>CATIWC010002564.1:0-338466 GCA_948472305.1 Vicia faba | reverse complement strand
CTTCTTATTTACCACTACAATTATCAAGACCAACAATAAAAAATCTCAACAAAATCATAACAAAGTCTCCTCAAAAATATAAAATCTCCAGATATGAGATTTAGATCCTTGTGAAAATGGAGTTAGAATGAGGTCTAAGGTTAAAGAAATTGTTTGCAAGCACTCAAGAAAGATTCAAAATCGTTTTTGAAAATGAGAGAACAAGTGAGTTGTGAGTTTTCAAATAAATATTGGAAGTGTATGCTTTATAACATTGTGAGAGGTTTTGAGAAAAAATTCTTTTAAATGTGTTGGAGATCTAGCACAAAAGTGAGTGAAAATGGTATATGATTCGAGTCATAAGCAAGAGGTATGATTGGAGTCAAAAATCCAAATGATTTGAATCAATAACAAAAAAATAATATGAGATACTATTTGTGTGATTAGAGTCACCTAAATTATGATTGGAATCATATGGTTTGAGTCATGAGAAATGGTGATTCGAATAAGAGTTCCTAAAGCAAACTAGAAAGTTTTTAGTTTAATATGATTTCAATCAAACAGTCTTGTGATTTGAATCAGGGTGTTGTGATTTGAATCATGAGTATGTGATTCAAATCATGAAAACTGGAAAATGATCCATGAGCTCCACTTAAGGCTGATTTGAGTCATGTGAATAGCGTGATTCTAATCACACTACCTGAATCTAATATTTGCAAAATTTTAAATGAGTTTTTAGATTCTAATATGGTCTTGAATTGAATTATTCTCAAATATAGTTTTTGATCCAAAGACTCAATGTATTGACTTGAACCATAAATTTTAAACAATAACCACACACTTTGATTTATGCATGCTAAAAATGAATTTAAAAATAAACCTTGAAAATGTACAATCAATGAGAAGACTCAATGGCTAAATAGACTGAACCAAAATCTTAAAAGAAAAGCAATCAAATTTTTTAACCATGAGACAGACATGCAATATGCAACTTCATCATTCTCATAACTTTGTTGAATATAGTTGAAAATTCATTTTGCACCACGTTACCAATCACTTCATTTACTACTTTCATGGATATGTTCTACAGAATCATGCTGAATCATTTAAAAGTAGTGTGATTTCTCCAGAAAGAAATTTAGTAAACTAAGGTATTAAAAGTTACAACTTTTAATCTTTAATTTATACATATTCCATGAATCATTTAGATATTCAGTATCCCCTAATTAGAGATGGTTATGTCAGTCACCAAGTCTACAAAAGTGTTCACAAAATAAAATCTTCCCAGAAACGTCTTATCTAATTGCACCTATATAGCGATAGTTTTGCAAGGAAGTGCCTTAAGCCAATCTAAAGTTCTACCTGCCAATTTTATTGGGAATAGTTATAGTCTCTTATTGATATCAATGGCACCCATAAGATTATAATAGAATAAATTTATATTTTTGAAAATTTCTAAGTGTTCATATGCGTCTATTGAAGCACTTCCATCTATTCCTGAAAGAACATGATTTTTTATCTAGAAGTCACATAGAGTCGGGATTTGGATTACATAGTTTATTTCTTATTCATTGGTATAGCGTATAAAATCACCTAATGTATGGGTATATGGTTCATCACATTTCTCTATTTTTGGATCAAACTGCAAACCTTTTGAACCTGCACTACACATGAAATAAACAAAGGGAGACATTCAATAGTACCTTACTAGAAAAACTATTAATAAAATTAATTAATTAAAAAATACAAACTAAAGTGCACTAACGTTCATGTACAATTGTCAATCGTTGCCTTGTTGAACTCATCTACAATCCTGACAACAATGTCATTTTATTTGACTGAAAACTAACGTCAGTGATTGTATCAACAAAAACCACAATGTAATGAGTTTTATTATTGTATCTAAAATAATCATGTTATTCTAGCATAAGGATAATGTAAATGCACTTGTGATGATAGTGAAGTGATTAAGTAAATGAAAATGGGGAGGGGGTGTGTTGGGAATAATTGATTGGTCTTGTGCTTAAGAGTAAATTAAATTTTGTTAGATAAGTTTGACAAATATAATAAAAATGATTAATTTTCCTTTTTGAATCATCTACCGCTGATCAGTGGTTTTTACATAAATATTTACCGTTAATTTTAGCTATCTTTTCTTTATATTACAAAGTGTTTCATTTCGTTCTACTACATTTTATATGATGGTTGTGTGTTTACTGTTTTTAAGCTCAAAAGAATAAATCGAGACAAATCAGTGCAGGAAAGTGCAAAACTTGGAGTTTCAGAGAAAGTGCAAAACTCATGCTACACGGGCCTGACACGAGTAGTCGTGTCACCAAACACAGGCCGTGTCAGGATATGAGTGTGTGCAAAGCTGGATGCCAGGGGACTGACACGCGCTGTTGTGTCACCTTACACGGGCTGTGTCAGCATGCTTGGGAGTTGATTAAAGAAATTAAATACCAGAGGGCCAACACGGACGACTATGACGTCTGACACGGGCCGTGTTGGCCAGTTACGCTAACTTTCCATGTTTTCCTTATTTTTCATTATTTGTTATCCAGAGGGGCATTTTTGGTATTTCCAACCGACTTAAGTGAGTGTTTTCTATTTAGAGGAGTTTTCATGATGGATTCTAAGACTTTTTGGCAGCGAAGAATAGTTCACACGACTGAAGATTGGGTAGATCAAGGTTCTTGGAGAGAGGAAGATTCTGATGAGCGAAAGCAATTAAAGATCAACGCTATCCAATTACTTATAATGTCTAATTTTAATCTTGTGATTATTTTGAACAATATGAGTAGCTAAACCCTCCAATGCTAGGGGTGTGTCCCTGATTTGATCTTGTAAATGATTCCGATTCCTGAATTTCTTTACAATAGTCTTCTCTATTCAATTTAGTTGTACAATATTTTTATGCTTTCCTGATCGAACAAATTAAAATTGATTTACAATTAAAAATAAATTGGACCACGATTGTTAAGGTTTTTGTATGATTAGGCTATAGTAGATATCACCTAGGACTAGGGATACTCTTTAGTTACCAGATACCTCTTGATAAAACAAAGGCTTGACTCCATAAGAAATTTCTAAGGACTTAGGATTTAGGATGAAGGTTCAAGGGTTTTCTCACTAAGGAATTAGGGGAAGATAACCTAAAGGGCTGGTAATTAAATGTTATGAGCTTGTTGAAGAGTTCATGATTCAAGGTAGTTATAGGGTAAATCATAAATCTTCCCTAGCATGTTACTCATATCTATCAAAACATTCCTTCGCATTTATTTATTTTATTCACAATTAATTTATTTTAGAAAATCAAACCCTAATTCTAATTTTTATTTAATTGAACAACAATATGAACTCCATATTTATACGCAGTTCTTTAGATCAACATTCGGGGAATTTTCTCTATTATTACTACATCGGTGAAAATAATACAGTTGCTATTTTTTCCATCAAGTTTTTGACGCCGTTGTCGGGGACTCTAAAATTATAGAGTTCAATTTTAGTTTAATTGAAATTTTGTTGCTCGTCAACTAAAAGTTTATATCAATTTTTTTTATTATTTTCATTTTATTTTATTATACAAAAAATAAAATAAAAAGGGTCAAATTATGTTTGCTTCATGAATTCTTCTATACTTTGCTACTAACCAAGTGTTTCAGTGATGTAGTCATGTATTATTTCGATACATTAGCACATGTATCTCCTGCATGTTAGACGCCCGATAACTTTGGAAGAGGCGACTGAAATTTTTAAAGCATATAGAAGGGAGGTAAGACTGTGGCAAAAGTTATAGTTGGAAGAAGAAGATGTGACAACAGAAGAAAAGTGCATAACATCAGATGACAAAGATACTGTAAGGTTAGAAGAATTTGAGGTAAACAAGAATGATGGGGAAGAAGAAATAAGTAAAATTGAAGATGATCGAGTTTTCGATGAAACTATAAATTTTTCAATTTGTTAAGATGTGGACATCCAACCAGAAAATCTTCAACAAAAGAGACTCCCTAAAAACTATTTTCACAACAAGGAAGATGAAATACAAGAAATTGACAAAGTATTGAATATCATTTATGCCTTGTTCAATAAAATCAAGCTGAAAATAATTTGAAAACAACATCATCAGTACTTTAAGTTCATGTGGTTGCTACCAAACAAAATAAAGAAAAAATATGATATGTTCTTTGTGTCAAATATGTCACCCTAACAAGGGGAATGAACCATTCAGTCATGCGACGTTAAACGAAGTGCTTCGTCGGAGACAACCCACACTTTTAAATAACTTAGTTTCTTTTTCTGCTTGTTTCATTTTGTCTGCGGGTAATAAAAATGGAGCCTTACTGACGAAATCTAGGAGGTAACAATTGGTGTTGCATTTCCCTGTGTGAGTCACCTTCCTCGAGTTTGTTCTGAAACATTGGGGACAATGTTTAGTTCAAGTTTGGAGGGGGTTTTATTTCTTTTCTTTTACTGCTTTTTTCTGTTCGATTTGTTTGTTGGGTTTATGCTAAGTGTTGTGTAAATCCCCGAGTTGAATCTCTTCCCAAATTTTACCGATTTTTTTTATTTTATTCAAGAACTTGTTTCTCATAGAGTCCGGGAATAGTATATAGAGACAAAGGGATGGTTGTTTGAGGATAGGAAGTTTGGAATAATGTGACAGTGATACGAGTCTAACGTGTAGATTTGTACCATAGTGCTTGAATCCTGAGAAGTATTCCTGAAGTAGTTTATCCTTACAGCCTGACACAATATAGATTTATATGCATGGATGGTTGGTGGAGAAATAAATAAATTTGGCACCAAATAATGAAAAGACGGTAAAACAGTCCTTCCACTACTACGAAAATGGGCTTTCACAGCGCTTTTTTTTGCCCTTTAAAAGCGCTGCCGTAGCCAGCGCTGCCGTAGGCTACGAAAGCGCTTTTTTCTGGCCAAAAGCGCTGTCGTAGGTGGACCTATCCCAGCGCTTTTTCCTTAAAAAGCGCTTTGATAGGGGGGTCTTTCCCAGCGCTTTTTGAAAAGCGCTTTGATAGGTGTGCTATTTAAATTTTTTTTTTTATTTATCAGGCCTTTTACAGCGCTTTTTATGGAAAAAGCGCTTTGATAGGGGGTCTTTCCCAGCGCTTTTTCCATAAAAAGCGCTTTGATAGGGGTTCTATTTAATTTTTGTTTTTTTTATTTATCATGGCTTTTACAGCGCTTTTTATGGAAAAAGCGCTTTGATAGGGGGGTCTTTCACAGCGCTTTTTCCATAAAAAGCGCTTTGATAGGGGGTTTCTATTTAATTTTTTATTTATTTATGCTGCCTACGAAAGCGCTTTTTAGCCAAAAGCGCTTTCGTAGCTCATACAAATTTTTTAAAGTGAAACCTATAATTTGAGGTTCCCTGTGCGGCCTGTAATTTTTTTTTGGTCCAATAATTTAACCTGTAATTCAATCCTTATCTATACATATATTTTAAGAAATCGGTATTATATTAACAGAAACCGGTATACCATATAATATTCAATCCTTATCTATATATATGTAACTAAATCATATATAACTAAATTTGTAACCATATATACATTTGTAACCATAACTAAATCACATACAAAGTATCGTGTTAATTTGTAACCATATATATATACATATGTAACTAAATCATATATAATTACATCGAAAATAATGCTCCACCGACACGGTCGTCATCCTGCAAAGTATGAATATGAACAACACGGTAAATTAAACAAACAATATTAAAGGCTCCAACACAATCAAACTAACACGTACAATAATATTTTATTCATACCCATCAGAATAATCTGTTTTCAACATAAAATTGACATATTTCCTCTTTGACTTCTTCCACTTGAACTTTCGTGTACGACATAATATAGAGGTCATCAAAGTACTACATAAGAAATTATTACTTCAGTATATGCATGATGTTATTAAATGTAGAAATCATACAAAATTATTCTAAGTTATAAATCCATACCGTGCTTGGAATCTCTACTTGATTTTTATGAAGGATTTCTTTCATAAACCTCAAGCAAAAGTATCCGCAATCTACATCGTTATTCTGTAACGGACACTGCATAGAAAAACAGAATATATTTTATAGTTGTCGTGTAATTTTATCAAGTAACATAACTATTATTATAAGCAACTAATTTTGTACCTGCACTTTGATCCAAGTAATATTTGATGATTTACTCCGGGGTACCTGTGCGTCCCTTTGACTACGAAATATTTGTATTGATCTAAGAAAATAAAAACATATATTTAGATCAATCTCACAGAAATAATTAAATATATAAATATACACGAATAGTTAGAACGATCTCACTTACTGATCAACAGTTTCCTTCATAGCGGGATAGTTAGTCCATTCCCCGTCTACCGAATTCAGAAAGTACACAACTTCTTTAATCGGATCGATAGCCAACAACAACCAGTGTTTTCTAAAAATTTAAGCAACAGTTTAGAAGAAAAGTTTCTACGCAAAATAAACAAAGATATATTAGAATAAATGAAAAACTCACCCCACTGGAACATTGTTATACGGCAAAATAAACAAGCTATCTGGGTTGCCGACGTAGGCCGTGTATCGATTCACTAAGTACTCCCTAACTGAACCCGGTTCCCTGACAATTGTCGCTCCGCTGACAATATGGGCAGACAAGAAATGGAAGCGTCTTGCCAATACAGTCTCGCGCATTTTTTTATCGTACAACAACCTTAAATAAAAACATATAAACATTAGACTATTTTCATTGAAATGTGTAAATAAATTGTTCAACTAATTAAATGATATATTTATCGGAATACTGGATGTATGCGTGAACATTGCCGATGCCTAATTCACCATGCGTCATAATCTCAGTCATTTCGTCCATTCCTATCGTTTCTTCGCAGTCAAGACCAAAGATATCTGCATCCATAAGGATTCGACGAATACCACCTGACTTCAAATCTGAGGTTTCCAAAAGTACTCCAAGTGTATTCCGATATCGAGGTACAAAAACGCCTCTTCCCCCGCCTCTTCCCCCCTTATGCATTGACTTTTTCGGGGGTGGTCTGCTACGAACAGGCTGGGTCACTTGTTGTGACACTTTCGCAGATACCTAACAATCATATAACTTAGGTAAATTATAAAATCGTTCAGTTTTAAATTCATATCATATAATAAACAATTTAAGTGTACCTCTGGAATTGATGCCATAGACTCGCCGCCTTGCTGCAAAATCTCCTTACCCTTATTAGCGGGTTTTGTAGGAGGCTAATATTAAAAAATAATTAACTTAACGGTTCAGAATTGACATTTGAAATCTAAATGATTCATATTAACGGTTTTAAACATACCTCATCATCAATGAAAATGAGGTCCAAGGGCCATGCAACAAACGACCCTACTGCGTCTCGCACCGATCTTATATCCAAGGCCACGCCAGGTACCGGTACCAACGCATCGGGATCAATAGGATAATCTACTGATACTCTCAGGTGTCCAGCCGGGATCGGTGTATTATGAATTAAATCTCCCAAAGTGTTGTACACTTTTCCCTTGCCAACAAGGTGATAATCTGATGCCATTACGTATAGTTGGCAAGATGAAATGCCCTAAACCAATATGCATACATATTACTTTTAATTCAATAATAGAAAGAGGTGGAATAAAAATGAGAAACTTGAACAATAGAGATTTATCAATATATTTATAATTACCTCAGGAAATTTATTCTGACGGTTGATACTAGCGTTGTCACTAGTTTCTTTCGCCATTGCCGCATTGCCCTTTTCCCTCATTAATACCTCTTTATCTCTTTCCAATGCATTGACTTTTGCTTGTAATTCCATAAGTACATTCATCACTTCTGCATTGGTAGGATTTCTTTTCCGATGATGCTGGTAGAAAGAGGTTGGAGTCACACCATGACCTTTACCCCTCACCCGACCGGAATACTCAGGAACATTCAGTGCTTTACTAAGTACGCTCCTCGTATCCTGGTCGTCACCGGTGGACTCCGTTTGTGACAATGTCTCCTGAAAATAATGGAGATAAAAAAATCAATTAAATAGTCATAAAAATTTGATTTAATTAAAGACACAATGTTATACTTACGCATTCATCATAAATTCTTAGAACACTTGGATCAACAGCTTGATTCTTGCCCACACGAGCTTCCTTCCACAGCAAATGTGCTGGAAGTGAGGTTTCATCACTTTTCGTCTCCTCTAACTATGCATAGAAACAAACGGTTAGATCGTCAAATACAACACATTTAGACAATTAATAAGAACATATCATTTCTATTTATTACTTACAATTTTTTCCTCTAAGCGTGCATATCCCAAACGCCCTTTTTTGTATGGATACGCGGGCTTTGATGCTCTCTCACTATTTTTGGCACTCTTTTGCCGGAATTCGTCATCTCTTTGTCTAATAAACTCAGTCCAATCTTCTTGTTTAATGAAAAGATTATACTTTTCTGGCCTTCCGGCCGGGAACTCTTCCAGCCACTTTCCTTTGTCATCCTTAAGATAGGTGTTCGTCAACAGATTTTTCCACCCTCTAAATCTTTTCCCGGCCAACCCAAGTACGAAGCCTTTACGCTCATCTGGAACGTTAAAAGACCGCTGCGTATAAACCATATAAACATATAAGTAATTTAAAAACCATATAAACCATATAAACATATAAGTAGTTTAAAAACCATATACACCATATAAACTTATAAACTTATAAACATATAACCATATAAACCATATAACATACATACCTTAACATCTTCCCAAAACATTTCTTTTCCTTGCTTCAATGCTTCACATTGTTTCGCATTCCATCTAGATATGGAGATTGGCACATGCATACGAACAAGTGTACCAACGTAGCTTGTGAATTTTGAAGCATTAACCCCAACTACTTGATTTGAATGATTCCAATCTACATTATATATCACTCCCTTATCTCTAGCACGAATGATTTCGCGCATTATGGTGATGCCTCGTGCAACATCATTTGCTGAAGTATCATCCGCTGCATGATTTGTTTCTTGTGAGTTTTCATGATCTTGTTGGTTTCCTGGTGGGTTTTCTTGTTGGTTTCCTTGCGGGTTTTCTTCATTGCTAGCCATTAGACCTGTAACAAAAGTCAAACAAGCACATTAGTACACTACATGAAAATGGATAGTCGAAAAAGATATGAATAGCACTAAAGGAACTCAAAATTGAATAAAATGCTAAAAAACCAAACTTGCAAGAAATAAACCTCACCATCAGCTCCGGAAACATTGTTCTACTAAATAAACACTAGTCACATTCGCAAAAATTCAAAACGGTTCAAAAGATATGCCAAAAATTCAAAACATTATTCACATATTACTTACAATATTAGGCTATAATTATAATAATACCTTTTTCACTAACGTCTCTTTCTTTTCTTGGTAGCAATATATTTTACGCTTCTGTTAACAACTCGGATGGTTGGATTGATCCAAATACCCTCATTATGATCATCTCTAGTACAAGGTTCATTCTCATTTTGATCGTTTCTTGTACAAGATTCAATGCCAACGCCAATATCACCTTGATCTCCAATGTTTTCATCAATTACTTTGTTAGACAAAAGCACTATAGACCATTTCGTACTTGTCGGATCATTGACATAGAACACTTGTTTAGCCTGAGAGGCTAGAATAAAAGGTTCATCTTTGTACCCCACCCTATTGAGATCCACTTGCAAAAATCCTGACTTATCCATTCGTACGCCATTATTATTTTCAACCCACTTGCAATCAAATACAGGAATCTGAAACTTCCCGTAATCAAACAACAAAATGCGCTCGATAACCCCAAAATATGACAGATTTGCAAATTTCGGGTTTAAGTCATTCGCACTTGATATGTGCATCGCTTCAGCTACCAAGGTAACACCACTATTCTGCATAGTACTTTTATCATCCTGTTCTTTGGTATAAAATGTGTATCCATTAATTGCGTATGCGCTATAAGAAAACACAATCATACTTGGACCATATGCTAAACATCTCAACCTTTCTGTTACTGAAGCAGGATCCGAACGATACTTTGAATAAATTTGTTCCTTAAACCACGGTATGAAACTTCGATTGTGCTCTCGTACTATCCAATTCTCATTTCTATTCAGATTTAAACCTCGAAGAACACCCTTGTGCATTTCAGCATACGGCTCAACCTCAATCTCATTGTGCAGAACATACAAATGCACCTGATCCCGTTCGACCATTGACACTGTCACAACTTTATTTCCAATTAGTCTTTTTCCTTCTTTTTTCTCGACAATATGAGATTTGGGGAGTCCAATTGATTGAACATTTGACAGATATTCAGTGCAAAACTCAACCGCTTCTTCAACAATGTATCGTTCCGCAATACAACCCTCCGGTCGACTTCGGTTTTTCACGTACCCTTTTAAAATTTTCATATAACGTTCAGCAGGGTACATCCATCTCATATAAGCTGGTCCGCACAACTGTGTCTCTTTGACAAGATGAACGACTAGATGAACCATTATGTCAAAAAACGAGGGAGGAAAATACATTTCAAGCTCACATAAAGTAACAGCCACCTCTTTTTGCAATGTTGGTAAGATCGCAGGATCGATCACCTTGCTGCAAATTGACTTGAAGAAAAAACACAACTTAGTTATTGCGCTCCTTACTTTTTCTGGCAGAATAGAACGTATACCTATTGGTAGAAAATGTTCCATTATAACATGGCAATCATGAGTCTTTAAACTCTTTAACTTTAGGTCTTTCATTGACACAAGTCTTCTAATATCTGATGAGTAGCCTTCTGGAACTTTAACTTCACTGAGGAACTTACACAATATTTTCTTCTCCTTTCTAGATAGAGTGTAAACAGCAGGTGGTAGATATGTGCGTCTTCCTTTCGTCACGGGTGCCAATTCAGTTCTAATTCCCATGTTTAACATGTCCTTCCTTATGTTAATGCCATCCTTAGACTTTCCTTGTATATTGAGTAACGTACCAATAACACTATCAAATACATTTTTTTCAATATGCATAACATCGAGGAAATGTCTTACGTACAACGACTTCCAATATGGAAGTTCAAAAAAAATCGACCTCTTCTTCCACCCACTCGTGACAAGTCTATGTGCAAAAGGCTTGCCAAACTCAGTACTCACATCTTTCACCTTTTCAAAAATCTGATCACCTGTCAACATATGTGGAGCTCTACCGTGTTCTGCCTCTCCATTGAATGCCTTTCTCCACCCACGATAGTGATGATTAGAATTTAAGAATCTACGATGACCGAGAAAAACATTCTTCTGACAAAAGTTCAATCGCATCGTATCGGTTTCATCTTCACAAATAGGACACGCTTTTTGACCCTTAATGTTGTACCCTGATAGATTTCCGTACGCCGGAAAATCATTAATTGTTCCAAACAACATCGCCCTCAAGTTGAAACTTTCTTTCCTATACCCATCGTAAACCTCCACACCGGTCTCCCACAAAAACTTCAAATCTTCGACTAAGGGTGCCAAGTACACGTCTATGTCATTCCCTGGTTGTTTGGGCCCAGAAATTAACATAGATAGCATCATGTACTTACGCTTCATACATAGCCACGGAGGTAGGTTATATATCATAAGAATCACAGGCCAGGTGCTATGCGAGATACTTTGAATACCATGCGGGTTCATTCCATCAGTAGACAACGACAAGCGAAGATTTCTTGCTTCTTTTCCAAATTCAGGATAATCAATATCAACTTTCGTCCACTGTGGTGAGTCTGCCGGATGTCGCAACTTCCCATCAATAATTCTTTCATCTGCATGCCAAGTCAAGTGTCTTGAATCGGTCTCACTACGATACATGCGCCTAAATCTCGGAATTATAGGAAAATACCATAACACCTTTTCCGGAGACAACTTTTCCTTATATCGAGGGGCACCGCATTTAGGACACTCATTTAACACTGCGTACTCGTTTCGAAATAAAACGCAATCTTTTGGACATGCATGTATCTTTTCATAGCTCATGCCAATAGAGGACAACATCTTTTTGGCCTCATACGTTCGATTGGGAAGAACATTATCCTCTGGTAGCATTTCTTTCACGAGGGCTAATAACTGTGTGAAACTTTTATCCGACCATCCGTTGTCCGCCTTTAAGTTGTACAACTTTAACACCGCAGACAATCTTGTGAATTTTGTACAACCATCATACAACGATTTCTCTGCATCGCTTACCAACCTCTCGAACATTTTGGGACAATCCTCAAGATCTTCTTCAAGCGCTTCTGCAATCTCTTCGACTCGATCATAATCGTATGCGTCTGCGAAATCCTCATTTGAAGCATACGTCATATTATAACTCGATTCAACATTCCCGCTACTTTTCTCACCATGCAAATTCCAACATGCATAACTTCTATCAATTCCATGCATCAGTAAATGCGATTCCAACTGAACCGCGTCAACCCGTCTCCCATAACAGCATCTCAAGCAAGGACATATCATTCCATTGGGTTCTCTGGCATGCGCAACGGCAAACTTAACGAATTCTGATACCCCATCCTCATACTCTTTCGACAATCGATTGGCAGTCATCCATTTTTTATCCATGGTTTGACTATAGCAACTAATTAGTCACGCAACTATAGCAAAATAATAATTAATTACCTGTAAAGAAATTCAACATATCAGGTAATCAAATTCATAGTTATTCTTGCCTCACCTTAAGCATGTGCTAAACAACTCATAACTAATTACTAACTAGTGAAGTCGGATACTAGTAAAAACAATCAGTTATTCAAGTCAGTTCAAGAATAGGATAGAAACCTTTGAAAATGTTGAGAGCGTCCCGCGTACACTACGATCAAGGACAGTTCGAATTTCTTCAATCGGAGAAAGTTACCTCTCAGATGTTTCGAACTCTAAGAAACACGGAGAATGAGCGTCGTACGTAAAACTACATTAGTCTACACTATAGTCATGTCGATGATACAAAAGCGCGTGAAATAACCTTAGACCAACATTCACTTATAACAAAAAATTCTAAGATAACTCACACGTAGGTATTCTTCCTCCAAGTAGGCGGTATTGGTCCAGTGAGAAGGTTTCCAGTAAGAAATCTACCACAAAAGAAAATAAAGATATCAATATAAAAAGGTTAATATTTATTGAGCTAGACTGAGCATTGAGGGAGATAAGCTAGTTATATTGAATCGATTTAGTTAACTGTCTTGAGGGACCGTTCTATACAGAAAAGTGTTTTAATCAAGGTTGTCAAGATCTCAATCTATATCTTAAAATCTTATTATTTTGCAATCTTACTCACCCCAATGATCCTGATCTTAAATAGAATTTTGTTGTAGCCAAATTGTAAAAAACAAATAGTAAAACTGTTGAAAACAAATACAATGAACTTGATCCTATGAATTAAAACTGAAGGTTGTAGCCAAACTGTAGAAAACAAATACCCCAATGTAAGAAACTGATCCTATGAGATAAACTAAGATATTCTAACATTAATAGTAGAGTAATGTAAGATTCTTTTCGTATATATATTCTCACACATTCGAGGGCAAGTGAGTATGCTTACAAATCAGTAATACTAGTAAGGTTCTAACTTCTAAATTGATTGTTTCAATCCTTGTTGAATATTTCGGATCGATTGTCGAAAGATATATACTATTTTAACACTGTTACAAAATGAGAGGTATCATCCTTCTTCTTTGGATGATACGCAACATCAGTTTCCTTTTCCACACAACCCCATCTTTGAAGTTGGTAGTTCTTCTCATACACCCACGTAAGTATCTTTTGATAATTAATATTGTTATTTAAGATAACCTCATTGAAATTTTAATATTTAATATCTTCACATGCATGTCATTCTTTATCACATGTAAAGAAGTTTTAAAATACCAAGCTCATCAAAGCAGAAGAATGTGCCTATTGAGATGTTGCATGTCCAAAACATGTATATCTTTTAAGTTTCATAGAAAAGAATTCTTTAAGAAACACGTACATGAATTTGTTGGTTTATATTTAAACATTTATTATATTATCATTACAGAGGTCCACAAATTCCTAACCACCCAAACAAAATTACTCAAGTTAGCAGTGTTGTACCAAAGAAACCATTTAGCCATACCATCAAAAGAAAACAGAAAGCATGGACACAACATTCCCAAACTCAAACACAGTAAGATTGTTATAACTCATTTAACCTGTAATATATTATTTGTTAATATAACTATTGTTGTGTATTATACTACTACTCATTATGTTGCAGGAAAAAAAGTAGATATATGTTCTTCATTTTATTGATATTGTGAAGTCAATGAACATGTTTACAAATTCCTGCAATGCCTTCATATTAACAGTTGTTTGCTTTTAACCCTTATAAAAGAAGTGGAACCATTGCCAAGTCATGTCGTGGTAGGCCTGAAAAACAATTGGGGGTACCAAATCTGGCTATGAATTTGAACAGGTTTATTCCTAATGAATCTGTCAATATCTCAAAGTCCACGTATAACTTAACAACTGTAACAAACAGCCAATCTAGGTACTTCTTCCTAGAATGTTATAAACTAATGTATTATGTTAACAATACTTAATATCTTATCATGTATGCATGTTTATAAAATATTCTGTTTATGCAAAAATAGTAGCAGAAATAAGAGCAAAACTTATGTGCCTGATCAACAAATCCCCCACAAAGAGAGTCAACCTATTTCCCCTGTGGCTACACCAATTTCACATACCACACAGATTCCCATTCATAGATAAGAGAATGCATGTCCTATTTTTACACCTACAGTCAATTTTGATTTTAACAGTGACTCAGACTGATAGCGACTATGACCCTTTTACAAGTAAGTCTATTGCCATCTACAACATTATACACGACAATTCATTCCACAAGCTTTCAATTCAACACTCACTACTATTGACATTTCTTTATTTTTCATTCATATCATATTTATACGAAGAGGATTACGACACCGATATAAAGGATAACGAAGAACCTTTCACAATTCATGACAATGGCAACAGAGCCTCTGAAGGTATATAGATTTTACACCATTTACCACTATATTAAAATTCTGGCAGTTACACCAACGGAATGACGGAATGAAGAAGGAAAATGCTAAGCTTGAACCATTCCTACACTATATTGATTCAGAATCTTACCAAGGTGGAGAAGACGGAATGACCGGCGGCGGCGACGACTGAAGAGGAAGGAACGAACGGCGGCGACGACGACTGAAGAGGAAGGAACGAACGGCGGCGACGGCAGAAATGAGGAAGCTTAAGACGAACGAAGAAATGAAGAAGATCTGAACGAAAGAAATGAAGAAGACTAAAGAACAGATTTAGGGATTTTTAATTTTATTATAAAAACAACCTACGAAAGCGCTTTTAAAAGCGCTTTCGTATGCCCCCCATATGAGAGCGCTTCTGAGGTAAAAAGCGCTTTCGTAGGTCCCCCTTTCAAAGCGCTTTTCAAAAGGGCTTTTATAGGGCCACCTATAAGAGCGCTTTTCAAAAGCGCTTTCGTAGGTTAGATATTTCAAATACCTATGAAAGCGCTTTCTGAAAAGCGCTTTCGTAGGGAACCCTATGCCAGCGCTTTTAAAAAAGCGCCTTCGTAGGTTTCCCTTTTTTTTAATTTTGTTTTTTGTGAAGGCTATGGAAGCGCTTTTTCAATAAGCGCTTTAGTAGAGGCGCTGCAAAAAGCAGTTTTTGGCGTAGTGTTCACATCTATTTATTTTTTTCCGCAATTATTTAACTCTAGTTTTTGTTTAATTGAACAACAATCCGAACTTCATATTTATACGTTGTCCTTAAGATCGACATTCGAGGAATTTTCTCTATTATTTCTACATCCATGAAAATAGTACACTTGTTATTTTTCACATCAATCACTTTAGGTGAGGATTCATATTACTGCTCCTATAAAACCTCTGATTTATTCTCACCTTATACAAAATACAGTATTACGTACTTGCAACCTCTTTGGTTATGAGAGTCTCCGATCACAAAGACTCTCTCTTCGTTAAAGCAACCTCTCAGGTATTGGAGTCTCCAATCACTAAGGTGACGGTTTTATAAATAAGAAATTAGTTTTTCAAAACACAAAACTACACATCGCAACCTCCAAGTGTTTAGAGTCTCCAATCACAAGGATACACGCTTCTCCAAAGTAACATCTCTAGTATTCGAAATCTTCTATTGCTAAGACAAAGGTTTTATTAGCGTGTACAACTATTCTAACGACATAGATTATTATCGATAGAATACAGACAATCATTACATTCTCATAGTCCTACCTATTGAGTACACAAATTTACCTATGAGTCTCACTGTCCTCTTGATAAAATTTCCCAATTTAGTTGATGGGAAAAACATTTAACATAAATAGAACTATATAATGATTATCAATGAATCATTACACAAGCAGTCACAAAGAATTACATATAATCACATGTTTACGATAGAATTCTCTATAGAAAACCTAATCTATATAGTGTAGTCACTCATCCATAAGAGATTCATGGTCTTTAAAATAAGAAAGCAACTATTAAGACTTACAATGATGAAGAATGAAATTTTATTGGTAGTCTATGTTTTCACCTTCCTTTAACTCAAAAAAACACCTTAGAGAATATAAAATTTAATCCCTTTATATCCCTAAAACATGTTTCTCTATTTATAATTAAAGTTAAAATAACACCAAATTGCGTCACACTATTCTCTTATCATATATTTAAACACTTTATAATCTTGGTGGAATGTTAAGATTGCATCATTGTGCCTTTGGTAGGTCGCTTTGTTCTTTTGATGTTGATTTGTGCCTCCATAAGTCATAGGCACACCATAATTTATATCCTTTTTATAGTCATTTATGATTTTCCTTAGTTAATCGTGTGTCATTCCTCTTCTTTTTCTTCATATAACTTTTACAGTAAAGTTTTATATCATAAGAGTAGTATCGATAGCTGATGTGTTTGAAGTAATCTAATTGAGATGTCATCTCTTACCACTCTTTAATCTCTTATATATATATATAAAAAGTGCACATAAGAATATAGCATAAAGTATAAAGTGTCATGCTTAGATATTACATCAATGACAGCACGCACACCAAACCACTTTTGGGAATCAAAACAACAGTTTTGCCAACCACATACATACATATGTTCTTTTCATCATTCACTTTCTTCGGAAAAATCCAAATAAAAAATATCTAAGATAAGAAAATAAAATAATATAAGGTTAAGTTATATTCCTTCATTGGCGCTAGAAATATGTATGAAGTGAAGTAGGAGCATTAGTTATTGTAACATGCTAGGTTTGGAGATGAAAACAATCAGGTTGAGGTTCACAGTTATTCATTGGTGATAAGAAAGAGATAATCCGCATTCCAAGGCTTAGATACAATATTGTTGTAAACCTCAGGATGCAGATTATCACATCCTCACCCAATATACTCTAAGGATTAGATACAATGTAAATATTGCTCAAAATTTTAAACATCAAAGATTCAGCAAGAGCATTTGCAAATACTCGTAAGAGAAAAATAGCTTGAATTAGGTTGGAATGAGTGATCTGCATCATCATCGTAGGTATTTATAATGTCCTTCAAATGTATTATAAGATAGGATTTTACAATCACATTTTCTAAGATTCTAAACTTGACTGCTTTCTTGAAAAGTAAGATAATTTGTTCTTTGCAAAAGATCACATTCGAAATGTAGGCTTATACTGAAATTCAGAGCCACAAAGTTGCACCGCCTGCATACTACTAATGATATTAACTAGCTTCATGAAAACACTTCAGTGCCACAATACTTTCTGCATATGTCCAATACTTGAGGACCACTAAGAGTTTCATTCTTGAAGTTAACTTGAATGGTCTAGAATATTTCAAAATTTGTATAGAGCAAGCCCATAATTATCTTACCATATAGGAGGACCATTTTCTCTCATTTCTAAGTGACAACCAAAAAGAATAAATTCATGTTTTTTTTAAGGTGTAGATTAAATATTCTGCGAGCGTAATCTCAGAGACTAATTTTCAAATTTATCTAAAACCTCAATGAAGTTTTTTTCAATAAATTACATGATGAGAAGGTGAACTCAAGAAGACAAGTTGTGACTAAGTTTACTATTGTGGGGTTTTAGTAATCAATAGAGTGTGTATGTAAAATAAGTACTCATGCATATCTAGATTAATGTGTAGGCAATATCTTAAATGTTAGTTATTTTATTAATGAACTGCAAAAAATTATTATAGATAAAATTGAGTTACTTTTTTTTCTCATATTTGTATGAGGATTGAGGTAATAGTTTATTTATTTTATTAATAAAAAATTACATAAAATAAGGACTTTTTTCTTTTGTGGATAAACCAACTAAAGTAATAATAATATTCATCATTTTTTTAAATTTTTTACCATTTATGGGTGGCAATATTTTATCATTTTGTAACTATCTTGAAAATTTTGATTGTGAATATTAGTGTCAAGTTTCAAGAAGATCGATTTACACTGTAAAGTGAAACTTGACATTAATATTCAAACCATAATTTTCAAGATCTTGTGGGAAAAGTGAAAGAACAAAAACAACATTATTTGCCCCGACAAATGATATTTTGGAGATGAGTTAGGTTTAGGGAAAATTTAACGAACTTAGTACTTTTATATACAAAATTAGGTTAAGTAAGACTTTTCCCCTCAATTGTTAGCCCACTCGAGAAAATAAATGACTTCTATTGCAGACCCAAAAAAATAAAATGATAAAATGTAAGGAATTTCACTGACAACTTTTAACCATTCACAATTCCTATTTTGCATTGCAATATCTTCTCAGTATGATTATGAATATGTTTCTCAATGTTTCCAGCCAAGGAAAGCAATAAATCATTGAATTTTCTCTTAAATGACAATATTGAGAAATTATTTGCAAATATAACAATGGATTGTGAGAGGTGCAATCAATAAAAACAATTTCATTTTGTGAGATAGATTGCAATAGCAAAAAAATGTTATGTTCGAAGTTGGTAAAATTAGTTTCTTCAATGCATTCATGTAACAACAACAACACACAATCTTGAAAGATATCCTAACTAATTAAGGAACCTTGAAAGATTTTTTTGTCTTTCAATCCACCCTAAGCAATGATGTTTATTAGTTTGGAGCAACAACAAATAAGTTAGGTTAAGGAAAAAAATGAGTAAACAAATAATTTTATAGACGAACTTGAATAATCTTTCCTGTCAGTTAACTGAAGGAGTAAATGACTTAATTTATAAATAAAAATAAAATAAAAATATTAATTAGTGTCATTATAAGAAATAAAAACAAAAATTGCACTTACTAAAATTCAAGGAGTGTCTCTTAATTAGTTTTTCTCTCGGTTATTTATATCAACCGAGAGAATAGATGAGACTTCTCAAAATAAAATTAAAACAATGTCCACTCAGGGTTATACCTCAAGTTTTTATTTGCTAAGATGAAAGTTTTGTCATAAAATATATTATTTGTATTAATGTGATTCAGTAATATTTCCTTAATTGTAAGAATTTTTTTATAGTGATTTATTATAAATATTCACTATTACGGATATGAGATTTTTACTCAGTTCTAGTAAGGCTATTAACTTGATTGAAGGGAAAAGGGCTACTAACGACCATAGTAAAAAGTTTCTTTGGTCATGGGTTTGATTTCTAAAAATAGCGTTTTCAAAATGATACATTGTTTTTTGGCCGGATATCGAACCGATGTATCCATAGGTTTAGGGTTTTAAGGTTTGACCAAAGTTGAACCCGAATTGAACCGGTTATATATAAATAAATATTTTTTGTTATATATAAAAATAATAATGCACGAAAATAATTATATTTTTTAAATAGTAAAACAACTAATTGATAATTTCTTAATAATTAATAGTTAATAGTTTTTTTTATATTTTTAATAATTTAATCACTTTATCACTTGTTTGTTCACAATACTGTCTGGTCATTTTCTATGTGTTGAATTATATTTTATCGTATTTATCTATTATATATTATTATATAAAATCCACTTTCATTCATCAAATGATTAAAGAATAACAAAAGAATTTAAAATAGTTTTATTTTGATTTTTTTTATGATAATATGTACTAGAGTGATTGGAGAAGGAAAAAGAAAATTAAAAGCTAAATATTTTGATCATTTTTTATCATATTATTATAAATCAAAAGCAAAATCTGGTACGACCCTAAAAATTTCCTAAACCACCGGCTTTCCGATTTTTAACCGGTTTTTGATCAATTTTCCTATTTAAATTCTGGTTCTTCTGCATGCCGATTTTCAGGTCCAAATAGACTGTTAAGATTCTGATTCTCAGTCTAACCGGTTTAACCACCAATGTCCAATCCTATTGTACCCCAAAATTTGCCCTCTCATTTATCTAGAATTTGCTCACAAGATCTCCTTAGGCTCAAAACTGCACTAGGGTTTGATCAGCTCAAGACACCTTCTTATGCACTGATGACCAAAATTAGGGTTTGAGATTTCACAAGGATTTTTGAACTTTCAATGCTTCATATGAATTTCATGGATCATTATGGACCACCAATGTTACTCATGTCAAGTTGCAAGCTTTGAATCACATTTTTGATCAATAAATTGAGCAGTTGACCTAAAAATCAGTTGTATTGGGGAAAAAGTCAACTATGGCCAATTTACAGTCAAAATTCATAATTTTTTATCCACATCAATATTTTAAACTCATATGTATCATTTGATCAAGTTTGGACCATAATTCCTCAAGAAATTTGATCAAATCTCCAAAAGGGCAAAATGATCAAAATTAGGGATTTGACTAAGAAAGGGCAATTTCTGATTTTTGACCTAGCAAATGATCAATTGGTTTAAGGAATGATCTCAAGAGTCAAATTGCACCATTTTGACCTAATGACATGGTTCAAAACATTGCTCAAGATCAATTGATTGACAGATGAATTTTCAGTCAACTGGTCAAAAGTCAACTGTACACTGAAAAGTCAAACTTTGACTTTTTGGTCAAAATCAAGTATCAAAGATTACAATTCATCAAAACATGTCAAATATGAAACTTATTCATCAAGAAATCAAGAAGTCAAGATTTCATTTTGAAAAGTCAAAATTTCTAAACTTAGAAATTTTTCTAAGTGTCAAAAATTTCTTATTTTTTCATAACTTTGAGCAATTTTTTCATTATGATGAAAGATGATTCAAAGGAAACTTACAACATGAAAGTTGTAGATCTCTATGAAATATATAACTTTTCTTCACACAACTTCTTCCATAAGTGCTTGGATCTCAAGTTATAATGTTATGAATACATGCTCATGAACTAAAAAAGACTTAGTGAAATTTTGCCCTAGTTAGGCAGATTTTTTGACCTAACTTCATGGCAATTTTTCACATAGTTCCAAGTGGAATATTCAAAAGCAATTCAAATATGGGTTGTATAACACATTTCAAGCTTTCCAAAATATCCAAGAACTCCTTGAGATCATTCTTGAGTAGGGAGAATCGAAGAGATGAAGTTGGTATTTTGTCACTTGAATTACAAGGCATTTTGTGATAAACAAGAATCCAATTTCAAACCTATGCTGCAATATCTTGTTTTGCAGGCTTCTAAACCTCAATATCTCTCCATAATCAGAAGATTACACATCCTTTTGAGCTATTATCCAAGTGTTCCAAGCATTGTCCAAGCCAATTTGCCATTTTTGGAAGAAAGTTACCATTCCATTCTTGAAAAGTTGCTTTAATCACAAAGTCAACTTGTCTTGAGCTTCTAACTTGTTCTTTCTGCACTCACAACCCCTATAATCCAAAAGCAAGGTGTCTAAGACCTGAAGAAGCTCAGGACATGCTGGTACAACATTTGAGATTTGTCATTTCACTTTTCTTCAAAAGCAAGTTATAGAGCCATAACCCTATAACTCAGAGGCCTGGAGTGATTTTGTGCTCTAATATTTTCCATACATATTAACAAGTTTATTGCAAGCTAAGGCACGAGGTCAAGCATCCTTAAACTCTCCCAAACACCCTTGCTGCACAAGACTGCTCAACTTGACAGTTTTGAGCCAAAACACTCCATCTCCATTTCCACTCGTGTATTTTGATTCTTAATCATTCAAACACCTTACATACATCATACACAAGTGATCCAGGCCCATGTTTCAATACTATAACCCCTCCATCACTATTCACCATTTTTAAATATCAAGCTTGCAGGTTGACTTGAGTAGGAAGATTCAGGGACTTTCAAAGCAAAGTAGGAGTTGGAATACACTCAAGGAGGTCCAGGCAAGCTAAACAAATTCTTAGGACACTTCAAAGCTTGCTCAAACTCCATACACGAATCCATCTTCAAGAGGTAAGTTTTCAAACTTCAATATCTTGATACAAGCATCCTCTTTGCATACATTCTGAAGTAAAAATGTAGATTCCATTACTCTAAATCTAACCATGTCCATAGTTTTCATTTATATTGACTGTGTGTAGAGAATTTCAGATTTGAACTTTCTGAAAAATTTAGGTTTCAATTTAGGGCCAGCAAAATTAATCTTCATCTTTGACTTATAGCTTACATAAGTTATATGGTTGGATTCGTGAGGAAAAATTGCACAACTTTCATGTTTGCATTTTCCATTTTTGTTGAAAAATGAATGATATATAGGTGGTCCGGCTGGCTGAAGGTTGAAGACGAAGTAGAGGTCATGGAGACGTTTTACCTTATGTATTTATTGTTTCATTTGTATTAACGGATGTATAGCCACCCCAGTGGTAAGGCAGCGCACTGGTAATCAGGAGGTCACGGGTTCAAGCCTCAGCGCGCGCTGTCTTTTGCTTTTTTCTCATTTTTACATTTTTTTTGTTCGTTCTAGCGCATGGGCCTTCCTCCTCCTGGGCCTGATTTTTTTTCTAACATTCCTTCCCCCTATTTCATATATGCACCCTGACCCAACTTTATTTTATTTTTCTTATTTTCTTTTTATTTGTTTTTCTTAATTATTTTCTCTAATATTAAAAATCATAAAAAATAAAAAAATATTAGATTTTCATTTTTGACATAGTTTATTCTTTTTTTCTCATAAAAAATATTTTTTATTTAATAAATACTTTATCCATTTCACTAAATATCTTGTAAATTTAATTAAAATAATAGATTTTTATTTATTTTCTTTTACACCAATTTAAATATATTATTTTAACATTAAAAAGGTTAAAAATATTTTATAACACCATAATTATTTTCAAGACAAAAATATCAAAAATAATTTTCTTACAAACTTATTTTCTTTTAATCAATTAATAGATTTAGGGTTTTATTTAAAATCTTTTCTTAATAAATTTAGGTTTAATTAATTATTTTCTTTTAATTAATTAGATTAAAACAAATCCCTTTTCTCTAAAAAAATACAAATAAAAATATTCATTTTCTTCACATTTACATTCTTGTATATTTATCCATCTTGTACATTATTTATTTCAATTCTTGTACAAATTCAATTTGGTTGTAATATATTAATTAGGTTAATAATCTCGCAATATCCATTCACAATTTATATACCCCCTCCCACAAGTATTGTAATAGCGTAGTAACTTTAAATTCCGCAATTTATCGCTTTATATACAAATGCTAGTAATTAGGGTTTGTATGGAAAGACTAAAACCAATACTTAGAAAACCCTAATTCAAGACAAAATCAAGCATGAAAACAATACACTTGCACACAAGCACCCCTATGGTTATCCCACTTGGTTGTCTTATACAAAAGGACCATATTACACATGTAAGGTATCTTAGCCAAAACAAGCAAATACAAGATCATAGTCTCTCGATGACGCTATCTAAGTTGCCTTTCAAAATGATCTTAGTCCCTAAAGAAAAATGTTAAGATACCTTGCAACATTGCTAATCATGGTCATACGATGACCCACGTCCGTCCCGTTTAAATCCAAAGATAGGTTTGCTTACCAAATCAATGGTAAAATAACAATGTCAAAGGAAAAGAAAATGAACAAGAAAGACATTTGAGTAGGTAGATTACTCCTAATTACTTACTCCATTTAAAAACAAATATCCTTGCTATTTTCAAAACAATCACATACACTTTCAAACATCTTACAAAATTGAAAACATTTTCAAAAGATCAAACATCTTTATATACATTCTTACGAACGAGAATCATTACAAAGATTGTCTAAATAATGGCCTCTTTACAAAATACTTTCAAAAACTACACCAAGCATAATTTTCAAACAAAAAGAAAGTGATCTAGCAAGTAACTAAGAGCACATGGATAACCATGGATGAAAATGGTGCTAATACCTTCCCTTTTCATAATCTACCCCGGCGACTCTTGGTAACTGCAACATTTGTGATCAAACGCAAAACCTTCTAGTCAGTTCTCCCACCGTAACACAGATCCAGTTTTGATTTTCATGGTTTTACCCCCTCAATTGGAAGTTACAACCAAAGTAAAATGTATTGTCCTCTTTTTCTCTCGGTTGAGACTTTTAACCGAGGAGATAAATGTTTGGAGATAACTTTTTCTCTTAGCTTGACTTTTTAACCGAAGAGAGATCTAAGGTATCTTCTATCAATTTAATTGTTATCTTTACATGTTGGTTGAACGAAACATATTTTAAAGTATAAATATTTGTTTTTTTTTATTAATATAGGTATTTAAAAAAACATCACCATTAATCAAAAAATAGAAATTGAATCATCTAACAATTAATTGAAACCCAATAAAAAATGATGAATGGTAAGAATTTGAAAACAAATCAAAATAATAAAGTTGCTTACTATTTAATTTCTTATCATTTGTTGTATTCTTTTTGGGTTTAAATTTTCTCACTATATGATGCAATTTCTTAGTTGCTAAATAAATAGTTATACTTTTTTAAATAGATAAATTAATAAAATAAAACAAATGGATATTCTTCAAAATGAAATTCATTTCGTAAAGCCTAAAATATCAAGAGTACAGTAAAGTGACAGAAGATACAAAATTTTAAAAGTCGCCATTAATTTGACGAATACACAATTTTAACATATTACCTTATCATTTCAATGAACATGAGAAAAAATAATGTCCCTGTGTTTTGTGGCGCAAGGCCATTGATGTCACTATCTTATATGGACTTTAGTTTTTTTCCTATTAAGGATGTGTTATATCATCATCAAATATAATTAAGGAGTTGAGTCATCTCAACAATAACAACACAAGAACAAGAGCAACAACAAGAACAATAACAAACCTAAAAGTGATGTTATATCATCATCAAATATAAGGAGTTGAGTTATTCCAACAACAACAATAACTCAAGAAGAAGAAGAAGAAGAAGAAGAAGAAGAAGAAGATCATCAACAACAACTAAAACAACAACTAAAACAACAACAATAACATCAACAAAATCTATAAATTCTTTCCACCTTAAATCTAAACAACAACAACAACATTAAACATTATCTGATACAAAAACTAAAACAACTTATATTTCTAAGTTGAAACCATGTGCTGTTATTTTATAAATAAAACACAAAATTGTTGTTGTTAGAAGTTAAACCCATATCCTATGACCTGTTATGTTTTTCCCTTTGATTGTAGATGCAACTCACTAGTACAAAAAAATACTTATTAGGTAGGGTAAAATAGGATTTTTTAGATTGTTTTTGTAACCAAATTAAGAGTTGACATTGTAACAAATCATGACGTCTTAAGTCAAACAATTGAACCGACTTAACAAAAAAATACGATATAAGCCTGATAACTACTTAACCGACCTAAGAGATGTCACTACGCAAAAAAAGACCTACGAAAGCGCTTTTTTTGGCCTTTAAAAGCGCTTTCTAAGGTGGCGCTGCTAAAGATTTTAGCAGCGCTTTTTGTTTAATGAAAAACGCTCTCATAGGTCTACTTATGACAGCGCTTTTTCTAAAAAGCGCTCTCTTAAGTAGGCTTTTGGCAGCGCTTTTTTATGAAAAAGCGCTTTCATTGGTGTCACTTTTTTTGGAAAAAAGCTTCCATAGGTTGTCTTTTAGCAGCGCTTTTTCTTGGAAAAGCACAGTCATAGGTCTACCTATGAAAGCGCTTTATGTGAAAAAGCGCTGTCATAGGTCTACCTATGAAAGCGCTTTTCTCCAAAAAGCGCTTTCATAGGGTGTTTTTTTTAGAGGTATTATTTATATCATTCATATACCTGTATTGTTTGTCATAACCTGTAATTCATAAATAACGGTAATGCATTGTAATTCCAATACCCCGTTCTCGTACTCTTTCGACAATCGATTGGAATACAACCGTGTCTTATCCATGGTTTACAGTTTCTGAGTCAAAACCAATACTCAATATAACAAAACCAATACTCAATACTTTTCACTAAATTCATTTTATTCTATCAACTACTTTAGTACACAAGTATAACACAAGAAACCATAAACAAGAAACTATATATCATTGCTCAAAATCAATCATAAATTATGTGTGTATCTCAAATTATATATAAATCATTGTTATCTGTATTCTAACTCAAAGTCAGTATTACAAAATCAACTCTAACAACAACTAAATCAGTCCTTATATTATTCTCTGCTCAATAAAATATTGACACAACTCCTCTTTGGTTTCTTCCAACTGAAGTTTCGTGTAATATGCACATTTGTACTCATCGAAGTACTACATAAGAAAACATAATATGCATGATTTAGTTAAAAGTAAAAAATTATATGGAATATCCGAGAAATAATAAAACAAATTCTAAGTTATAAATTCATACCGTGACTGGAATCTCTATTTAATTCAGTTGAATGATTTCTTTGATAAACCGCATAACGAAGTATCCGCAATCTATACTGTTTTGTTGTTGAGGACACTACATAGAAAAACAAATAAGAATATATAGTTGTATTGTTTTATCAAATAGCGTAAATATTATAATCAAAATAGTGGAAATTAATATACCTGCACTTTGATCCAATTAATGTTGTTTGATTTAGAGCGTCGTACCCGAGCTTCTCTTTGACACCGGAATACTTGTATCGCTCTAACAAAATTAAAAATATATATTTAGAACAATGTCACAGAAATAATTAAATAAATAAATACACATAAATATTTAGAATAATCTCACTTACGTATCAATCATTAACTTCATATCCGGATAATTTGTCCAATCACCGTCAACCGAATTTAGATAATAGACCACTTCTTTTATAGGATCGATAGCAACCAACAACCAGTGACGTCTATAAATTAAAACAACAGTTTAGAAGAAATTTTTCTACGCAAAAATTACAAATATTAAAATGAATTTAGAATGAAAATCTAACCCTGTAGGAATAGTATTATACGCCCAAAGATATAAGCTTTCTGTACTGCCAGTTGCCATGAATCTTTCGACTAAGTGCTCTCTTACTGAATCTGGTTCCCTACCAATTGTCGCTCCGCTGACACGGGAGGAAGACACAAAATGGAATCTGTTTGACAATTGATTCCCGCGCATCAATTTGTCATATAACAGCCTTAAATAGAAACATAATTAATATTAGAGTATATTCATTGAAAATGTTTAAAAAAGATTTCAGCTAATTACATAATATAAAGATGGGGTTACCGGATGTATGCGTGCATAATACTGACGCCCAATTCTTTATGACGGAAAATCTGTTCCACGTCCTCATGTCCAATTATTTCTGTGCAAGGAAAACCAAAAATACCTTGATCCATATCAATTTGACGAATACCACCATCCATCAAATTTGTTGTTCCCACTATTGTTTCCAGACACTGCCGGTATCGAGGGAAAAATCTAGTAGGCACCCTTTTCTTGGGTGGTACGCCAACGATTTTCTGGCTCACTTGTTGTGACCCATGAAAAGGTACCTAAAAATCATATAAACTCGGTTAAATTATAAAATTATGCAGTTTTTTATTCGGATCATATAATTAACACTTTAAACGTACCTCTTTTGGTGATACGTCAGACTCGTCGTGCCGCAAAATCCCTTTACCCTTAGATGCGGGTGTTGTAGGAGTCTATAATTACCGTGGAAATAACTGAGGTCAGAACTGACAGTTGAAGAGTTAAAGATTCATAATTGTTTTCAACATACCTGATCATCTATGAAAATGAGGTCGGATGACCATGCAACAAAAGATCCAATTGCATCTCGCAGCAATGTGGTCTCAGCAACAATGTCAGGTACCGGCAGCAATGCATCCATATCTAAAGCAATGTCAATCGATACTTTCATGTGACCATCCGGAAGCGGTCTATTATGAAGTAAATCTCCCGAACTGTTATGGACTTTTCCCTTGCCAACTAGTCGATAAGTCGGTGACGATAGGTAGAGCTGGCAAGATGAAATGCCCTAAACCAATAATAACCGTTAGAAGTGACTAAAAATATTCTATAGTAATAACAGATATATATTGAAAATTACCTCGGGAAATTTATGCTGAAAGTTGATACTAGCTTTGTCACTAGTTTCTTTCAAGTGTGAACTGCTCTTTTCCGCCATATATCTCTCTTTATCCTTCTGCAATTCACGAACTTGAGCTTATAAATCCTGCAATGTTTGCATCACTTCTGCATTGCTAGGATTTCTTCTCCTTGGATGCTTATACAAAGAGGTTGGAGTCACACCATGACCTTTACCCCTCACCCGACCCGAATACTCAGCAATATTTAGTGCTCGACTAAGTACGCTCCTGGTATCGTGAGGATCCTCACCTGGGGATACCGATTGGGACAAGGTCTCCTGTAATTCAATTACATATAAAAAATTATTAGTGGAGATAAAAAATTACTTAAATATTAATAAACATTAATTGATTTAACTAAAGACACAATCTTATACTTACACATTCATCATACACATGTTGAATATCGGGATTAACAGCTTGATCCTTTCCCACACGGGCTTCCTTCCACAACAAATGTGCCGGTAGTGATGTTACGTCACTTTTCGTCTCTTCTAACTACACAATGACGGAGGTCTTAAGATCATCAACTATATAACACATTGAGAGAATTAATAAGATCGTAGAGTTTATATTTACTTACAATTTTTTCCTCTAAGCGAGCATATCCCAAACGCCCTTTTTTGTATGGATATGCGGGTTTTGACGCTCTCTCGCAATTTATAGCACTCACTTTCTTGAAATTCTCATCTCTTCTTTGGCCTACAAAACCAACCCATTCTTCAGGTGTAATGAAGTTCTCATACTTCTTTGGACGTTCCGGATCCTCTTCAAGAAAATTTCCTTCATCATCTTTAAGATACTTGTTGGTTAAAAATGTTCTCCACCCTCTGTGTCTTTTTCCAGCCAAACCCATTATATACTTTTTACGGGTATCTTCAATGTTAAAAGACCTCTACAAAAAAACATACGCATAAAGTGTGTTAGTAAAAGAAATTTAAACACATATTATCGTCAAGATAAAGCAAATAACAAAAACCATATATGTACCTGTGATCGGTGGATCTGGAACTGACTGTTTAACACTGGTTCGCGAAATGTCGCGGAAGCAAGAGTCGCCACCGTCTTTTATTTTCTCCAAATGGAAAGGACAAAAGCACAGAAAAATTCCTTAAAGAGATTGCTCTCGGTTCGGGAGGTAGGTTATAGAAAGGGAAGGTGTTAGCACCCTTTCTATCCATGGTTATCCATGGGCTCTTAGATACTTGCTCAATGTGTTTTCAAAATTGTTTGTTTGCTTTTCAATGTGGGTTTAAAAAAGTTTCTTTGAAAAATTTCAGTTCGACTCGTACGTCAGAGTGTTTGAAAAGTTTGCTTTGAAAGCTTTTGAAAAGTGTCGGTGTGAAAAGTCTTTTTGAGTTTGTTTTGAAATTAGAGCAAGTATCCTTGAGAACCTACCTACCCTAAGGAATTTGTCTGTGTAGATGTCCTTAAAAGTAGTGCCATCCCACCATTGAGAGGTAGGTAGCACCACCGTTGGAGGTGTTCGGGTCAATTCGAGTTTTAGGGACATGGTGATCACCAGAGCAATGGGAAGACACCTTAGAAGCTACCCTCATGCCAGGTTCCCGGATCATGAGGACTTACTAAGACGTCCTCTACTCGACGATCACCTTTCGAGGCAAGGCAACAGTGAGGCGTACCCTAGGGGTGGTGTGTGATTTGTGTGTCATGTTCAGTTATTTTGTCTTATTCATGTCAAGGTGATCTATGCGTTTGTTTTTATTTTATCATTCATTCTTGCATGCATTTATTAACAGTTAAAAAGATGCGGAAATTAAAAGTTCTAAACTATTACAAAGGCGCGGGTCCACATCGCCAAATTTAACCCAGGACCCGATTTGACAGAAAATAAAGAAGTAAAGTGCGAGAAATAAAATGTCCGAGTTTACAAGGCTTTGGGAGAATTACATTAATATTATAAGAAATAAAATAAAATGCGCGAATTGGAATTAAAATTGGAAGCGAGGGCGTTGGACCCTTTTTAATGAAATTAAATTAAATGATTAAACTAATGAAATTAAAGAGAAAAAAGAAATTATTAAAAAAGATTAAATGAAATTAAAATATTAATCCTAATTCTAATTTTTTTTATTTATTAAGAAAAACATGTTAAAATTAAACCTAAAATTAATCTAATTATTTACATGCAATTTTGATTTATAAAAATAAATAATTAATTATTAGTGAAATTTATTTACAAAAAAATATTAATTAAATAAATATATTTTGATTTTTATGACTTTTCTGTTTTTTACTATTTTTTATATTTTATGAAAATAAGTTAAATTAAAGGAATTAATTAAAAAAAAAGAAATAATTGAAATAAATAAAATAAGGAAAAGAAAGAAAATACAATACCTTGGGGGGTTTCTGTCCCCTTTTTGGAGGTGAATTGGAGTGGTTTGGCCATTTGTGTTCTGGCCTCATCATATCATGCATAAGTTGTTCTACTTTGGCCATTTGGCTTTTGGCTTTTGGCCATTTGCGTTTTGGCATCAACGTTCCTTAATCTGTCTGTCTCGCCATGTATTGGGGTCATGTGTAAAATGTTCTGTTTTGGCCATTTGGCTTTTGGCTTTTGGCCATTTGGCCTTTTGGCCTTTTGACTTTTTGGCTTTTGGCCTCAACGTTCCTAAATAAACCTGGGATCCTGTCTAAATCTGCAGTTGAATCTCACGAACACATTAAATAAAATCATAAAAATTCAAATAAAACCAACATATGAAGAAATTTAATGTTTAGGCACAATATGGCATGTATGAATGATTATACCCTTTTGATCATGGAGATCAAATCAACCTTACCCTTACTGGAAAATCAGTGGCCTGAATGCTTTTATGCTCTTTGGATCATGGAGATCAAGCCAGCCTTACCCTTACTGAAGAAGTAATAAGATGTTGGTTTGTAGCTGAGATGGTTTTGTTTGTAGTGAGAGAGGGATTTGTAATAAGGATTTCAAGGTTTTAGGGTTCTTGAAAGAGTTTGATATTCCAACAGTGTTGTGGCAAGGTTTTTTCTCTCTTTTTTTCTCCTCTCTTTCTTTTTTTTTCTCTTTTTTCCTCTTTTTTCCTCTTTTTTCCTCTCTTTGGTTTGTGTGACAAGAAGGTGATTATATAGTGGAAATTAGGGTAAAGAAAATGGGCTTTGAATGTGCAATTGGGCCTCCAATATTCACTTGAATTCGTCACTTTCCAGGCTAAATCGCAGGGACTTAAGTGCATTTTTTGAAGTTGAAATGTGAAAACAAAATGTAGCCGACATCGAGAACTAACTCCTGTCCGAAGATCGACTCAATCGGATAAACGGTGAATTAGTTATGAATTTTTGAAGTTTCAGCTCAGACAAACTTATTTTGGGCTCCAGTGTCGACTCTGACACGTTCTTCAATAAAAAACTGGTATTGATCGGTGCATAATCCGGTCTCGACTTTTGAAGCAAAGTTGTAGATCTACGAGTCAGGGACCTTGTGTAAAAATATGAGCCCAATCCGATAAAAATTGACCGAGTTATGAATTTTCGAAGTTTCGGCCCAGATGAAATAATATTCAGCATTCAGGATTTTCAGCGTGTCACGCACTCTGAGCAAAAAACGAAGGCCTTTTGAATACCGTTTGAACTCAATACCTTCTGTGAAAATGTAGCCGACTCAATTTGTGAAATTTTGGCACCGGAACCAGCTCGATACGATGAAAATCGACCAAGTTATGATTTTTTGAACATGACGCAAATAAACTTCTGTCACAAATTTTCTGCACGAAAATACTTGATAAATCCACATTTTTGAAGACCTTCTGATCGAAATTGGCTTCCTGCCGTGAGAGATGAAAACGTAGATAATGTCAAGACGGAATTTTGGCCACCGGAACGGGTTCAAAATGAGTCACGATCTTCAAGTTATGAATTTTTTAGCGCGTAAAAACTGCACTTTCAGCACATTTTTTCACCATATTTCTTCAAGAAAACTCGCACATTCGGATACCTTCTTTAAAGAATTATCTCTTGAGCCGAACCTGAATTTGAGAATATGTTATCAGAGATATCTTGGCGAAAGAATACCTGAATATGACGCGCCGGGTTGGACTTATGAATTTTTCTTGGAATATTTTGAGAAATATGGGAGGGCAAATTTTGGGGTACAACAGTTGCCCCTGTTCAATCTTCTTAGACCTGAGGATGCAGATTGGCTGACGTGCCTTTCGTAATCCGAGGGTGGAAGATGATTGAACACTAGAGTGCCCAGAAATTTGCGCTCACATAGTAGTGTGATGGTGGGAATGGGCTTATAGATGCCATTTAGAGGTTGCTGGATAGGATGATGGGCTTATAGATGCCATCTGGATGTTGATTGCGTAAGAGATTCCTTAGCGAGAACCTGCGTACCTGCAAAAGAAAAAATGGGTACCTGACATGTTGCAGGAGCTGGTTTTCAGATGCTTGGTATAGATGTGTCCTGACTGGTTACAGGAGCTGAGTCTGGAGCTTCAAACGGCGATGAATGAACCAGGGATGGTTACTGCCTTAGCATGAATGGTAAGAGAATCTTGGGCGATTTTACCTTCAACAACGCTCGTTGAGAAAAATCTTGGGTGTCTTCTACTGGGATAAGAATCAGGGAGATCTTAGGGTCGATCTGACTGAACCAGAGGAGGTTTTTTTTGATAAGGATGTGATGAAGGAATCCGAGATGATTGCTACTCCAAATATATGATGAAGGAATCTGGGACGATTACTACCTCAGCAGGACGATGAAGGAATCTGGGACGATTACTACCTCAGCAGAATGATGAAGGAATCTGGGACGATTACTACCTCAGCAGAATGATGAAGGAATCTGGGACGATTACTACCTCAGCAGGATAATGAAGGAATCTGGGACGATTACTACCTCAGTAGGATGATGAAGGAATCTGGGACGATTACTACCTCGGCAGGATGATGAAGGAATCTGGGACGATTACTACCTCAGCAGGATGATGAAGGAATCTGGGACGATTACTACCTCAGCAGAATGATGAAGGAATCTGGGACGATTACTACCTCAGCAGGATGATGAAGGAATCTGGGACGATTACTACCTCAGCAGGATAATGAAGGAATCTGGGACGATTACTACCTCAGCAGGATGATGAAGGAATCTGGGACGATTACTACCTCAGCAGGATGATGAAGGAATCTGGGACGATTACTACCTCAGCAGAATGATGAAGGAATCTGGGACGATTACTACCTCAGCAGGATGATGAAGGAATCTGGGACGATTACTACCTCAGCAGGATGATGAAGGAATCTGGGACGATTACTACCTCAGCAGGATGATGAAGGAATCTGGGACGATTACTACCTCAGCAGAATGATGAAGGAATCTGGGACGATTACTACCTCAGCAGGATGATGAAGGAATCTGGGACGATTACTACCTCAGCAGGATGATGAAGGAATCTGGGACGATTACTACCTCAGCAGGATAATGAAGGAATCTGGGACGATTACTACCTCAGCAGGATGATGAAGGAATCTGGGACGATTACTACCTCAGCAGGATGATGAAGGAATCTGGGACGATTACTACCTCAGCAGGATGATGAAGGAATCTGGGACGATTACTACCTCAGCAGGATAATGAAGGAATCTGGGACGATTACTACCTCAGCAGGATGATGAAGGAATCTGGGACGATTACTACCTCAGCAGGATGATGAAGGAATCTGGGACGATTACTACCTCAGCAGGATGATGAAGGAATCTGGGACGATTACTACCTCAACGGGTAAAGACTTTTATCTGTTGATCGTTCTTTCCTGAAAAAGTAACGAATTAGTTGTATGCAATGTCATAATGCATGAATTGCCTGATTTTAAGATGTTCTCAAAAATAAATGAGATTGGGGTGATATGATGCGTCTATGCATGCTATAATGATGTATGTGACGTTTTATGAATGTGTTTTTCGTCTAGGAAAGTAAATCCTTGATGGGTGCCGGGAAGTCGTATCCTGGGCTGATGTTGAAGAATAGATTTTGCTTCCGCGGGGGATGATAACTGCAAGAATACCGGTAGGAGAAGACGACTCCGTTGCGGAATAAACTTGGCAAATGGAAGATTCTGCGGGGAGAAAAGATGCTCCAGACGACCATGCTGGGAAGCAACACTCTGTGGAGAGAGAGGTACTTTGTTAAGCTGTTGATAATAACTTTCCGGGGATACCCTTGTTGTGTTGGAAGTGCTGATAGACTTCGCTGGGGATAAGAAGACTTCGTCGAGGACGCTCTTTCCGTGGCTTTTGGCTGAGGATAACCCAGTTATATCCTGTTAAGGAAATAACTCTTTGAATAAAGCCGGGAGACGCGTTCGTGCTCTGCGAAGGATAAGCTTCCAGAATTTACTGGGGATAAGCTTACTGCTTGGGGATATGAATTCCAATTTTCCTGGGGGAATTGGATTTTCCTGGGGAAGTTTTGATATGCTGGGGAAGTGATTCCTTTGAATTCTTGTATGTCGCCGGGGAACGATCTTTAGACCAAGACTGCCGGAGATGCTTGTTTAAGAATATATGTATTGCTGTTGGGGAATGTTGAGCTCTACGGGAGGGTAACCCAACTTCCTTGAGGTTTGATAATAGCTTGGAGAAGAATGCACTGACTGCTGACTCTCTGGGGAGTTTAAGATGTACTGGTCATGTTCTTTAGCTGAACCTACCTTGGTACCTTGGAGGACAGAGCCATTAGATTGTTTGGACGACTCATTATTGCCCCTGTTTCTATGGGAGAAGGCATCTGTGGGGTGCTGATAGTGGTTGATGGACAAACCTTCTTCTCATAGGCAGGTGATAAGATGACAGGACATAGTCGTACGCTTTGATCCCTAACTTTTGCCTGGACCGCCCTTTCGGGTTTTCAGTCCACCGGGATACCCATTTTTGCCCAAGCCGCCTTTTCAGGTTTTCGACTTGCCGGGTGTACAGATTTTTCATTTCATCCCTTATTTTTGCCCGAACCCTTTTGGTTCGCCGGGAAGCCCTTATTTTTGCCTAGGTATGTCAACCTAGCGGGTCTTTGATTTTGCATAGTATCTTTTCGACTATGTCCGTTCTCAGAAAGTAGGGAGTTGCCCCTGTTAGAAGTGTTTTGTCACGCCACCAGAAAGTGTTTGATCAGGCAAGATTCATTGTTGGAATGCCCTAAGTGACTCAGGCAGAGATTTGCCCCGGGCTACTTGGCCTTTTGAGAGATTCTCCGAATCTTGATTGGGCTGCCCCAGATAATGGACCATGGTCATGTCTGCCCCTTGATTGGAAGCACTTTTGTTCACTAGGCATTCGTCGTGCGAATTTCTATGCTGTTCAAACAAAAAGTCATATGCAAACAAAGTTATGTTAAAAATGCAACGCTTATGTCTGTCTCGAAGATTTTGAAAATGCATTCCTTTTTTTTTCATAAAACAAGTGAATGTTTGTAAAACGTGATGTCAACTCCGTATTTACCGTAAGCCTTAAGGAGTCAGGATACCTTTCGTAACAGTATGCTTTCGAACTAACCCATGCTTCAGCTAGGACTTTTAAGGGTTATAACGTGGCCTGGTTCACGGTTTAAGAAACAAAGGATAAAGGCTCAAATTATTTATACCCACCCGCTCTTCGTGATGTTCTCCAAACCTAAACTCAGTTGATCATACGTTAGACCTTGTTTGAGTCTTTGCTCTGATTTTCCGGTGATGATTCGGATGTTGATAACTTATTTTGAATAGGCAGTCATTTCCTTTTTTATTGAGGGTTTGTAGGACCTCTTTCTTCTGATTTCGTTATCCCTATTTTTTTTTTGCCTGAACTGTTTCCTTTTTGGAATTACAGTCAGCGGGATGCCCCAATTTCATAAGTCCCTTCTTATAGGTTTTGACTTCTTGGGTTTTTCGTTTATGATTTTTTTGATAATGACTGCCTGTTCTTTATTGATTATTCGGAACCATCACTGTCTTTCTTCGTTTTGTAAGGACTTCTTTGGCGCCATTCGTTATGCACTTGGATCAACTGAGAGACTACCCTGCCCCAGGTTATGATTAAGGGTTTTAAATTTCGAAAAGAAAAAAAAAACTCCTACTTCTTTGGCTCAGAGGGGTTGACGAGGGATTATCATCCTTATAACTCCAGTGTCTAGGGATTGAAACAATGCCTGTACCTCATCAGCAGGGTCTGTTCAAAAGCATACTGTAAAGATCGTGGTATCGTTTTCGTCATCCTCCCTCAAGAGGCTTAGAATTTTAGATCAAGAGCTGTCATCAGAAAAAATATGAAAATAATTTGCATTTAGTGAATACGAATATATTGTTTCAGAACAGACATATGCGATGCATTAATGAAATAACAATGTTTTAACATGAGTAACTGTTTGAACAGAAGAAAATTGCAACTTGAACATTCAAATGAACAAAAATTTCTCAATCCTAGCCATGATTTGGCAAGGGAGCAGTGATTATGTTCGGAGTCTCAGGTACTTCAAACTGAATCTCTCCAGCGTCGATCATATCTTGAATCTTGTTCTTGAGAGGCCAGCAGTTGTCCGTAGTATGCCCCAGGCTATCAGAATGGTATGCGCACCTTGCTTCTGGGTTGTAATTTGGAGAGGAAGTCTTTGGATTTGCAGGAGGGTTGATTACCGCAATCAGGTTCATCCTTAACATGTGCTGCAAAGCTCGTGACCATGACATGTTGATGTAGGTGAATTGTCTCTTAGGCTCGTCCGACCTGTTCTGATCCACCCGCTGTTCTTGGCGCGGTCGTTGTTGGACTTGAGAAGTAGTAGCAACTCGGAGAGGTCTATTCATTGGACCCGACCTTTGCCTTCTTGGAAGCTGTTCTATGACCTGGTCCCTGATTTGGGCTGGTTGCTTCATGCCTTGAGGAAGTTGGCTGATCATGGCTCTCAGCTCTCCTTGCTCCTGAGCTAAACCTTGAATGAGGGCCCTTTGCCCCAGCATCTGAGTTTTCAATGTGTCTACCTCAGCTTGTAGACGTTTCAGCTGTTCGTCCTTGTCATCTTCAGGACTCTTTCTGATCAGATTCCCCATGAGGAGTGTCCTCAACTCTTCCTGCCCCTTGGATAGACCTAGGAAGATTTCCCTGAACTGAGTCTCTTGAGCGTGAAGGTCCTGGTTATCTTGTTGGGAAGCCATTGCTGAAATAAACAGCGGAGACGGTAAGTGACCTGCAACAAGGATACCTGTTATGCAATGATGAGTATGACATGCATGTAATGTTTTCAAGGACCTCGCGGGGTAAACAAGAAATTTGTTAGAGCTGGGATCCGGTAGCTTGATTGAAGGAACTTCCTGTTGTAGAAAATCCTTCTTCAAGGGTCAAAGGCTCACCATATCCAGTGGGTCATAGCCCCTGACTACCTTGGCTAGAGGAAAATAAATCCTCTTTGCCCCTTGCTGGGATAGTTGATTCACCATGACCTGCATCACAAGCCCTTGAGATCCTTGAAATGGGTTAGGATGTATGCAATGGTATGATGTTATGGTATGCATGGGGTAATGTGAGTAGCCCTGTTATGAGTCCCAATTAAGGACTGCAAACCAAAACCTGCAAGAAACTTAGTAAACCCTGTCATGAGTCCCAATTAAGGACTATAAACGAAACCTGCAAGAAACTCGGTAGACCTTGTTATGAGTCCTAATTAAGGACTACAAACAAAACCTGCAAGAAGCTCAAGTGTCAGACAACAAGCATGCAAATAGTCAAGTACGAAGGCACACAAGTCACACAAGAGAAACCCTTAGAGTTTAGGCCAGCATGGGGTCTGGGTATTACCCTCTTGAAGTTGGTGGGCTCAACCTGTCCTATTAGAAGTAACCGGGTTCTAAGGGTCCCAATATCACTGGATTGCTTTCATTGTTCATCGTTTCGATTTAGCCACTGAACTGGCGACCAAAATATTCCAGGAAAGCAACCCTCAATTGAGTGTAGTATCGAGTATCAACCAACCTCGGACTGCACCAAAGTCAGTTATCTCACTACCCTAAAGAGGCCAAGATAGTTCAATTAAGGTTCCTAAGATCTGTTGATGCTTCACGACACCACGCGGAGGCCCCGTACTCTCCTTGACTGAACTCAAGGGTTACCGGTACACACCAAAGTGCCACATCAACGTAGCAGACTGTTTCAACCATGTCGGTATACCCCGCACAGTTCCCTCACAGCCTTGTTGCTACTTTCTAAGAAGGTATCCCCCAGATCCGGGTTAGGATCTATAGAACTCCCAAGCAAGTCCCACAATAATAAAGCAAGCAAGGAAAGCAATTGAAAACACCGTGATCTTAGTCCTAAGGTACACCTCACTTTAAGTTTAATCCCCAGCAGAGTCGCCAGTTCTGTGATCGGTGGATCTGGAACTGACTGTTTAACACTGGTTCGCGAAATGTCGCGGAAGCAAGAGTCGCCACCGTCTTTTATTTTCTCCAAATGGAAAGGACAAAAGCACAGAAAAATTCCTTAAAGAGATTGCTCTCGGTTCGGGAGGTAGGTTATAGAAAGGGAAGGTGTTAGCACCCTTTCTATCCATGGTTATCCATGGGCTCTTAGATACTTGCTCAATGTGTTTTCAAAATTGTTTGTTTGCTTTTCAATGTGGGTTTAAAAAAGTTTCTTTGAAAAATTTCAGTTCGACTCGTACGTCAGAGTGTTTGAAAAGTTTGCTTTGAAAGCTTTTGAAAAGTGTCGGTGTGAAAAGTCTTTTTGAGTTTGTTTTGAAATTAGAGCAAGTATCCTTGAGAACCTACCTACCCTAAGGAATTTGTCTGTGTAGATGTCCTTAAAAGTAGTGCCATCCCACCATTGAGAGGTAGGTAGCACCACCGTTGGAGGTGTTCGGGTCAATTCGAGTTTTAGGGACATGGTGATCACCAGAGCAATGGGAAGACACCTTAGAAGCTACCCTCATGCCAGGTTCCCGGATCATGAGGACTTACTAAGACGTCCTCTACTCGACGATCACCTTTCGAGGCAAGGCAACAGTGAGGCGTACCCTAGGGGTGGTGTGTGATTTGTGTGTCATGTTCAGTTATTTTGTCTTATTCATGTCAAGGTGATCTATGCGTTTGTTTTTATTTTATCATTCATTCTTGCATGCATTTATTAACAGTTAAAAAGATGCGGAAATTAAAAGTTCTAAACTATTACAAAGGCGCGGGTCCACATCGCCAAATTTAACCCAGGACCCGATTTGACAGAAAATAAAGAAGTAAAGTGCGAGAAATAAAATGTCCGAGTTTACAAGGCTTTGGGAGAATTACATTAATATTATAAGAAATAAAATAAAATGCGCGAATTGGAATTAAAATTGGAAGCGAGGGCGTTGGACCCTTTTTAATGAAATTAAATTAAATGATTAAACTAATGAAATTAAAGAGAAAAAAGAAATTATTAAAAAAGATTAAATGAAATTAAAATATTAATCCTAATTCTAATTTTTTTTATTTATTAAGAAAAACATGTTAAAATTAAACCTAAAATTAATCTAATTATTTACATGCAATTTTGATTTATAAAAATAAATAATTAATTATTAGTGAAATTTATTTACAAAAAAATATTAATTAAATAAATATATTTTGATTTTTATGACTTTTCTGTTTTTTACTATTTTTTATATTTTATGAAAATAAGTTAAATTAAAGGAATTAATTAAAAAAAAAGAAATAATTGAAATAAATAAAATAAGGAAAAGAAAGAAAATACAATACCTTGGGGGGTTTCTGTCCCCTTTTTGGAGGTGAATTGGAGTGGTTTGGCCATTTGTGTTCTGGCCTCATCATATCATGCATAAGTTGTTCTACTTTGGCCATTTGGCTTTTGGCTTTTGGCCATTTGCGTTTTGGCCTTTTGACTTTTTGGCTTTTGGCCTCAACGTTCCTAAATAAACCTGGGATCTTGTCTAAATCTGCAGTTGAATCTCACGAACACATTAAATAAAATCATAAAAATTCAAATAAAACCAACATATGAAGAAATTTAATGTTTAGGCACAATATGGCATGTATGAATGATTATACCCTTTTGATCATGGAGATCAAATCAACCTTACCCTTACTGGAAAATCAGTGGCCTGAATGCTTTTATGCTCTTTGGATCATGGAGATCAAGCCAGCCTTACCCTTACTGAAGAAGTAATAAGATGTTGGTTTGTAGCTGAGATGGTTTTGTTTGTAGTGAGAGAGGGATTTGTAATAAGGATTTCAAGGTTTTAGGGTTCTTGAAAGAGTTTGATATTCCAACAGTGTTGTGGCAAGGTTTTTTCTCTCTTTTTTTCTCCTCTCTTTCTTTTTTTTTTCTCTTTTTTCCTCTTTTTTCCTCTTTTTTCCTCTCTTTGGTTTGTGTGACAAGAAGGTGATTATATAGTGGAAATTAGGGTAAAGAAAATGGGCTTTGAATGTGCAATTGGGCCTCCAATATTCACTTGAATTCGTCACTTTCCAGGCTAAATCGCAGGGACTTAAGTGCATTTTTTGAAGTTGAAATGTGAAAACAAAATGTAGCCGACATCGAGAACTAACTCCTGTCCGAAGATCGACTCAATCGGATAAACGGTGAATTAGTTATGAATTTTTGAAGTTTCAGCTCAGACAAACTTATTTTGGGCTCCAGTGTCGACTCTGACACGTTCTTCAATAAAAAACTGGTATTGATCGGTGCATAATCCGGTCTCGACTTTTGAAGCAAAGTTGTAGATCTACGAGTCAGGGACCTTGTGTAAAAATATGAGCCCAATCCGATAAAAATTGACCGAGTTATGAATTTTCGAAGTTTCGGCCCAGATGAAATAATATTCAGCATTCAGGATTTTCAGCGTGTCACGCACTCTGAGCAAAAAACGAAGGCCTTTTGAATACCGTTTGAACTCAATACCTTCTGTGAAAATGTAGCCGACTCAATTTGTGAAATTTTGGCACTGGAACCAGCTCGATACGATGAAAATCGACCAAGTTATGATTTTTTGAACATGACGCAAATAAACTTCTGTCACAAATTTTCTGCACGAAAATACTTGATAAATCCACATTTTTGAAGACCTTCTGATCGAAATTGGCTTCCTGCCGTGAGAGATGAAAACGTAGATAATGTCAAGACGGAATTTTGGCCACCGGAACGGGTTCAAAATGAGTCACGATCTTCAAGTTATGAATTTTTTAGCGCGTAAAAACTGCACTTTCAGCACATTTTTTCACCATATTTCTTCAAGAAAACTCGCACATTCGGATACCTTCTTTAAAGAATTATCTCTTGAGCCGAACCTGAATTTGAGAATATGTTATCAGAGATATCTTGGCGAAAGAATACCTGAATATGACACGCCGGGTTGGACTTATGAATTTTTCTTGGAATATTTTGAGAAATATGGGAGGGCAAATTTTGGGGTACAACAGTACCTTTATCTCAGTCCAAACTTTCTCCTTAGCCTCATCCAACTCTCCTCTTTTCCATCTAGGAGTGGTGATCGGAATGTGTATACGAACAAGCGTACCAATGTAGCTTGTCAACTTTGCAGCATTAGACCCAATTAATTGGTCATTATCATTCCATTCTACATTATAGGTTACTCCTCTATCTCTATCACGTATGATTCCCCTCATAATAGTAATACCTCGTGTAATATCTTTTTCTGAAGTATTTTCTTGAGTATTTTCAGGAGCATTTTCATGAGCATTTGCATTATCTTGATTACTAGCCATTTGACCTGTAATAATGAAAAAAAATAAACATGAAATGTCAAATAAAAATGAAATGACAAATATAAAAAAGAAATGACAAATAAAAATGAAATGACAAATTAAAATGAAATGACAAATATAAATGAAATAGCAAATAAAAATGAAATGACAAATATAAAAATGAAATGAAAAATAAAAATGAAATGGAAAATTAAAATGAAATGACAAATATAAAAAAGAAATGACAAATAAAAATGAAATGACAAATTAAAATGAAATGACAAATATAAATGAAATAGCAAATAAAAATGAAATGACAAATATAAAAATGAAATGACAAATAAAAATGAAATGGCAAATTAAAATGAAATGACAAATATAAAAATGAAATGGCAAGTTATATATACTATTACCCTTTTCACTAAGGTCTCTTTCTTTTCTTGGTAGGAATGTGTTCTACTCGTCTCTTAACAACGCAGACAGTTGGATTGATCCAAATACCCTCATTATGATCGTTTCTAATACATGATTCATTATCATTTTGATCAGTTATGGTTAAAGATTCAATGTCAACACCAATATCACTTTGATCTCCAATGCTTTCATCAATTACTTTGTTAGATAGTAGCACTATAGACCATTTCGTACTTGTCGGATCATTGACATAGAACACTTGTTTAGCTTGAGAGGCTAGAATGAAAGGCTCATCTTTGTACCCCACCCTATTAAGATCCACTTGCAAAAAACCTGACTTATCCATTCGTATGCCATTATTATTTTCAACCCACTTGCAACCAAATATAGGAATCTGAAACTTCTCGTAATCAAACATCCAAATGCGCTCGATAACCCCAAAATATGACAGGTTTGCAAATTTTGGGTTTAAGTCCTTCACACTTGATATATGCATTGCTTCAGCGATCAAGGTGACACCACTATTTTGCATAGTACTTTTATCATCCTGTTCTTTGGTATAAAATGTGTATCCATTAATTGCATATGCGCTATAAGAAAACACAATTAAACTTGGACCGTATGCTAAACATCTCAATCTTTCTGTTACTGAAGCATGATCTGAACGATACTTTGAATAAATATGTTCCTTAAACCATGGTATGAAACTTCGATTGTGCTCTCGTACAATCCAATTCTCATTTCTATTCGGATTTAAACCTCGAAGAACACCCTTGTGAATTTCAACATACGGCTCAACTTCAAGCTCATTATGCAGAACATACAAATGCACTTGATCCCGTTCGACCATTGATACTGTCACAACTTTATTTCCAATTAGCTTCTTACCTTCTTTTTTTCCAACAATGTGAGATTTGGGGAGTCCAATTGATTGAACATTTGACAGATATTCAGTACAAAACTCAATCGCTTCTTCAACAATATATCGTTCAGCAATACAACCCTCTGGTCGACTTCGGTTTTTCACATAACCTTTTAATATTTTCATATAACGTTCCGTAGGGTACATCCATCTCATATAAGCTGGTCCACATAGTTGTGTCTCTTTGACAAGATGAACGACAAGATGAACCATTATGTCAAAAAACGAGGGAGGGAAATACATTTCAAGATCACACAAAGTAACAACTATTTCTTTTTGCAATGTTGGTAAGATCTCAGGATCGATCACCTTGCTGCAAATTGACTTGAAGAAAAAACACAGTTTAGTTATTGCGCTTCTTACTTTTTCTGGAAGAATAGAACGTATACTTATCGGTAGAAAATGTTCCATTATAACATGGCAATCATGCGTCTTTAAACTCTTTAACTTGAGGTCTTGCATAGACACAAGTCTTCTAATATCTGATGAGTAGCCTTCTGGAACTTTAACCTCACTTAGGAACTTACACAATATTTTTCTCTCCTTTCTGGATAGAGTGTAAACAGCAGGTGGTAGATATGTTCGTGTTCCTTTTTTCACGAGTCCCAATTCAGTTCTTATTCCCATCTCTACCATGTCCTCCCTTGCTTTAAGACCATCCTTAGACTTCCCTTTTATATTGAGTAACGTACCAATAACACTGTCAAATACATTTTTTTCAATATGCATAACATCAAGAAAATGTCTTACGTACAAAGATTTCCAATATGGCAATTCAAAAAAAATCGACCTCTTCTTCCACCCACCTGTAACAACTTTATGTGCAAAAGGCTTGCCAAACTGAATACTCACATCTTTCACCTTTTCAAATAATTGATCACCTGTCAATCCAGGCGGAGCTCTACGTTGTTCGGTATCTCCGTTGAACGCTTTTCTCCATCCACGATATTGATGTTTAGAATTTAAGAATCTACGATGACCGAGAAAGACATTCTTCTGACAAAGTTTCAATCGCATCGTATCGGTTCCATCTTCACAGATAGGACACGCTTTTTCACCTTTAATGCTATACCCGGATAGATTTCCGTAGGATGGAAAATCGTTAATTGTTCCAAACAACATCGCCCTCAAGTTGAAACTTTCTTTCCTATACCCATCATAAACCTCCACACCGTTCTCCCACAAAATCTTCAAATCTTCGATTAAAGGTTCCAAATATACGTCTATGTCATTTCCTGGTTGTTTAGGCCCAGAAATTAACATAGATAACATCATGTACTTACGCTTCATACATAGCCACAGAGGTAGGTTATAAATCATAAGAATTACAGGCCATGTGCTATGCGAGATACTTTGAATATCGTGTGGGTTCATTCCATCAGTAGACAATGCCAAGCGAAGGTTTCTTGCGTCTTTTCCAAATTCAGGATAATCATTATCAATTTTCATCCACTGTGGTGAATCTGCCGGATGTCGAAACTTTCCATCAACAATTCTTTCATCTGCATGCCAAGTTAAATGTCTTGAATCGGTTTCACTACGATACATCCGTCTAAATCTCGGAATTATAGGAAAATACCATAAGACTTTTGCCGGAGACAACTTTTTCTTATATCGAGGGGCACCGCATTTAGGACACTCATTTAACGATGCATACTCGTTTCGAAACAAAACGCAATCTTTTGGACAGACATGTATCTTGTCATAGCTCATGCCAATAGAGTACAACATCTTTTTGGCCTCATACGTTCGATTGGGGAGAACATTATCCTCTGGTAGCATATCTTTCATAAGGGCTAATAACTCTGTGAAACTTTTATCTGACCATCCATTGCCCGCCTTTAAGTTGTACAACTTTAATACCGCAGACAATCTTGTGAATTTTGTACAACCATTATACAACGGTTTCTCTGCATCGCTTACCAACCTCTCGAACATTTTGGGACAATCATTAAGATCTTCTTCAAGCGCTTCTGCAATCTCTTCAACTCGATCATAATCGTATGTATCTGTGCCATTGTCGTTTGAAGCATAGGTCCTATTATCCCCCGATTCATCATTCCCATCACTTTTCTCACCATGCATATTCCAACATGTATAACTTCTATCAATTCCATACCGTATTAGATGCGATGCCAACTGAACCGCGTCAACGCGATTCCCATAACAACAACACAAACAAGGACATGTCATTCGACCGGGGTCTTCGGCGTGCGCAACAGCAAACTTAACGAATTCCGATACCTCGTTCTCGTACTCTTTCGACAATCGATTGGAATACATCCATGTCATATCCATGGTTTACGGTTTCTGAGTCAATCTGAGCTAAACAAAAACTTAACTTAATCAATTTGTCGAACACTTGGTGTGAAATCAATTTTAATCAGATTTTTCTTTGGTTTTGTTGATATGAAAAATCAATTGCAATTTTATAGATTACAATCAACTCAACAAAAAATTGTTTAAAATATTATTGATAAGAAAATTATCTCAATATGTTGATTGCACAATCAATGAATTCACAATTTACAATAAAAATGAGTGAAAGTGAAGGAGAGATAAATTTGTTTAAGGAGTTCTCCTATCGATCTAAGGGCACACCTTCCCTTAATTTCAATGAAATTGAGATAATAACTTAAATGAAATTTCTACGATGATTTTTGCGGCCGTAAGAGCCAACCGTCGTCAATTTTTTGGTTATGTAAAGGCAAAATATATAGAATCCCTTTGGTGGAAGGTACAAGTCACATTTCATGTCTTACGACGGTCATAAGAACCAACCTCGCTCAAATTCCACGACCGTTCTCCACCAGCCACCATGTTCCTATATACCCATTTTCCAGTTTACGCGGCTATGTTTTCCAAATTCTATCGCGTTTTCATTTTCTTTCAGAATCGTGAACCCTTGTACTTTTTTCATCCAAACTGAACCGTATTCCATTTTCCTAACCTAAAATTGTAAAAATTTCTTGATCTATCTAATAATATCAAATCTGCAGAATCATTTTTCTCTCACATCTCATGTACAAAGAAATTCAGTGAAGGTAAAAAGATGCAACTTTATTATATTAATTCATTGACAAGGTAAAAAGATTTTATACAATAATATTTTGTATAGATTGAAAAGAAGAAACAATCACCTGACGGTTCTCTTGTTTTCTGACGATTTGACACGTTTGAGTTCTCCGGTGAGATATGTTGCTCTGAATCGAAAGGTCCTGAAGAAGTTAAAGAAACTGATTAATTTCCAAAACACATTAAACAAACATCAAAAGACAGAGAGCCTTAATCGGGAATCACAATTACCTGCCGTCCAACTAGTGTGAATGAGAAACACTAACTGTGCCTGCTAATCAATGAAACAAGAACCAAATTCCGGGAAACAACTATGTAATCCTAATAATGCTCAATAAAACTCATCTCAAACAAGTGTTCCATGTGCACACGATAAACAACAATACCATAACCGAGTTCGTCATTCAAAACCAAATCACACAATGTCATCACAAATTCAAAGCCAAATTGTTTTAAAACAAAATTAGGAACAATCAAAATCAACACCAAGTTTAATTCATTCAACATTAACTCAAAATGAAATAACATATTAATAACATCATTAGAAAATCATCAAAGGGTTTTAGGAAACTTTCAAAAATCATCAAACAACAACAACAACCAATACACTGTAAATGAGAAGAAAATAATAATCAACGAACCTTGTGAAGAGAGGGACGACTCGTGGGCGGCGATGACAGTTGACGATGGTGGCTACCGTGAAAAATCGCTTTGGACGAAGAACAGGAACAGGAACGGGAACGAAAGGGTTTGGAAGAGAGGAAACACAAAAGCCAGTACGAACACACAACACAGCTTTAATAAAAAACATTAAAATTTATTATAAAACAACCTACGAAAGCGCTTTTAAAAGCGCTTTCTAATGGTCATGTATAACAGCGCTTTTTCATAAAAAAGCGCTTTCGTAGCATACCCTATAGCAGCGCTTTCTAAAGGCCAGATTTAGCAGCACTTTTGAAAAGGGCTCTATAAGACTGCCCTTTAGCAGCGCTTTTGAAAAGCGCTTTCTTAGGTTCCCTCTGAAAGGCACCCTTTAGCAGCGCTTCTCAAAAAGCGCTTTCTAAGGGTGACCTTTAGCAGCGCTTTTGAAAAGCGCTTTCTTAAGGTACCCTTTGAAAGCGCTTTTTTTAAGCGAATTTTTTTAATACCTACAGTAGCGTTTTTTCCTAAAAACGCTTTCGTATGTGTGATGCTAAAGCTTATTTTTGGCGTAGTGTGTAATGCAAATTTTAATAAATAAAACGTAACTATCGTGCAAGCTATCATTTTAAAAACCAAATATTCTACTTTGTCTCCAAAACTACTATTTTTTTACGTACTCCTCAATTGCAATCTACATTAAATCAATTAAATTTCAAAAGAAATAACTAATTACAAAAGGTACTTTCAAACATAAATAGAGGGGGACAACCTGAGGGGGACAATCAAACATTAAGGATCTCTTTAACCTGTCACAGGGCCTGAGAAATGGATTTTATTGTTAGGCACATATGAGCATATAATAATAAATTACGTAATACTATTATTTATCTTTCTAATTAAACTAATTTTTTTTGTTCAAAAATAAAAAATAAGGAACAGAACAACTGAGAAATTGGATAATCACAACTAACCATGTATAACCTTTCAATGATTTCATCCTGATTCTTTTCTTCATAATCATCTACTTTAATTGTCAACTTTGAGAATTATACAACCCTCAAATGATAAATATCCTCACAAATATCTCCTTCCATAACCCTACATTCAAATGGAAAACAACTTAAAATACAAAAAATTTCACTTTCATAAAGAATAAATGTTACATTTTAACCAACCCCACGAATCCAAGTCCAAAATAAACGTTAGTAAAATCATGAGAAATTTATTACCACAATAGACGATTTCACTATTTGAAATTTAGGGTTCTTCATATAAGGCTCAATTATCTTCTCAAACCTGGCATTCTCATTCATTTAAGAGAGATCGTGAGTGATTTTTGATCGACCATCTCACTCTAAATAGAGAAGCGTTTCCATAGCGAGTGTAAAAGTAAACAGTTGGCGTAGAAAAGGAAAACATGAGCAGCCGGTGAATAGGGTGAGAAACCGAATGATAAGCCGATAGAGAAAAGATAATATGGATACACTTCTGGTCTATATACAACCAAGGTAATATGGTTTTAGAAAAAATATATTTTGTTGTAGTAATTATATAAACAACTAGACTAAGACTGGCGCAATGGACGATTGAAAATCAGTTTATTCATTGTTTATTGAATTTTAAATATGTTAAGAAATTATTTTAACAAAATATGATTACTAAATTTATATTAATATAATTTATTTAGAACTATAATTGAGATAATGGAATGTATTAATTATATATTAAAAAATATATTTTATTTAAAAAAAATACATGTTTGTAAGTTGAGATTAATATTCGCAATTAATTTTGCAAATTTAAATACCTACAATTTTTTTTTTATTTTGTCTTGATTTGTATGTTTTTTTTTTGTAGTTATCTTTGAATTAAATATTTATTTTTAGTTTCTTAAAGAAGTGTATTTATACTGACTATTAAATGAAATTAAAAGATTATTTGTAACTATTTTAAAATATATCATTATTAGCTTTATAAAATTTATATCTAGTTTGTCAAACTTTAGAATAATGAATTGAAAATGATAGTTGTTAGAGACTTATAGTAGCTTATATTTTTTTATTTTAAATAATTATTTTAATATTATTAATCAAATTGTAAAAATTTACCTGATTTTATCATTGATATCAACCGAAATATAAGTGTTTTTTTATTTGGAAATTATTCTCAATATTTTCTTATATTCTACATGGTTATTATTATAAAAAAAATGAGTAAGTATAATGCACTTAAGGAAAATTTGGAATTTTTTTTTACAATAACCAAGTATTAAAATAATATTTCGCAAATAACCGCGTTTCAGAAAAAATTACGCAAATAACCATGTTTCAGATGATCCCCAAAGGAGGAGTCATCTCAATTGACGCATTGTCTCCTATTTTTGCCCTAGGCGCCATCTCACTTGGCGCCTCCCTTCACTTTTAGCCAAGTGAGATGGCGCATGCTCCTTAAAAGTGAGAGGAGGCGCCATCTCACTTGGCTCCTAGGGCAAAACTAGGGCAAAATGTTGTTTTATAAATAATTCGTCTGTTTCTCCGAAATTTCGCACACTTTCTCGCACTGTATTTTTATTTTTTACTCTGTTATTTGCATCATGATGTCACCCATGATTTTTAGCAGAGATGGTTACGTTATCTTCCCCGCCACGAAACCTGCGATGAAAATGAAATTCTGGCACATTCACTCCATGGAGCGTCTGAAGCGGGAGTTGATGCGATGGCTAGATGGAGACATTGCGGAGGAGGAAAAAATTCGAAGGATCCAACGAAAACGAACAACAACCTCACATGCGACAGGAAGACCTAATGTATGGTTGGAGGAAGTCAAAACAGACAGCGATGTAATGTTGATGATGCATAGGTCAGATGAAATTGTGTTAACAGTTGTAATTTCGTAGACGGAATATCGTTAATTTTTCTTGTACACATTTTATTAATTGTAGCAAAATCTGTTAACGGAAAACCCTAATGTTTACAACATAATTAAGGAAAGATTTTATTACAATTTTTATGTGGTCGAGGCAGACGCCCGATTCAGACAATTTTTGCGATTGTGCCCGACCTGGCGGCATAAACCACACTTTCTTTCCAACTTGTCAAGATCGTTCATTTCTGTTGTGATGCGCTTACTTTTGGGACGACCCTTCTTGTTCCTTCGCATTTGGTCATTGTGCCACACTATTTCGCCGTCGTATGCAGGCCAATAATTTGGTTTTGCTACCAAAGGAAAGTTGTTGTTGTAAACGTTGAGCAACGTTTCAGATTTGTAAATGTTTGACAGAAGTTGCAGCGCGTCTTGATGGGTATGAGCACAAGCGGCAATGACATGAGAGCAAGGCATACGAAATGCTTGAAACCTACCACAATCGCACCAACGAGAAGGTAGCATGACCCTATATTCTTGACTTGGCAGGCCTTCGTTGTGGTCGATTGTCTCTTTCACAATGAAGTTATGGCTGTGTCGGTCAAACCGTATAACCATATGAGTGTTGGCTTTAGCACTTTCTGCCTTAATGTATTTCATGCAGCTTTCACTCCATAGTTGTCCAGATTGCAACACCGCATTTCATATTTCACCTCTTTTGGCAAATAACGCAGCCATCCTAAAATACGTAGATTTTACCAAAGCAGTGATCGGGAGGTTTCGTATGCCTTTGAATACCCCATTCATTGATTCAATAAGATTCGTTGTCATGTGCCCCCATCTTTGGCCATTGTCGTATGACCTAGTCCATTTCCCACCAGAATATTATCGATCCACCTACCGGCTTCCGGATTGGACAAACGGATCTCGTTGCGGTAATATTTGAATGTGGGTTGTGTCAATGCATATCCCGCATTCATAACCGCTTTCTTTAATGTTTTGTCCTTGATCTCCCTCGTGAAATTCTGGACGATATGCCTAACGCAATAGACATGCGTAGAAGGAGGGTCATGCCAACCGTTTGCAGGATTATTGTAGGCACTTTCAATGGAGGCATGTCTGTCCGAGATCAAACAGAGATCTGGTTGAGGAGCCACGTGTGTCCGCAGATTTTTCAGAAAAAAGCTCCAAGCACCATCGGTCTCCCCCTCGACAAGGGAAAAGGCAATTGGGAAAATGTTGTTGTTTCCATCTTGTGCAACTGCCATCAGTAGCGTGCCTTTGTACTTCCCATACAACCAAGTCCCATCAATTTGTATAATTGGTTTGCATGATGCAAACCCTGTAATGCATGGTTGAAATGCCCAAAACACTCGACTAAATATTCCGTTTCCGTTTAGTAGACTACCATCTTGGGCGTATGCTGACACTGTTTCCAGAACGTAAACACTACCCGGAGAATACGTCTTGAGTGCATTCAGGTAGCGGGGAAGTTCTTGGTATGACTCCTCCCAGTTTCCGTACACCCTTTCAATCGCCTTAGTCTTTGCTAACCACGCCTTACGATAAGACGAAGTGTAGTTAAAAACCGTGGTGATGTGGGAGATGATTGTTTTCACCTTCAAAGATGGATCGTTGCTGACCAGGGGTAGGATTTCTTGACAGATGAGATCGTAGTTAAGTTTTCGGTGGTCCTGTGATTGAGTGGAACTTACACAAGTGTGGGTAGTCATGGAACCTATGACCCAACTGTCACCTCTTAATATTTATGATGCGGTCAGCTTGAACATACAGTCAGGGTGGACACACTTGATCTTGTACCTTTCCGGGTTGACACGGTCCACCATAAAATCAACCGAGTTGAGCATGTGGAATTTTTTTATGGCTCTGATGCATTCCTCTCTGTTACGAAACTTGTCCTTCTCTTTTAAATTTTCATCCGACTGCATATACGGATTGAAAAATAAGTCAGTAGAAGGTTCATCTCCGCCCATGTTGAAGTTTGTCATGTGCGGAGGTGGTGTGTAGATTTCGTTTGCAAGAATACTAGGTATGACATCATCGTCGGAATCATCATTCACCATTTCATCAAACTCTAAATCGTCATCTTCTTCTTCTTCATCAACTGCATCTACCTCAGCTTGTTCATTCTCCAAAGGATCAACCACTTATGTCACCTGAGGCTCTCGCAGCATAACGTACAACTCAATAGAGTCATACCCAGAATACACATGGCTTGAAAACATATTCTGGAGATCCTCGTCATCTTGAACTTCAACCTTATAAAAAATTACTTGGTTGTTTCCAAAAAAAAAACTGGATTCTGATAAAATATCTGGGTCACCGGGCCTCGTCCAAGTTTGGCCTCCAATCGTTTTTTGAAGTACGAGAAATTGGCTTTCCCGTTTAAGAGAAATCAAATGTTGTCTGTGTCTCTAAACAAAAACCCAGCGGTGGGACAAATGTATGTCTCACTGTTGAAATGTGCTTTGACGATAAATTATGGTGCAGAGGCCATTGCGTAGGATTGTTTGAAGGTTTGAAGGTTTGAAGATTGGAATGTTTGAATTTTATGAGTTATTCGAAGGTTCGAATGTTTGAAGTTTATTGATTGTATGAAAGTTTGAATGCTGTAATGTTTGAAGGTTGGAATGTTTGAACTTTATGAGTTATTCGAAGGTTTGTATGTTTGATTGTTTGAAGGTTTGATTGTAAGAACGTTTGAAGGTTGGAAGATTTGACAGATTATGTGAATCAATGTTATGATAAACGTAAGGCTAAAAATTTCAATTAAGTAAGGATGCAACCCCCAAGGCTGCCAATAGTGTTACATGCATGGCATCCCAAAGGCTGTCACGTAGTCTGAGCCTAGTCTGCAACCAAGGACACCTCTTATTCGCCAATTGGGATGGCGACACCATTCATTTTTGTACTCTTTCGCCAAGTCCAATGGCGCCTCCCTACTGTCCAATCGTGATACATGCATGCAGATATGTAACCCCCTAGGCTTCCACCTAGCCTGCCCATAGTCTGCACCTATACATGTATGTTGTAAGTCTCCTCCCATCACCTCCAATGGGCTTACATGCATTAAGGCAAGGAATCCCAAAGGCTGTCACGTAGCCTGAGCCTAGGCTGCAACAAAGGACACCTCTTATTCGCCAATTGGGGTGGCGACACCATTCATTTTTGTACTCTTTCGCCAAGTCCAATGGCGCCTCCCTACTTTCCAATCGTGATACATGCATGCAGATATGTAACCCCTTAGGCTGCCACCTAGCCTGCCCATAGTCTGCACCTATACATGTATGTTGTAATTCTCATCCCATCACCTCCAATGGGCTTATATGCATTAAGGCAAGGAATCCCAAAGGCTGTCACATAGCCTGAGCCTAGGCTGCAACAAAGGACACCTCTTATTCGCCAATTGGGGTGGCGACACCATTCATTTTTGTACTCTTTCGCCAAGTCCAATGGCGCCTCCCTTACTGTCCAATCGTGATACATCCTTAGGCTTCCACCTAGCCTGCAAGAGTGACACCTTTCATTTTTTGTACATGCATGCATTCATATATGTAACCCCCCAGGCTGCCACCTAGCCTGCAAGAGTGACACTTCGCTTGCATGCAAGCACCAGCAACCACTATATGAAATTTATTTGCCTATAAATACATACCATATCATACATCTCTCACATCCACACAAGTCTCACTCTCTGCTACGAAATCTTTCATAATCTCTTAAACTTTCTAAGTCTATCATACTCTCTATCTCTTCCTAAGTCTTTCATAATCTTAAGCATTTTAAACAATGGCTCTTCTAACAATGGGCGATACTCACAGAGGCACAAGGGAAAACATTGCCGCATTTGTAAGTTTCTTTTTTGGTTATACATTTTTCATACTTCAGATAATGCGTTGTTCTTCTTACTTAATCTTACACATGTTACATTATGAACTCAGGACACAAAAAGATTCAGAATCCGTTCTCACAACTACCTGGCTCCCGACCCATTTATCGTACCATATCTGGAATACGCAGGTTTTGGACATGTCATAAAGATCTCCAACTGCACCATTGACTCGAAGTTCATTCTTGCAATGTTGGAAAAGTGGAGACCAGAGACCCATACATTTCACCTACCAATAGGTGAATGTACCATCACGCTAGAGGATGTGTACATGCTACTAGGTCTCCCTGTCGACGGTAAGGCCGTGAACGGGTTGGTTCAACAACCCAACTCTCAGTGTGAAGAACTGTTGGGCAGGGATATGGTAGAAGGTGGTGGTGCGAGAGGTCAGGGAATAATACTCACTGAGCTGAAAAGTCATTATGCAAGTTTGGAATTAAATGAAAATTTCTCCGAGAATGACAGGGTAGTAAAAGCCAGAACTTATCTTATGATACTTTTTGGTACATTTTTATTTCCCGAAAGTACGGGAAATAGTGTAAATTTTATGTATTTATATTTACTAAGAAATTTTGAAAAAACAAGAAAATATAGTTGGGGTTCTGCAGTTTTAGCCCACCTATACAGTTCCTTGTGCAAAAATGCAGTCAAGGAAAAATGTACATTTTATGGGTGCGCTTTTTTACTACAAGCCTGGGGTTGGTGGAGGATGGAGTCCTTAAACCCCGTCAACAACAACACTTTCGGTTTCCCTTACGCAACAAAGTAAGTCATCAAGTTATAGCATTTATAACTATTCATCTCTTCCCCAAATATATGCTAAGAATAAAATGTTTCTCATTTCCTTTAGGTACTGCGTGAGGGGTATGGATTACGGCAAGAATCCAAGATTCAATGTCGCACTCTACTGCAATCTGTTGGATCACTTAGGCCCGGATTGTAACACCCGTTTTTAATTAATTGATTTAATTGAATTTGGGAATTTATTTTATTGGAATTAATAAAATAAAAAGAATTATTTATTTTGGAATATTTGAAGAAAATAAAAGAAATAAGGAATATTGAGATTTTTATGTTATTGGGCTTAGATGTTGTTAGTAAAGAGTGGGGGTGCAGAGAAATAAAGTTATGTTTGGGACTTAGGCCATTTTCTCATTTTTTGGTTTTCACGTAAGAACAGAAGTTGGAATTTGGGAAAATAGAGCTCTGAAGAACGGAGAACGAAGAACATCGCCCAAGAACTCAAAGCTGCTAATTGATAAGGTAAGGGGGGTTTATACTCGATTTATATTTGTTTATGGGTTTATGTACGGTTGATTCGGGTAATTGTAGGAAAATCCCAATTGTTAGATGTTTCTAGGGATCGATAACCGTAGGACTGAACCTTGCTAGAAAAGGGTTAGGTTCCCAATTCTTATGTATCGATTAAGAGTTTTAGGCCCCAAATGAGGAATTGGGATATGATCGTGAATTTACCTTGGAAGTTGTAGGGATAACCTCAGTGTCAGTAGAATTCCCCAAAAGGACGGTTAATCCCCGGTTAAGGTTACTATATTGATTGTTGGTATTTTTGGATATGGTGGTGTTGTCGTAAATTGTACAAACCTGATGTCGTTAGGTACCGAATTACGCGTTTGGCGGGCGTTTTGGACTGCTGTTTCTGAGCTGCTGCAGGTTCAGGAAATCCTGTGCGCGCTCAGCAACACGGGCCGTGTTGCACAACACGGGTGCCCGTGTTGCTCCTCTGAGTTGGAAGGGGTGTGCTCCTGGTTGCACGACACGGGCCGTGTTGCACAACACGGGTACCCGTGTCAGAGCCTCTGTACTGATAAAATTAAATGTGCATTTTTCTGGACGTGTTGTACAACACGGGCCGTGTTGCACAACACGGGTGCCCGTGTTGCTCTGCTGTGATGAGTTCTGAATTTTTGATTTCAGTGTTTTGATGTTGGATTCTATTGCCATGCTTTTAGATATGTTATCGAGCATGAATTATGATATAATTGATGTGATTGGTTGATGTTTGAATAGTATGCTGAGTGATTACATGCTATTCGTAACTTGATATGATTTATGTTTAAATGGTATGCTGAGTGGTTACATGCTATTTCACATCATGTTATGTTTGATATTGTTGATGTGCATGATATGTTGATCGATGTTCATAGTATGCTGAGTGTTACATACTACATATCATGTTGCATTTGTTAATTCCCATTGTGTGGAATTAACATGGTGGCCAATATACGTGTCCGCGATTTAATGGAACGTTGAGGTGGTAGCCGTGTCCGCGATATAATGGAACGGTGAGTTATCCGTGACCCGCGATTTAATGGGGCGGTGTAGTGGTACCACATGCATGGGTGTGTTGAATTACTCGAATATAACATGAATGTATGACTTTTCCAATGTTATATCTGATTGTTTGTATGCACGTATGATTTGATAAATGGTTGATGATGTTTGATGAATATTTGCAAATATGAAAGGCAATATGTCATGGATATATGAATCGTAAAGGTTTTGTAACTATGAAATATGCTAATTATTGGGTGATGCTTATGATTTCGTGAATTGATTGTTATGAATGTATAACCAAATGTATATTTGAGGAGCTCACCCTTACTGTTGAATATTTCAGATTAAGGAGCTTCGTTCAGGTGCTTGGCGAAGGCTTATCGTGTCTAGTTTAGTTTCGTTTTAGTATGTCCGGGTCATGCTCTGATAGTTGTAACTCCGGGAACGTTTGGTTGTCGAGCTGCCTTAGTCAGACTCGTTTATTCCCTTTTTATTTGTTATGATATGATGTTGACTTTCCAGGTGTTAATCCCTGATGATTTGGAAATCATTATAACATTTGATTTTATTAAATAAATTATTCCGCTGTGTAGACATGTATGAGTTACCACTAAAATTATGCATGACAGGAATTTATTTTATTAAAAGAGAATTGTAGCATTCCTCGATTATTACATGTACTCTGAGTTTATAATTTTTAATATTTGCGAAAATTATATGCGGGGTTAAGAGGGTGTTACAATAGTGGTATCAGAGCATAGTCGGTCGTTGTGACCAGAGTCTTGAGTCAGTCATTCCTTTTCGTATGCGACTAGTGCAAGGTAACACTGTCGATACTGTATTCTGATGTGGAGTATGTTTTAATTCTCAGGAATATGGCTGGAAGAGGTAATGGACGAAATGATGCTGCACTCGCTGAGGCTTTGGGGATGTTAGCTGGCGTACTTGCTGGAAACCCAACTGGAGGCGTGATTGGTGCTGATAGGCAATTGGGAAATTTCCAAAGGAACAATCCTCCGTTGTTCAAAGGTACACATGACCCCGAAGGTGCTCAGAAGTGGCTGAAGGAAATTGAAAGGATTTTCCGTGTGATTGACTGTGCCGAAGATCTGAAAGTCAGATATGGTACGCATATGTTGGCAGAAGAGGCCGACGACTGGTGGGTTGCCACAAGGACTGAAATGGTTCAGGATGGAGAGGCACTGACTTGGGCTAACTTCAGAAGGGCTTTTCTGAGGAGGTACTTTCCTGAAGATGTTCGGGGAAGAAAGGAAATTGAATTTTTGGAGCTTAAGCAGGGCAATCTGACTGTTAGTGAATATGCTACTAAGTTCACTGAGCTGGCAAAGTATTATGCACACTACAACAATGATGAGGCTGGAGAATTCTCTAAATGTATCAAATTTGAGAATGGTCTCCGAGATGAGATTAAGCAGGGAATCAGGTACCAGCGTATTCGTAGATTTTCTGATCTGGTGGATTGTAGCAGAATCTTGGAAGAAGATATTACCAAGAATCGGTCGTCTCACTCTCGTGGGGCTGTTGATAAAAGAGGGAAGCAACATATGGACCGTGGCAAGCCATATGGTAGAGATAACCAGAGATCAGGCGGTTGGAAAAGGCCTAGTGGGGGAGATTCTAAGGCTCCTATCAGATGCTACAGGTGTGGTGAGTCTGGTCATCACATTCGAGATTGCAAGAGTGATGAGAAGAAGTGCTATAAATGTGGAAAGGCTGGTCATTTGTCTATTGATTGCAAAGGGAAGTCTGTTACTTGTTACAATTGTGGCGAAGAAGGTCACATTCGTCCGCAGTGTCCTAAGCCTAGGAAGGATCAGTCAGGTGGAAAAGTGTTTGCTTTGTCTGGATCTGAGACTACTCCAGAGGATCGATTGATTAAAGGTACGTGTTTTATTCATGGCACACCTTTAGTTGCAATTATTGATACTGGTGCAACTCATTCTTTCATTTCTTTGGATTGTGCTGAGAGGTTGAAACTGGACATGTCTGGTATGCGAGGTAGCATGGTTGTTGATACTCCTGCATCGGGTTCAGTGACAACTTCACTTGTATGTAGGAATTGTCCTATTGAGATTTTTGGTAGAGGCTTCGGTATGGATTTAGTGTGCCTACCGCTTGAACAAATTGATATTATCCTTGGGATGAACTGGTTGGAATTTAACCGGGTTCATCTGAACTGTTTTGCTAAGACGGTGATTTTCCCAGAAGCAGTTGGTGTCGAGAATTTGACTATGACTGCTAGGCAGGTGCAAGAAGCAATGGAAGACGGTGCTAATGTGTTTATGTTACTTGCTTCGTTAGATGCAACAGGAAAGGTCAGGAGTGGTGAATTACCAGTAGTGTGTGATTTTCCAGAAGTTTTTCCTGATGATGTTGGCGAGTTACCTCCTGAGAGAGAAGTGGAATTTTCTATAGATTTAATTCCTGGTACGAGACCGGTGTCGATGGCGCCATATCGTATGTCTGCGTCTGAATTGGCTGAATTGAAGAGTCAGTTGGAAGATTTACTGGAGAAGAAGTTTATTCGTCCAAGTGTTTCGCCTTGGGGTGCTCCGGTATTGTTGGTTAAGAAGAAAGAAGGCTCTATGAGACTGTGTGTTGATTACAGGCAATTGAACAAGGTAACCATTAAGAATCGGTATCCGTTACCGAGGATTGATGATTTGATGGATCAACTAATTGCAGCCAGTGTATTCAATAAGATTGATTTGAGATCTGGATATCATCAGATTCGTGTGAAGGCGGAAGATATTCAAAAGACTGCTTTTCGAACGAGGTATGGGCATTATGAATATTCTGTTATGCCGTTCGGAGTTACGAATGCGCCTGGTGTTTTCATGGAATATATGAACAGGATTTTTCATCCGTATCTGGATAAGTTTGTTGTGGTTTTTATTGATGACATTCTGATTTATTCCAAGAATGACGAAGAACATGCGGAACATCTCAGAATTGTGTTAGAGTTGTTGAAAGATAAGAAGTTGTATGCAAAGTTGTCCAAATGTGAGTTCTGGCTGAATGAAGTTAGTTTTCTTGGACATGTGATTTCTAAGAATGGTATTGCAGTAGATCCTACGAAAGTAGAAGCGGTATCTCAGTGGGAAGCGCCGAAGACTGTTTCTGAAATTAGAAGTTTTCTTGGTCTTGCAGGTTATTACAGAAAATTTATCGAAGGATTCTCAAAGTTAGCATTGCCGTTGACGAAGTTGACTCGTAAAGGACAAGCGTTTATTTGGGATTCTGATTGTGAGAAAGGTTTCCAAGAATTGAAGCGGAGATTGACAAGTGCTCCTATTCTGATTTTGCCGAATCCGGTGGAATCTTTTGTGGTCTATTGTGATGCATCTCTGTTGGGTTTAGGTGGTGTTTTAATGCAGAATCAGCAGGTAGTTGCGTATGCTTCGAGACAGTTGAAGGTTCATGAAAGGAACTATCCTACTCATGACTTAGAGTTGGCAGCAGTTGTGTTTGTCTTGAAATTGTGGAGACATTATCTGTATGGCTCGAGATTTGAAGTGTATAGTGATCATAAGAGTTTGAAGTATCTTTTCGATCAGAAAGAGCTCAATATGAGGCAAAGAAGGTGGTTAGAATTCCTCAAAGATTATGATTTTGGTTTGAATTACCATCCTGGTAAGGCAAATGTGGTTGCAGATGCTTTGAGCAGGAAATCCTTGCATATGTCTATGATGATGGTTCGTGAATTGGATTTAATTGAACAATTCCGAGATTTGAGTCTAGTTTGTGAAAGTACTCCGAAGTGTGTTCGTTTGGGTATGTTGAAACTTACTAGTGGTATTCTAGAAGAGATCAGGATCGGGCAGAAATCCGATGTTAATTTAGTTGATAAATTGACATTGATCAACCAAGGTCAAGGTGGTGAGTTTAGGATTGATGAAAATGATGTTATGAGATTTGGCAATAGAGTTTGTGTTCCTGATGTCGCAGAAATCAAGAAAAGTATATTAGAGGAAGGACATCGCAGTGGGATGAGTATTCATCCGGGTGCCACGAAAATGTATCATGATTTGAAGAAATTGTTTTGGTGGCCGGGAATGAAAAAGGAAATAGCTGAATTTGTGTATGCATGTTTAATCTGTCAGAAATCGAAGATTGAGCATCAGAAGCCGTCTGGATTTATGCAACCAATGTTTATTCCAGAATGGAAGTGGGATAGTATTTCTATGGATTTTGTATCTGGGTTGCCGAGGACTCCTACGAATTGTGAAGCGATATGGGTCGTTGTGGATAGGTTGACTAAGTCTGCTCATTTTATACCGGTGCGAATGGATTACTCAATGGAGAGATTGGCACAGTTGTATATTGAGAAAATAGTGAGTTTGCATGGAGTTCCTTCTAGTATTGTGTCAGATAGAGATCCGAGGTTCACTTCGAAATTTTGGGAAGGATTGCAGAAGGCTTTGGGTACTAAGTTGAAATTGAGTTCAGCTTACCATCCTCAGACTGATGGACAGACGGAGAGGACGATTCAATCGTTGGAAGATTTATTGCGTGCTTGCGTTTTAGAGCAGGGTGGAGCTTGGGATAGCTATTTGCCATTGATTGAATTTACTTATAACAATAGTTACCATTCGAGTATTAGTATGGCTCCGTTTGAGGCATTGTATGGTAGACGGTGTAGAACACCTTTGTGTTGGTATGAATCTGGAGAGAGTTCGGTAGTTGGGCCAGAGATTGTTCAGCAGACTACTGAAAAGATCAAATTGATTCAAGAGAAGATGAGAGCTTCTCAGAGTCGTCAGAAAAGTTATCATGATAAGAGGAGAAAGAATTTAGAATTTAGTGCCGGAGATCATGTGTTTATGAGAGTTACTCCGATGACGGGTATTGGTCGGGCGTTGAAGTCTAAGAAGTTGACTCCGCGTTTTATTGGTCCGTTTCAGATTACGGAAAGAGTTGGAGAAGTTGCTTATCGTATTGCTTTACCTCCGAGACTTGCGAATTTGCACGATGTTTTTCATGTTTCTCAGCTGAGGAGATACATTCCAGACCCATCTCATGTAATCCAAATAGATGATGTACAGGTGAGAGATAACCTGACAGTAGAAGCATTGCCTATGAGGATAGAGGATCGGGAAGTGAAACAGTTAAGAGGTAAAGAGATAGCATTAGTGAAGGTTGCTTGGGGAGGTCCAGCAGATGGAAATATCACTTGGGAGCTGGAGAGCCAGATGAAAGAGGCTTACCCGGAGCTGTTCGTCTAAGGTATGTTTTCGAGGACGAAAACTCTTTTAGTGGGGGAGAGTTGTAACACCCGTTTTTAATTAATTGATTTAATTGAATTTGGGAATTTATTTTATTGGAATTAATAAAATAAAAAGAATTATTTATTTTGGAATATTTGAAGAAAATAAAAGAAATAAGGAATATTGAGATTTTTATGTTATTGGGCTTAGATGTTGTTAGTAAAGAGTGGGGGTGCAGAGAAATAAAGTTATGTTTGGGACTTAGGCCATTTTCTCATTTTTTGGTTTTCACGTAAGAACAGAAGTTGGAATTTGGGAAAATAGAGCTCTGAAGAACGGAGAACGAAGAACATCGCCCAAGAACTCAAAGCTGCTAATTGATAAGGTAAGGGGGGTTTATACTCGATTTATATTTGTTTATGGGTTTATGTACGGTTGATTCGGGTAATTGTAGGAAAATCCCAATTGTTAGATGTTTCTAGGGATCGATAACCGTAGGACTGAACCTTGCTAGAAAAGGGTTAGGTTCCCAATTCTTATGTATCGATTAAGAGTTTTAGGCCCCAAATGAGGAATTGGGATATGATCGTGAATTTACCTTGGAAGTTGTAGGGATAACCTCAGTGTCAGTAGAATTCCCCAAAAGGACGGTTAATCCCCGGTTAAGGTTACTATATTGATTGTTGGTATTTTTGGATATGGTGGTGTTGTCGTAAATTGTACAAACCTGATGTCGTTAGGTACCGAATTACGCGTTTGGCGGGCGTTTTGGACTGCTGTTTCTGAGCTGCTGCAGGTTCAGGAAATCCTGTGCGCGCTCAGCAACACGGGCCGTGTTGCACAACACGGGTGCCCGTGTTGCTCCTCTGAGTTGGAAGGGGTGTGCTCCTGGTTGCACGACACGGGCCGTGTTGCACAACACGGGTACCCGTGTCAGAGCCTCTGTACTGATAAAATTAAATGTGCATTTTTCTGGACGTGCTGTACAACACGGGCCGTGTTGCACAACACGGGTGCCCGTGTTGCTCTGCTGTGATGAGTTCTGAATTTTTGATTTCAGTGTTTTGATGTTGGATTCTATTGCCATGCTTTTAGATATGTTATCGAGCATGAATTATGATATAATTGATGTGATTGGTTGATGTTTGAATAGTATGCTGAGTGATTACATGCTATTCGTAACTTGATATGATTTATGTTTAAATGGTATGCTGAGTGGTTACATGCTATTTCACATCATGTTATGTTTGATATTGTTGATGTGCATGATATGTTGATCGATGTTCATAGTATGCTGAGTGTTACATACTACATATCATGTTGCATTTGTTAATTCCCATTGTGTGGAATTAACATGGTGGCCAATATACGTGTCCGCGATTTAATGGAACGTTGAGGTGGTAGCCGTGTCCGCGATATAATGGAACGGTGAGTTATCCGTGACCCGCGATTTAATGGGGCGGTGTAGTGGTACCACATGCATGGGTGTGTTGCATTACTCGAATATAACATGAATGTATGACTTTTCCAATGTTATATCTGATTGTTTGTATGCACGTATGATTTGATAAATGGTTGATGATGTTTGATGAATATTTGCAAATATGAAAGGCAATATGTCATGGATATATGAATCGTAAAGGTTTTGTAACTATGAAATATGCTAATTATTGGGTGATGCTTATGATTTCGTGAATTGATTGTTATGAATGTATAACCAAATGTATATTTGAGGAGCTCACCCTTACTGTTGAATATTTCAGATTAAGGAGCTTCGTTCAGGTGCTTGGCGAAGGCTTATCGTGTCTAGTTTAGTTTCGTTTTAGTATGTCCGGGTCATGCTCTGATAGTTGTAACTCCGGGAACGTTTGGTTGTCGAGCTGCCTTAGTCAGACTCGTTTATTCCCTTTTTATTTGTTATGATATGATGTTGACTTTCCAGGTGTTAATCCCTGATGATTTGGAAATCATTATAACATTTGATTTTATTAAATAAATTATTCCGCTGTGTAGACATGTATGAGTTACCACTAAAATTATGCATGACAGGAATTTATTTTATTAAAAGAGAATTGTAGCATTCCTCGATTATTACATGTACTCTGAGTTTATAATTTTTAATATTTGCGAAAATTATATGCGGGGTTAAGAGGGTGTTACACGGATGACGTACGTCGTAGCTTTTAACTTTTGTTCATTTAAATTATTTATACATTACTTTTGCGTTAACCTGATTTAAATTTTATCGCAGTTCGTCTGGAGACCATATTTGGGTTTGGGCCATGATCCAAACCCGGAGGATGCAACAACTTAGACTGCGAAGACTGCAATCATTCGGTTCAACATTGTGGAGATGCACCACAGCGACCGTGTGAAGATGCAGTTCGGAATGCATCAGGAGATACCAAGTGATCCAACTTGTTTGTCCCCATGGCATCTTAAAAGGGTCGACGCCCAGTGGGGTCTTACCAACTGGAAAGACTTCGCTCCGGAATGGTGTAAGATGTGGCAGAGGCGTCACCACTACGTCTTGCAATTCCCAGTTTTCCTTAATCAAGGTAATATGCGACACACGGATCAATATTTGTCTTGGTACAGGTCGGTTAGTAACCCTGAGATGCACGTGTCTCATCCAAGGTACTTGGTTGACCCACGCACACAATGGGCACAACCCTCGTTTCCACATCAACAAACCCAAAACCCATCAACCTCCCACCAACCCCCAAGAAGAAACAGACCCACAAACACCCAACCACAGTCCCCACCACAACACAACTACACTCAAATGTCACACAACCAACCACAATCACCACCACACTACCAATACCCCGATATGCCTCACACCCAACCACAATACCAATCCCAATACCAGCACACCCGCATACCCCACACACAATTTCAGTCTTCCGCATATCCCAATATGGGCCCCTCAACATCCAGCCTTAACCCTGATATGGGAATGTCGGAAGATTACGAACAAACCGACCCAACCTACCATCAACCACAATATCACCAAACCACCCAACATCCTCAATACCAAACACCCCAAGATCCATTTCCTTTCTACCCACCGTACTCAGACGATCAATGCTACAGACCCACTATGGAACCCCACCCACCGCCAACACGACCAAACTTTGAGGGTATGGGTAACCGACTGTACCAAAGCGGATCTTCTAGATATGGAGATCTGACTGATTTTATGGATCCGGACCGCATTGACTTCGCTGGGCCATCGACCTTGCCGCAGCAGGAAACACGACGACACCCAGCACGAGAAAGGCGAGGACGGGGATGCGGAACCGGGGGTCATTACCGAGTTCCGGGGGATCACTGATTTATCTGTTTATTTTATCCTGTATTTTTTTATCAGTTTTTTTTTCCTGTTTTTTTATCTGTTATTTTAATGTAATACAGTTGGATGTAATTTTTTTTTTAATAAAAAGTCCATTTTGTTGATCCTCTATCGAACACGCAACGCACCAGACAAAAAAAAATTACATTTTGCCCTAAATTAACACCTAGGCGCCATCTCACTTGGCTTAGGGCATGCCCTAAGCACATAGGCGCCAAGTGAGATGGCGCCTCCCCTTAAAATATAGGTGCATGCGCCATTTCAGATGGCTCCTCCTTTGGGGAGTCATCTGAAACATGGTTATTTGCGTAATTTTTTCCGAAACGCGGTTATTTGTGAAATATTATTTTAATACATGGTTATTAATAAAAAAAATTCCTATTTTGTGAGTAGAAATGTTTATTTTAAGTGTTCATTTTTTTATAATTTCAAAGAAATATAATTTTAATTTTAGTTATTAAAATTCACATATCTATTTAAAATTTAAAATTTAAAATTTAGAGGAATATAAATAGTTGAAATAGTGATTTGTATTCTTGTTAGTTTATTTTATTAAAAATAAAATTTTGTCTCGTCTTTGTCAAGGTTATATCTGTGACAGATAATAATATGGAATGATATAACACATATGGACTAGAATTATTAGTATATATGTATCTGATATAAACAAATGGAATGATATAACACAAATGGACTAGAATTATTAGTATGTATCTGATATAAACAACTGCTTCTGATTTAATATATTACTTAGATTAATAGTCGTGTGATGCGCGAACATTGATTAGTTTTTATTTTGAAATTGTATTTTAATTATTTTATGATTTTTTTTATAGATAAAGTTAATTCATTTATATTATAATAATATATTATAATTTTCCCTTTGACAAATATAGTCAATTTTTTTTTTGAACACCAATAAGAACTAATGACAAATAAAAAAGAAAATATATATCGGTAAGTTGAGAGTGACATAATTTAAGTAATTATAAAAGATATCATCAGTGATTTATTTTTATCTTCATTCTCATTTCTTTTTTATACATGTATATTTTTTAAATATTTATTTAAGTTATTTATATATGTATCATGTGATGCATAATATTTTTATATTTAGTTGTTATGATTTGAAATTGTTAAAGTAAACCTTTAAATTTTTTTTATGTAAAACTACAATAAAAAAGATTGTAGTGAGGATTTTTATATAAAACTTTTTTAATGATGTGTGAATAGCTGATACATAAACCATTTTATAATTATTTTAGCTTTATAATAAAAAAATTATTGTAAGACACATATAAATATTATTTCTAAAAATTTATGAAAATTAATATTTTTTGTCTTTGTCTAGATTCAAATCCATTACCTTTCATAGAAAATAAATATGTTATTTTTCATTTTAAAAAATGAAGAAAAACTTTGGAATATGCCACATATAAATTTACATGATATGTCACTAAAATAATTGAAATGTCAGTCAGTGAGATATTGCATGATTTCGATTTAATATGTTATATAGTAATGATTTTAACATATTTTTACATATATTTAACACATTTAATTATAATAATATATCTTGAATTTCTTTTGAAAAAAATGAATTAATGAAAAATAAAAAAGACAATATATGCCGGTAAGTTGATAATGACATATAAGATTTATTTTTACAAAAGATATCATCGATGATTTATTATTTCTTTTCTATAGGTATGTCTTTTTTTATATATTTATTTAAGTTGTTTACATATCTATGACACATATGATTTATTTTTATAAAGGATATTATTGAGGATTTATTTTTTATTTTCATTCTCATTTCTTTCTTATACATGTATCTTTTTTAGATATTTATTTAATTTTCTAATTTATTTCAATATATTTTTATAAAATAGAAATAATTGCAAGACATGTATAAATAATATTTCTTAAAATTTATAAAACTATATATTTTTGTCTTGTCTAAATTCGAATCCATGATCTTTCATAAATAATAAGTATGTGTTTTTTCTTTTTGAAAATTAAAAAAAAGTTTTGGAGTGTGTCACGTAAAAATTTAGATGACATGACACAAAAATTATTAAAGTGTCATGGCATAATAGGTGATTCTCATTTAATATGTTATATAAATGAAGGGTTAGCATTTCATTGAAAAATAATTTAACTGGAGACAATCTGCTCCAAATAAGGAGATATCATATGCATCAGATCCTATATAATTTTGTCGTGAACCAGTAATAACATTAACAACATGGTCCTCCTATATGCTAAAAAATTTATGGGCCTGTCCTAAAAAATGATATTCTATACCATTCAAATTAAGAGAATAACACTCTCAATGGTCCTAAAAAAGTTTTATACGTGGGACGGAATACATAACACATATTGGTATCTATCTAGATGGAGTGAAGTGTTTCTAGGAAGCTATATGCAAGGCATTGTAGTCCTCAAGGTTCTGCATATGCTGGAATCTAATATGTGATTGTAAAAGAAAAAACTTGTAAAAATGTTCTTTTCTTTTAAAATATCACTATTATCGACATACTCAATGATCAAGAACAAGTGTTAAAGTTATTCAAACTTATGATAAAGCAGTCAACAAACCATCACTATCTAATTCCAAAAGGAAGGATCATAACAAATGATTTGCTAGTTTGTCGAAATCAGTTATATAGAATATATTTGAGGTACGGTATAAATAACTAACATTCCTATATAACTCACAATTCAATTCCAAACTATAACAAACATTATTTCCATAGATTATTTGCCCATGCCCTTTTTCCACTCTCTTTTGTTTAATCTATGTAGTTATAATTGGGTGAAGATAAGATAATCTGCATCCTGAGGTTTAAAACAATATATGCATTGTATCTAGTCCTTGGCATGCAGATTATCTTTTCCTTAACACCAATGCAGAATCTTGAAAATTTCTTGATAATTTCCATTTTTTAACATTTGAATTATTTAGAATATTGGGTAAAGATTAGGTATTCTGCATCCTTAGGTTTATAGTAGTATTTTAGTTTTCTCTAGTCTTTGCAATGCATATTATCCATTCCTTTTTCTAATCAAAATTAAACATGGGATAAATATGCTGCAATTCTAATCAATAATGTTGAATAAGATTACTAGAAATACTAATCGTCTTTTTGTGACAAAACAAATTTACAGGACGTTTGCACTTTATCTTTAAATCTAATAGCTTAAATTTCATCTATAATAACTTCAAACGTTGTTAGATCTACTGTTTTAATTCAATTTTAATGTTTGTTCGAGCAACTACATTTTTATTCTTACTCTTCTATGTTTTACTTCTCATTTTCGAAGAGCTTTTTACTAGGTGTTGTTCACTCAACGGTGAGTGTATATTTCTCGTCTCCAAATAGACTGGTTGCATTTAAAAAATCATTCAATAGTTTATAGTTTAAGGATAATTTGTCAAAGTTTGTTCATTTGTGAAATTTGGAATAACAAAAAGTAAATAGAACTTTGGTGTAAAATATTGAGAAAATTTGTTAAAGTTAGATTTCATCTACCTATCCTCATGTATGATTGTGATAAGTAATATCTAATTCTAGTTAACTATTAATATTACCTATCGGTTGTTATTGAGGGCTCCTAACCGACTGGCCTAAAGTCCCAATCAACTGCATCATTTATTTTGACTCATGGATCTTTTCTTTTTTGTGACAACCTCTAGCAAACAAATATGTGGCTTTCCCTTCAGATTTTAACATCCATAAACTTATGCTCTCTCTCTCTCTCTCTCTCTCTCTCTCTCTCTCTCTCTCTCTCTCTCTCTCTCTCTCTCTCTCTCTCTCTCTCTCTCTCTCTCTCTCTCTCTCTCTCTCTCTCTCTCTCTCTCTCTCTCTCTCTCTCTCTCTCTCTCTCTCTCTCTCTCTCTCACACACACACACACACACACACACCACACACACACTCTCCTCTCTCTCTCTCTCTCTCTCTCTCTCTCTCTCTCAAAATTGTCTTACTTTTTTTCAGTTATGCCTAAGACTTCGAGAAAGTCATTTGTGTTTGTTTAAGTGAAGTCGTTTATCTCTCTCTCTCTCTCAAAATTGTCTTACTTTCTTTCAGTTATGCCTAAGACTTCGAGAAAATCATTTGTGTTTGTTTAAGTGAAGTCGTTTATCTCTCTCTCTCTCTCTCTCTCTCTCTCCAAAATTGTCTTACTTTCTTTCACTTATGCATAAGACTTCGAGAAATCATTGTGTTTAAGTGAGGCCATTTATCTCTCTCTCTCTCTCTCTCTCTCTCTCTCTCTCTCTCTCTCTCTCTCAAAATTGTCGTAACTTTCTTTCACTTAAATATAAGACTTCGAGAAAGTCATTGTGTTTAAGTGAAGTTGTTTATCTCTCTCTCTCTCTCTCTCTCTCTCTCTCTCAAAATTGTCTTACTTTCTTTCACTTTTGTATAGCCACAAGACTTCGAGAAAGTCATTGTGTTTAAGTGAGGTTGTTTGTATTCTGGAGAGGATGTTATTGTAAAATCATCAAGGAGTGTTTTTGCTTGGTTGAATAATTTATCCTTAAGGGAGTGTTTGTTTTGGTTCAATGCTAAACCTGTTAAAAGCTTTGTTTGGAGATTTGATTTCTAAGTTGTCGAATCGAATCATAAGATTAGCCCATATAAAAGTTTACTTCGGTTCAAGATCAGCCTGATATAAAATCTCAACTTCGTTTGTGGTTAGCCTGTTCAAAATCCTATTTTGGTTCGAGATAAGCATGGTGAAAAATCTTTATTCAATTCATTGTTAGCCCGTGTAAAACCCCGATTTAGTTCAATGGATAACTAGTTAAAAAAATCTTAATTTTGTTCGAGATAAGTCTGTAGAAAATGTCGACTTAGATTGGGGACTAACCGTTTCAAGCTAGGGTTGGAAAGGAAGAGAAAGTGCTTCTCTTTTCAAGTTGTTGTTTCATTCGAAGTTAGCCTAATTTTTTTTTGTATAATGAGGTTTGAGAGTTTAACCTACTAAAAGCTCTTAACAATTACTAGAAACTCTTAAGATCAAATCCTGGAAACAAAATTAAGTCTTCTTGCCCGAACTTGTATACTTCTCTGGTGTCATTTCTCTTACCCTTAACTCTTTATTTATCTCTTTTTTTCCTTCTGTCATTACTCAAATATTTTTTAACCAAAAAAGGTTTTAAACTTTAAAAATGATAACAATAAGATTATAAACTACCATTTTTTAAAACACCGTAATTCAACCCCCCCCCCCCCCCCCCCCAATTGTGTGTGGAGTCACATGTCCCACAGGTCGCCTATATAATTGATTTCTTTATTTGTTAGAGATAAAAATATAGTAGGGTGATCCACACTACATAGCTCACAAAATTCAATTTACTTGTTCTTTGGCATCTCATGCATCACTTAAAATTGTTACGATAGCTTGGACAATTGCTTTGTCAACTCATCTTTTGTTTGTGTCTACAACTTGTTATGTGCTAGGATTGCATCATTGGTGTTCAGTTATATGATTCCATTCTTTCTTTGACTAGGGTTCTTATTATGGTAACCTTAGAAGTCACTGAGCGCCATTATTTCAATTATCCCAATTGCGTCTTATGCGCTTTTTGACATTAGAGAATCCCCATCAGTAGTAACTAGATACAACTTAGGTTGTTGTTGCAATATGTTTCTATAGATGTGTAGTTGTGTAATATCATCGTGTGGTTCAGGAATCTCCTCACCATGCATTTTTTTTCTTCCACGACTCACATGTAGTTTTTTTTCTTCCTTGAGAGAACACAACAATTTCTATTTTAGCTTTTATGAACTTTTTATGAGGAATGAGCTTATCTAAGAAATTTTCCTCCAATATGTTCCAATTGGTCATCACTTGTGTTGGTTGATCGGTATACCACTCCTTACCTGTGCCAATCAATGAATGTGGAAACAATCTCATGAATATCACCCCTTCCTCAGCTTTTGGAGCTCCAAGAATATCAAAAAGCTCCTTAAATGTTTTGAGAAGTGTATAAGGGTCTTCATGATTCAATCATGCAAAAAGATAAGCAGAAAGAAGTTGCAAAAAATTTGGTTTCATCTCGGTCTGGTAGAAAATTCTTTGGGTTATATCTACATGAGCTAGTCATCTTAGACTATTTTTGCACAACATTATACAACTGTTTTATTTCTTGGGTTACCATTATTGTTATTTTCATTACTAGTGTTTGCCATAGTTTCTGGTTTTAAAACAAAATATTCTTCCAGATCCTTTCTTTTGGCTAGTAGGTTTTCCTTTCTTGTTGTTTTTTCCGTGTGCGATTTGTTCTAAATCAAGATTGAATAAGAGTTGTTCTCTAAGAACCTTTTATGGAATAAACAAATATTATTAGACTAGACAACACTTGTAACACCCCCTAACCCCACATAGCATAAATAGAATAATAAGAGTAAAATAATGTGCATCTCAAAGAGGACATCACATATTGAATTCACAAAATATCCAAGAAATTCAAACATGCATACTGGTCATGATCATAACACATATTCAAACTTCATATTTTCAAAATCATGCACATCACAGCGGAATAATTCTTTACTCAAATAATGATAGTAATGATTATATCCCATACTATAATCATAAATCCTCATAACAAGTCATGGATCTCAAATCCTTGGGCACCGAGGCCACTGAACATAAAGTTTCAACATACAATTCAAATAAGAGAAATAACAATATCTTTTTAAATAAACATGAGTTCAAAACCCCCGTGTTACATAGATTAGAGCAATGACTCACTACCCAAGGATAAAACAAATAAATAAGGATCTAGCTCTTCTGACTAATCCTGGGAGTATCACTGCTATCCTCGGTACCTGCGAAATGTCACATAGAACATCATTACAACAGAAGAGTGAAAATTCACATCATTATGGATATATATAATATAAACAATGTATATAACACGCATACATTCCAAGAATTCATCACACTTCATATAATTATATATACAACATGGCTTCACCAATACAAGTACCAAGACAATTATATCCAAGTAGAATAATTCACACAATCATCACATACATTGCAATCATCTTCAAAGTCATGGTTAAACCAAGTATCACACACATTATTCCTTCAAAGAAAAACATCACATAACAACAAATGTGACTCCAATGCAATTCAATGCGACTCATGCATGTGGTACCATCGTGAACATTAAGTTCACCTCCCTTCCGATTCAATATTTAGAACCAGAGTCACGTTTCCTATTCGGACAAGACCGAAGACCACAAATATGAACATATAGTTCACCGCTTCTATTTCTACACAAGGATCAAAATAACCAATATGAACATATAATTCACCGCTTTCATTTCCACATAAGGATCAAAGCAACCAAACGGAGTTCAATCTCCCCATGCATGCATGTGCAAACATAACCAATTATATGCAAATTAAGATTATCACCAAACCTTAATCATACCGCATATCACAATAATCCATCGAAATGAATTATCCACCATTGCACAAAACATACATTTATCACGTTATCATTACAAAGAATGCAACTATTTAGCATTCATCAATCACACATATCACGAATAGAAACCAATGCTAAAACATGTTATTCTCATTCAACATCAATTCACAACATACACATACACAAAGTCAAGTGTCATGTTCATAACATCTCAATTCAGCACATCACAATAACATATAGCAAACAATGTCAAAACATGTTATTTCCATTCATCATCCATTCATGACACATAACAAATAATATCCCAACTATTATTACAATCGTCTAATTCCAACAAACCTATTTATATATTATAGTTTATTTTATTAGCTTTCTAACGATTCGAACGGTGCCTAAAATGGAGTTACGGTTCAAAAGACATGGCCATTACAAAATCTTCCAGAAAACTTGTTGTATGAGTCAACGCAAAACCCTATATGAGTCGACACAAAGAATGAGTCGACGCAAAAGTATCATGAGTCGATGCAAACCTCATTGAAAACACTTCCTTGCCTTGCGGGTTGTTTCGCACCGACCCCCCCCCCCCCCCCCCTTCGGGTTGAGTCGACTCAAACTTCGAAAATATGATTTTTCTGCATTTTTTACTTAGAATTCACACAATCTTCTTCTAAAAAACATTATAAACCATCACAAGTAATCATGCTTGTCAATTTTATCAATAACCCATCATTCTAACATAAAAGTACTCATTATATTCCATTCAACACGTCAAATCCTATAAATTTCATAGATTTCTACTCAAACCCTAACATGTAAGATTCTAGAAATTGAAAATCAAATCACCCTAGCATGTTACTACCCATTGCATACCATACACACCCATAATCATAAGGATTCTCCCCCTTACCTTAAGTGTAGATCTCTCTCTTAGGGTTTTGCCTCTTCTCTTCTCTTTTCTCTTCTTCTCTTCTCCTATTCTTTTCTCTTCTTTTAATAATGACTCCTATTCTCTATTTTTCTCTTCTTACTATCTATTTCATCAATGAGCCTAATATCTTTACCCATTCTAATTGACATAAAGTCCAAATCTAATTATTTACTATTCTCGCATAAAAACCAAATTATCCAAATAACACATATATTCAAATAGTCACCAAAACACATAATTTAATTAATGATCATATAATATAATAATTAATAAAATAATTAAATAATACTAAATAAAAATCGGGATGTTATAACTCTCCCCCACTTAAAAGATTTTCGTCCTCGAAAATTACCTCAAACGAACAACTCGGGATATGAATCCATCATATTGCTGTCTAACTTCCAAGTCACATTATCGTATGTTGGTCCTCCCCAAACTACTTTTACCAAACTGATTTATTTACCTCAAAGTCGTTTCACCTCTCGATCCTCTATCCGTGTAGGTGATGTCTCAACAGTCAGGTTATCTCTCACGTGATCATCATATGACTGTACAACATGAGACATATCCGCAATAACTTTCTCAACTGAGACACGTGAAACACATCATGGAGATTAGCAAGTGACGGAGGAAAATGGATCTGATAAGCCACTTCACCTACTCTCTCAGTAATATGATACGAACCAATACAATATGGAATTAACTTACGCGACTTTAAAGCTCTACCAACACTAGTTACCGGAGTAACCCTCAGAAACACATAATCTCCCTTCTCAAATTCAAGATCCTTCCTCCTCTTATCATGATAACTCTTATGATGACTATGAGAAGTCGTCATCTTCTCCCGAATCATCTTAATGTTATTCGTAGTCTATTGAACTATCTCAGGTCCAACCACATCACTCTCTCCAGATTCATACCAATACAAAGGCGTCCTACACCTTCTACCATACAAAGCCTCAAACGGTGCCATTCCAATACTCGAATAGAAACTGTTATTATAAGTAAACTCAATAAAAGGCAATTAACTACCCCAATTACCTCCTTACTCCAACACACAAGCTCTCAAAAGATCTTTAAGTGACTGGATCGTCCTCTCAGTATGACCATCTGTTTGCAGATGATACGCCAAACTCAAATGCAACTTCGTACTCAAAGCACTTTGCAAACCTTCCCAAAAATGTGAAGTAAACCTCAGATCTCTATCAGAAACAATACTCTATGAAACACCATGCAAACTTACAACTTTTTCAATATACAACTTAGAAAACTTCTCCATCGGATAATCCATCTTAGTTGGAACTAAATGAGAAGACTTTGTCAATCTATCAACGATGATCCAAACTGCATCACAATTATTCGGAGTCTTCGGAAAACCTGAAACAAAATCCATATAAATACTATCCCATTTCCATTCAAGAATAAACAACGGTTGCATTAAACCTGATGGTTTCTGATGTTCAATCTTAGACTTCTGACAAAACAAACAATAATACACAAATTCTGCAATATCCTTCTTCATTCCAGACCACCAAAATAGTTTCCTTAAATCTTGATACACCTTAGTATCTCCAGGATGAATACTCAAACCACTACGATGCCCTTCATCAAAAATTCTTTTCTTCATATCTCCCACATAAGGAACACAAAATCTATCACGACACCTCATGATACCATTCTCATCAATCCAAAAATCACCACCTCGGCCTTGATTGATCAAAGCCAATCGATTAACTAAACTCAAATCAGATTTCTGTCCTTCTCGAATCTCGTCAAGAATACCACTAGTAAGATTCAACATACCAAGCTTACACCCAAAATAAGTCTCTTCACAAACCAAACTCATGTCTCGGAATTGCTCAATCAAATCCAATTCTTGGACCATCAACATTGACATATGCAAAGACTTCCTACTCAAAGCATCAGTTATAACATCCACTTTACTCAGATGGTAGTTCAAACCAAAATCATAATATTTCAAAAATTCCAACCATCTTTTTTGCCTCATATTTAACTCTTTCTGATCAAACAAATAATTCAAACTCTTGTGATCACTAAACACATCAAACCTCGATCCAAACAAATAGTGCCTCCACAGTTTCAAGACAAACACAACTGCAGTCAATTATAAATCATGCGTCGGATAATTTCTCTCATGAACTTTAAGTTGTCTTGAAGCATAAGCTACCACTTTCAATTCTGCACCAACACACCTCTTAAACCCATCAAAGAAGCATCACAATAAACTATAAATGGTTCTCCGAGATTAGGCAATATCAAAATAGAAGCGGTTGTTAACCTTCTCTTAAGCTCTTGAAAATTAGCTTCACACTGCAAAGTCCAAATGAAAGCCTGACCTTCCTAGTCAACAGCGTCAAAGGTAACACCAACTTAGAAAAACCTTTAATAAAATTACGATAATAACCAGCCAAACCAAGAAAACTTCTAATCTTAGAAACAAATTTCGGAGCTTCCCATTGAGACACAACCTCAATCTTTGCAGGATCAACAGAAATACCCCTACTCGAAATCACAAGCCTAAGGAAACTCACTTCCTTCAACCAAAACTCACACTTAGAAAGTTTAGCATAGAACTGCTTCTCCTTCAACACAGATAACACAATTCTCAAATGCTCAGCATGCTCCTCTTCGCTCTTCGAATACACTAGAATATCATCAATGAACACAACAACAAATAACCAAATGCTCATGAAAAATCCTGTTCATATATTCCATAAGTACACCAAGTGCATTGGTCACACCAAACGGCATCACGGAATACTCACAGTGACCATATCTTGTTCTAAAAGCAGTCTTCTGAATATCTTCAGCTTTCACACGAATCTGATGATACCCATACCTCAAATTAATCTTACTGAACACACTAGCACAAACCCGCTTGTGATACGGTGGGAAGAACTGACTGTTTTTGGAATGCTGGTTCGCGTTTTGCGTTTGTGTTCGCAAAATGTCGCGGTAAGCAAGAGTCGCCACCGAATTTTATTTTATCCAACAAGGAAAGGAAAAAAGCACAGAAAAATTCCTTTTTCGAGATATTTCTGAGTACGGGGGGTAGATTATAGAAAGGGAAGGTATTAACACCCTTTCTATCTATAGTTATCTACGGGCTCTTAGGTACTTGCTCATCATTTTCAAAATTGTTTTCTTTGTGTTTGTGTGCTTTGAAAAGTTTTTTTTTTTTACTTCGATTTAACTCTTGCTTCTGTCTTCAAGAGTGTAATGAAATGTTTTTTGAAAATTTTGTTTGTAAAAAAGTGTAAGTGTGAAAAAAGGTTTTGTTTTGGATGAGCAGGTACTTTAAGAACTAATCTACCTACTCGAAAAAAGGAATCGTTCTATTTTAATTTCCTTTAGACAATGCTATCCCACTATTAGTGAGTAGGTAGCACCGTCGTTGGAGTTTGAGGGTCAATTCGAAAGAAGGACATACGGTCACTAAAGCAATGTTAGGACGTCTTAATAGTAACCCTAATGTCTTAGATCATTTATTTGAGGCAATGATATCAGAGGCAACCATTTTTAGGCAACTATGATCTTTTAGACAATAGGGCGACCTCTAAAATAGCCTATACTCAATGACCGTTTACAAAGGCAACCAAGTGGGGTGTATCCTAGGAGTGCGCATGTGCGAGTGTGTTGATTTCAGATTATTTTTATCTTTGCACATGTTTAGGGTGATCTAATTGATTTTAGATTAAGCATTCATTCTTATCATGCAATCCCTATTATCAAACATCTAGAAGTTGTATATTTGCATAAATTAAAGTGCAGAATTTAAACTAATTATTACAAGGCGTCGGGTGTTTACATCGCCAAAAGCAACCCTTTGAAAATAAAATAAAAGCGGAAAAATAAATGTCCTAACCAATTATTACAATCCGAGAGCAGATACATCAATAATTAAATAAGGAAAAATAAATCGCGCGAGTGAATTGGATCGAATGTGAAATTAGGGTTTTGACCCTTTTAAAAGAAAGAAATGTTTTTTGTTATTTTTATTTTTAAGAAAAGAAATTAAATCCTAAAATTAAACACTAAATTAATTATTAAATAAATTAATTAATGAAAAATAATTAATGACATATTTTTGGATTTTTTTGTTAATTTAGGAAAGAAAATAAAATAAACAAATTAGGGTTAAAACCTATTAAATTCTAATCGATTTTATTTATTTAAAAAATAAATTAAAGTTATCTAGAATTAATATCCTAATTAATTAATTAAAATTTATTAAAGAAAAATAAAGTTCTGAATTTTAATTGGATAAAAATATTTTGGTGATTTTTTGATAAAAAAGAAATTATGCTATTGGTTAGTAATTAATTAAAAATAATTAAATGTAAATAGATAAAATGTAAGAAAAGTAGAGAAAGTGGGTCTGATTTGGGTGTGTGAATAGCAATTGACTGGCCCAATAAGGCTGATCCATTTGACTTTTTTCCAATCTACTGCGCGTGCGTTGACCTGCCTATGGTGTGCCTTCAATGCTTGGCCACCAGATCTGGCCATCTGGCCATCTGGAGCATGGATGAGGGATGAGCATGGTAGACATCAGGCTTGACTATGCACTAGATTCCCTGAAAATAAATAACAAAATGCAAATTGCTGGAGGCAGGGATCGAACCCCTGACCTCCAGCCTTGGGATCCTTATGCGCTGATGTGTCTACCACTAGGCTGTTTGCTTTGCTTTGTTAATAGAATACAAAATAATCATAATATAAAAAAGGGGTTTGATAACGAGAAATTGTATCATATAATTACTACACTTTCTATCGATTTTCATAATACATTGAGTCATTTAACTCCCGATTATTCCGAGTTTTTGTGTCTTTTCACATGTACAATATTTGTCAACTCAAATCAATGAAAAAGGACCACATGAAGGAAGCTAACCAAGAAACAGAAGAGAAAGAACCAAATCTGCAAAGTCTGCAGATTTTGTAGCTGTGACGACCGTCACACCCTATGACGACAGTAACGCCTCCACAACTAGAAAGAACGCTCGTCACACATCATTGACGAGCGTAATGCGCTATTTAAGCGCATTACGACCGTCACCCCCTTGTGACGACCGTCACATGCTTAAAGGCAACATTATGAATTAGTGGAGATGTGGGCAACGTTGAGGATAATTTTTCTCCTCCTATATTTCCTCCACTCAGTAACCATGCATCTGGGTCTTTCTCCACTCAAGCTTTTTCCAATATTTTCTCAACTGCAAAATCTTCTTCTATATATATGTGGTAGTTCAATGGATGATGGTCGGGGAATTTTATCCAGAGCCAAATTTCTATTTTCCTGCATTATTCTATTTTCTTGCTTTTGAACCTTTTTGTTTAAACCTACTGTAATTTTAAATTCCAGAATTAGTTTCTAGAGTGTTAGCTCTTATCCAAGAATTAGCACGGTTATAGATTTCGATTAAATTGCAAGGAATTTGTAAGCATCCAAGATTACTATAGCAACATTATTTCCAGGTTTTTTATGCAATTGTTATTTATTATTTCTTGTATTATGTGATTTATTTTTATGGATTGTATTTTAAATTGCATAGTTGCTAAATATATTAGGTACGGCTAAATTAATTGTACCGGTATGTGACTCCTAAGTACCGAAAGAATTCGGTGATAACTTGGCTAAAAACATTTATAAATAATTTCTGGTTTCCAATTTCCATCTTTAATTTAACTACCCTTGTCACGAGAGTGAGAGGATAATTAACACGATTTTGCCACGAGAGTGGAAAATTAAATAAGGCAAGAACCTGCATGCGAGAGCTGGGGTTCGACCCAGATAGTGGTAACGAAACATTAATTTTTAATTACATGAGAGTGTTTTAACAAATTAATTAAACTCAAATTGTTTTCAAAAAGTGTTATTAAATTTAAAGTGCATCCACTAGGTTTAGTAGCATGACTTATTTCATGAACACAAGAGTGTATATCTCAGGTTTTTAAACAATTCATTTTTACCGAAATACTTTATATGCCAAGCGATTCACTGAATTCCCGAAGTCCAACTATCACATACCGGTATAGCTATTACTATTATTTTTTTAATTAAACTATTTCCCCCCTAAAACCAAATATTCATCGCTTAGTTAAACAATTGTAGCATTAGATCGTATGCGATTGATCCTCAGTCTCTGTGGGTTCGATAATCATTTAAAACTAGAACGACTAAACTGTATACTTGCAGTTAGTATCCCAATAGACTTATAAAGTCCCGATCAAGTTTTTGGCGTCGTTGCTGGGGACTGATTAGTCAATTAAGTACGATTCGTCTGTTGCGCGTTTAGACTAGGCAACAAAAATCCTCTTTCGATTTGTATGCAAAATACTCACTCCCGAAGCGAGCCTTTACATCTACAAATCTTGTCCCGATTACTATGTATCACCCAAAATTTTTCTACAACTCCCACTCCGAGTATTTAGAGGAATCACAAGAATCCCATAAATCCGACCTCGAAATACAATTGGAGAATTTCAATGCGTCACAGAATCATTCTCACCCGAATTACCTTTCCAACCACCAATCCCAACGTTTTGAGGAATCGCAAGAATATTATAATTCCAACCAAACTTATCCTCAACCAAATTTCCCCTACAATCACTACACCCAATATTTCGAGGAGACGCAAGAACCCTATAAATCCGACCTCAAAATATTAATGGAAAATTTTAATGAAATATCAATGATGACAAAGCGCTTTGTGGAAACACAAAATGCGACTCTAACTCACTTTGAAGAATCAGAAGAATCACATGATTTCAACTTCGAAACATCAATGGAGGATTCCAATGCGATGCTAATTCACTCTAGGTTAGAATCTCTAATAGAGCACTTTGTAGAGACACAAACTGTCCAGAACGAAGAGTTTAGAAAACAAAGTCTTCAAAACAGTGAAAACCTTAGGCAACTGACCACTGTGGTTGAGTCGCTCGCGACTCACAATATAGCCTTAGAGACTCAAATCTCCCAGATTGAACAAAACCCTCTAGGACCCTTCCCTGAGGAGAAATTGGATGTTGTAACAACCAGTAGTGAAAAACAAGTTGAAAATCCTAAGGAGAGTGATAATGAGGTTGAGGAGAGTGATGATGTGATTGAGGAAAGTTCAGATGAGAAAAGAGTAAAGATTGAGAAAAACCCTCCAACACCATCTAAAAAGGAGGTTGTAGAAGAGGTAGAGAAGGGAGCACCTATTGTTATGCCTCATCCCTATACCCCACCGTTTCCTTTCTCGAAAAGTTTTATGGAAGCTCAGATAGACTCCCAATCTAAAACATATGTGGAGGTATTGGAAAATATCCACACTAATGCACCCTTGTTGGAAGTCTTGCATAAAAAGAGAAAATTAGAGGACCGTGAAACTAGGGATATAATTATTGTTAAGAAGGTAAGGTTAACCTTTGAGGTGGTGGATGAAATCACTAAGCCCAAACTTGAAAATAGGATACTTAGGATAGATCCAGAACCACCACCACAAGTTCAAAAGAATGAACCACCCCACAAAAGAAAGAAAAGAAAAGGTGAGGGATATGTGAGATGGCTTGATAAGTGGCCATGGAAAACGATGATTACTAAAAGTTCAATCGAGGAGTCATTCTCTAGAGAACCACCATGAGTGCTTGCGCTCCTGAGCCGTCGAGCTATCGACGTTAAAAACAACGATTAGTGGGAGGCAACCCACCTATTTGTTTTTGTTATTATTTCCGTTTGTTTTTATTTTTATTTTGATTTTTTATTCCGTTTCTACATTTATTTCTTTTAAAGCATTATTTTCATTATTTTCTTTTTCATTCTTCCAAATTTTTTTTATACAACTGCTGCTGATTTTCAAACAACTTTACAGGTTTTCTGAAAAAAGTCTTTTTCTATCATACCTTCTCCCCTGATTTGCTTTCCCCCTTTGCTATTTACTATGGAAATCACTTTTAGAGGCAGAAACCAAATGAGGAGGTTTGAGGAATTATCACACAGAAATATTGGTATGACCTTATATTATGATGAACCAACAATGGACACTTTAGGCATTAAGGATAGTGTCCATTATTTGTTTAGCCAGCTGGGGTGGGAAAAAGCCCACATTAAATCTAGGTTTGTTACATACCGTGAACTCACCCTTGAATTTCTGAGCTCCTTAGTTAACATACCTGAGCGCGGTTTCGGAACTAGAAAGGGATTTATAGCCTTCAGGTTATTTGGTATTGAATTTGCTTACACCCATAAAGAATTAGCCGACCTTCTAGGATTCCCTAGCGGACCTTTTGCTTTTTCCACCACCCAGAAAGAGTTAATGGATTTTGAGCTAGACTATTTTTGGGGGACTTTAACCGGAAACTACCATCCTGAGCCGGATAGCATGGATAATAATGAAATACACAACCCCGCTATCCTCTATTTCCATAAGATTCTAGCACATACCATTTTCGGAAAAGAACAGAACCACACTGCAGTATCTAAAGATGAGATATTTATGCTGCAGTGTATGACCCAGGGCCGACCTGTAAATGCAGTACCATTCTTAATGCATACCTTTTCCCGCATTGCTGAGAACCCTAGCGAGCCAATCATCATAGGAGTCATGGTTACCATGATTTCTAACTCCCTCAGACTTAGATACCAGCTACATAAGTGTACACAATTTGGTTCAATCCGCCGTATGAACCATGATTTTTGTTTCCACCTACGAATAATAGGTAACCTAGGTCCTGCACCCTTCGATTACTTGATAAGGGACGAAGTAGTCACGATATTTACACTTCCTAACCATGCCAAAACGAGCGCCCACAATCGCGACAATTGGTTGTATGAGCTTAACCCTCCCGACCACCCTTCGACACCTAAGACACCACAATCCTACCAAGTTTATGATACCACAATGTCTGATGAGAGTGACCCCGAGACCCCTCCTGGTTAGCATGATGGTAACAACATCGTAGAGGATGTTGATGCCCCAACAATAACAAAAGGGGAATATGCTGAAAATTTGAATAAGATCTTTTCTACACTGGATGTTTACCAGACGGACATCAATGGAATCAAGAACGAGTTGAAGGGTATGCGTATGGACGTGATAGGCTTAACTGATATAAGTGTGGAGCAGTTTTACCACATAAATGCAGCTTTTGAAGATTTAAAGACACGACTGGGATGAAGCAGCAAAATCAGCACTTATTTTTACCTTGTGTTTTATGTTTCTAGGCAGTTTATGATTTCATTTTAAACAAGTTTACTCTTTACAGTTTTTAAAGTTTTGTTAGAAACATATATTTATTTCAATTTCAGTTTATTTTCATTTTATTTCATTTTAAGTTTATTTTCATTTTCATTAAATTTACTGTGTGTTACATCAAATATTATATTCACTGTCAATATTATCATTTTGCAAAATTTTGTTATATGATGTATGTTGGAAATACTCTGCATGTATTAAATTATTGTGTTATAATGTTTTGGAATTATACTGTTTCGTTCATTTCATAAATATGATTCTTTGCACCCGTAACGATCGTAATGTCCTCATGATGAGCGTAACACGCGTTTCACCGTGTTACGCCCGTCAGCCCATTGTGACGGTCATCACGCGCGCCCAATAGCAGATTCTGCTATTACAGAAGCCGTTCCACCTTCCATTTATTCTTCCCTTTTTCCCAAAACCGTAACAGTACTGTGATTGGTGGAAATAGAACTGACTGTTTTTTAAGCTGGTTCGCGAAATGTCGCGGTAAGCAAGAGTCGCCACCGTCTTTTATGTTCTCCAACATGGAAAGGACAAAAGCACAGCAAAATTCCTTTTTTGAGATGTCTCTCGGTTCGGGAGGTAGATATATAGAAAGGGAAGGTGTTAGCACCCTTTCTATCCGTGGTTATCCACGGGCTCTTAGGTACTTGCTCACTATGTTTTCAAAAATTGTTTGCTTTTCAAGTGTTTGTGGGTTTTGAAAAAGTTTAGTTTGAAAACTTCTAAGTAACTCTTGTATCAGTCCTCAAGAGTGTATGAAGTATTTGTTTGAAAACTTTTTGAAAGTGTAGGTGCGAAAAGATGTTTTTGTTTTTTGAAAGAGCAAGTACCCCTGAGAAATCTACCTACTCTAAGGAATTAGGCTGTGTAAGAGTCCTTTAGACAATACTATCCTACTATTGAGAAGTAGGTAGCACCGTCGTTGGAGTTATTCGGGTCAATTCGATTATAGGGACAATGTGGTCACCGAAGCAATGGTAGGACGCCTTAGCGGTAACCCTAATGTCCTAGATCCTTTTTATCCGAGGCAACCGTTTCGAGGCAACTGGATCTTTAGACAGGAGGGCAACCTCTAAAACACCCTATACTTGACGACCACCTCGAGGCAACCAAGTGAGGCGTACCCTAAGAGTGGCATGTGCACGTGTGTCTAATTTCAGTTAAGATTATCTTGTACATGTATTTGTGAGCTACGAATTGATTTTATTTGTCATACAAGTCTTGCAGGCATAATTAACAGTTAATATTTGTGCGGGAAATAAAGTGCGGAAAATGAATCTACGCTATTACAAGGCGCGGGTATATACATCGCCAAAAACATAACCCCTTTTGAAAATAAATACGATAAAAGTAAATAAAGCGATAAAAGCCTAATTAACTATTACATTTCCGGAGCAGATACATAAATATAATGAATTAAAATAAAAATGCACGCGAAAGGTTGAATCGGGACGTCCTTAGGGTTTTGACCCTCTTTGAGAAAAGAATTGAAATTGGTCCTTTTTTGCAATTAAATTAAATATTAAACCTAATTCTAATTAATTAATTAATTAAAAGAAAAAAAAGTTTTTTTTTATGTTTTTTAATGTTTTAATGAAAATAAAGAGAAAATAAAAAAAAATTAAAAGTTAGTAAAAACCTAATTCTAAATTGTTTTTATTTATTATGAAAAAGATTAAAGTTGACCTAAATTAATTAATTTACATTTATTTACAAAATAATTAAATTAATAGTGAAATTAATAAATAATAAAAATAAATAATATGTTAAGTTTCTGATTTTATTAGGAAAATGTTAATTAATTTGATGGTTAGCAATTAATTAAAAAACAATAAAAATAAATAAAGCAATTGAATGAAAAAATATAAAAAATAAAATGCAAACCCATGGGGGGGGGGGGGGGGGGGGGGGGGTTGGGCCAGATTTGAAGGTGTATTAGGAATTCCTTGGCCCAATCAATATTCCAGCCTGTTTGACTCTGTGGTTTCTCCATGGCACATGTTGACTGGGCGTATGGTGGTCGTCCACTCTAGGACATTGAATCTGTGATAGTGGCCACATGGCAAGCTGCAGCCTGGAGCGCATGGTGGACTCTTTCATGAAGCATGCATGTGAACGTATTGAAAAAAATAGAAACAAGGAATTTGGGGGACCTGGGAATCGAACCCAGGTCCCAATGGTGACCAGCCACATCAACTTCCACTAAGCCAAGCGCCTGCATTTGTTATTATAATGGATAATGAAAGTAATATAAAAAAAACAACGCATGTGCTGGGAATTAAAAATTACGCGCGTAAGTTTGAATGGACTAATCAGGATGGAACACGTCCTTCATCTTCTTCGTTTTCCTGCAAAAGAATAAAGAGATAGCGGGGGTTTTTAACCCCCACAAAGCAAAACGAGGAATAATAGCGATTACATCTAGGATTAACATAAATTCATCGCGAGGGTTCCATCTTGCTCGTCTTGTTCAGACGGTTTCAACCATTGGCACCATGAGGCTTAATTTTACTTGGTTAAGAAAGCCCTAATTCCAGAACTCATAAACCCTAGAACCCTTCAATGGCAACCTGCGATCCTGTACACTATAATGCAATTAACCAATTCCATTAGCTTTGTAAAGGTTCAAGCAATGTAAAACGATGATTAGAACATGTTAATGATGCATAAAATGTGAATTTCGATTATGGAAAAGTCAAGCAAACCGTATCACTGTTCTTGCGTGTTCTTTGAGTGTTAAGGCTTGTTTTTGATTGCTACACGCTTCTGGGAATGCTAGCAATGTATTAGAATCCTTAAATTGCTTTAAAAGGGCCTGGAAGGTGGAATTCAGTTTTGAGTTTTCTTGGCTTTTTTTCAATATCGCATATGGTTTTCTGCAACAGATTTCACGTGTATGGCATTAGGGTTTGGCTATGCATATGTAATGGAAGGGAATTAGGTCAAGTCTTGGCCCAAAGATCCATGGAATTCATGTTTTCAATATTTGATTTTCAATCAAATCTTTTTGCATATTTTGATTGAGAAAACTTGCCAATTATGGAGATTTTGATGTCCTTGATTGATACACGAATTTGCCAGCTTGCCCTGAGCTTATTTGCTTCACAAAAGATTGAGAAAAACATATCTTGATATTTTCCTACATTTTAAATCAATTAAATGAATTAATATTAATAAAAATCCAATTAATTAATAGAAAATAAGAAAATAAATTCAAATAATCCCAATGGGTCGTGCATAGGCTTTGGACAAAGTTTCAAGAAGGAATTTGAGGCCCATTAGCAAAAATGATGTGTTTTGAGCAAAGTTGACTTTTGCAAATTCACAAAAATTTCCCAACTTCTCCAATGCATATCTTGCTCAATTTTGATCATATGAACATGTTCTTGGACATTTTGGAAAGGTATTGAAGTCCTCTAACCAATTCCTTTAGTCCCATGTCATTTGGATTTACCAATCTCAAGTTATGGTCTTTGACTTAAAGTGCATTTTTGTTGACTTTTGAAATTGACCTATAATGTAGAAATTTATAACTTTTTGTGAGAGCATTTCTTGGACTTGGAATGTGAAGATGAGTTGTAGGAAATGTCATCCCCTTCAAAATGAGAATTGTATGGGATTTTTTTGATGAACCATGAAAAAGTTATGCCCTGGTCAAGTTACAATTGACTTTTCTACTGTCCAAAAATAGCAACTTTTGCATCTTTGATGATTTTTGAGCCATTCTTGTGGAATCATGATCAAGACTTGATCAAATGATGATTGTGGCTTCAAAATAAGATGTTGACCAACAATTTTGACTTTTGAATGCCAAATGACCATTTTGCCTCTACAGTTGACTGTGAAGCAAATAGGGCTTTTGACTGTGCAATTTGCCTCTGTGAGTCTTGAAACTTGACATGTAGATGCTTGGCAATGTATATAGGCCTATGGGACTTGATTGAGCCATTGAAAACCTCAAGTTCCCTGAGAGAACCAAAACCCTAATTTTGTCTGGCTTAGGAGGATGTTTGACTGTGCAACCCTTGAGAAGTCTTGAACCATTTTGAAGATGATTCTTGACAAACTTTGAAGAATATGGGAGGGAAAATTTTGGGGTACAACAATTTCCCCTGTTCAATCTTCTTATACCTGAGGATGTAGATTGGCTTGCTTGCCTTTCATGATCCGAAGGTGGAAGATGATTGAACACTAGAGTGCCCAGAAATTTGCACTCGCATAGTAGAATATCAGCAACGTGATGTCGGGAATGGGCTTACAGATGCCATTTGGAAAGATGGTGGATAGGAGGATGGGCTTATAGATGCCATCTGGAGATGTGACAGAACCTTGTCGGGAATGGGCTTATAGATGCCATTTGGAAATGTGATAGATAGTTGTGGAGATGGGCTTATAGATGCCATCCGGAGGTGTCGATCGCGTAAGAGATTCCTTAGCGAGAACTTGCGTATTTGAGAAAGAAAGATAATTTCCTGGCCTATTACAGGGGTTGATCTTCAAACTCTTCATGCAGATATGCCCTGGCTAGATACAGGTATCGAATCTACAATCAATTGCTCACAGATATGCCCTGGCTATGTACATGTATCAAATCTGGAGCTTCAAAAGGTTGATGGGTTGTCTCTACTGACAGGTTATCTCAGAAGAATCTTTAGGAACCGATTTAACTGAACCATGGGAATTTTTGTCTTCTTTGACGAGTTGTCTCTTTTAACAGTTTGTCTTTATGGACGAGTTGTCTTTAACGACGAGGTTGTCTTCAATGACAGGTTGTCTTCAACGACGGGTTGTCTTCAACGATGGGTGTCTATAACGACGAGTGTCTATAACGACGAGTGTCTATAACGACGGGTGTCTATAACGACGAGTGTCTATAACGACGGGTGTCTATAATGACGAGTTATCTATAATGACAGGTTGTCTATAATGACAGGTTGTCTATAATGACGAGTTGTCTATAATGACGGGTTGTCTATAATGACGGGTTGTCTATAATGACGGGTTGTCTATAATGACGGGTTGTCTATAATGACGAGTTGTCTATAATGACGGGTTGTCTATAATGACGGGTGTCTATAATGACGGGTGTCTATAACGACAGGTGTCTATAATGACGGATGTCTATAATGACGAATGTCTATAATGACAGGTGTCTATAATGACAAATGTCTATAATGACGAGTGTCTATAATGACGGATGTCTATAATGAAGGGTGTCTATAATGACGGGTGTCTACATTGACGGGTGTCTATAATGACGGGTGTCTACATTGACGGGTGTCTATAATGACGGGTTTGCATTAGAAAAATCTTTGATTTAAATGGATTTGTCTTCTTTGACTGGATTTGAGAATTTGACTGCATCTTTCCTGAAAGATAAAGGTCAGTCATATGTAATGCATGATATGGATCAAGCAATGATGTTCTCAACATAAATGAGATTGCATGATATGATACGTGTATGCATGTATCATGACAATGACAATGTGATGTTTATGAATGTATTTTCATCTGGGAAAATAAATCCTTGATAAATGCCGGGAAGTTTGTTGAATCCTGGGCTGATGTTTGAAGAGTAGAGTTCTTCGTTTCCACTAGGGATGATGGTTGCAAGAATAAACCGGTAGGAGAAGATGACTTCGTTGAGGAATAAACTTGTTGGAGAGATCACTCTGCAGGGAATTGCTCTGTGGGAAGAGATACTTCGCTGAGATTTTGATGATAACTCCGCTGGGGATTCCGTTAATAAGCTCTGTTGGAAGATTTGATGAACTCCGCTGGGGGATAGGAAGAACTTCGCCGAGGACGATCTTTCCATGGCAATTAGCTGAGGATAACCCAGTTATAAGCTCTGGTGGGGAATAACCTTTGAATATAGTCGGGGAGAGACGTATGTATTCTGCAGGGGACCAGCTTCCAGATTCTACTGGGGATAAGCTTCCAGAATCTACTGGGGATAAGCTTCCAGAATCTACTGGGGAAACTTTTTGGACTGCACTGGGGGGAGTGGCTCCACTGGGGTGCCTGTATTCCGCCGGGGAACAATCTTATATTAAGACTGCCGGGGATGCTTGCTGAGGGATATATGTATACTCCGCTGGGGGAATGTTGAGATCTTCTGGGGATACCCGACTTCCTTAGGGCTGACAGTAGACTAACTCTGCTTGGGGAGAGTGTTGCTGACCTGCTAGGGATACCGTGCCTTTTCAGGGCTGAGGAGAGACCAACTCTGCTAGGGGAGAGTACTTCTGAATCTTGTCTTACTCTGGGGATTGAAGATGTCTTGGTCAGATTCTTCAGCTGGATCTACCTTTGTACCTAGAGGACAGAGCGGCTTGTACCGTTTGGACAACTCTTATTGCCCCAGTTTCTGTAGGAGAAGGTACCTGTGAGGAGCTTGATAACTGCCGATTTGACAAATCCTCTTCTGGTAGGTAAGTGACGAGATGACGGAACATAGTCGTACGCTTTGATCCCTAATTTTTGCCTGGACCGCCCTTTCGGGTTTTCAGTCCACCGGGATACCCATTTTTGCCCAAGCCGCCTCTTCAGGTTTTCGACTTGCCGGGTGTACAGATTTTTTCATTTTCATCCCTTATTTTTGCCCAAACCCTTTTGGTTCGCCGGGAAGCCCTTATTTTTGCCTAGGCCAGTCAACCTAGCGGGTCTTTGATTATGCGCAGTATTTTTCGACTATGTCCATACTCTCAGAATGTTGGGAGTTGTCACTGTCAGAAGATCTTCGTTTGATCATGCAAGATTCGTCGCTGGAATTCATGCCCAATGCCCCAAGTGACTCAGGCGGAGATTTTCCCCAGGCTGTTTGGCATTTGAGAGATTCTCGGAATCTTGACTGGACTGCCCCAGATGATAGACCATGATCATGCCATGCCCCTTGGTTGGAAGTGCATTTGTTCACTAGATATTCTTCGTGCGAATTTCTATGTTGTTCAAACAAATAGTCATATGCAAGCAATGTTATATTAAAAATGCAAAGCTTATGTCTGTCTTGAAGTTTTTGAAAATGCATTTTTCAGTAAAACAAGCAAATTTTGTAAAATGCGATGTCAACTTGTTGTTTTACCGCAAGCCTTAAGGAGTCAGGATACCTTTTGTAACAATATGCTTTCGAACTAACCCATGCTTCAGCTAGGACTTTTTGAGGGTTGTAACGTGGCCTGGTTCACGGTTTAAGAAACAAAGGATAAAGGCTCAAATTTTATTTGTACCCACCCGCTCTTCGTGATGTTCTTCGATCCTAAACTCAGCTAATCGTGCGTTAGACCTTGTTTGAGTCTTTGCTTTGATATTCCAGTGATGGTTCGGATATTGACAATTTATTTTGAATAGGAAGTCATTTCTTTTTTTCTTTTTTTGTGGAGGGTTTGTAGGACCTCTTTCTTTTTGATTTCGTTATCCCTGTTTTTGCCTGAACTGTTTCTTTTGTGATTACCGTCAGCGGGATGCCCAAGTTTTGTAAGTCTCCTTCATAGGTTTTGACTTATTGGGCTTTATCTTTTGAAAGATAACGACTTCCTGTCTTTATGATTATTCAGAACCATCACTGTCTTTTTGTTTCAGAAGGACTTCTTTGGTGCCACTCGTTGTGCACCTGGATCAACTGAGAGAACTACCCTTCCCCAGGTTATGATTAAGGGTTTTAATTTTTTGTGAAAAGAAAAACTCCTACTTCTTTGGCTCAAAGGGGTTGACGAGGGATTATCTTCCTTATAACTCCAGTGTTTAGGATTTGAAACAATGCCTGTACCTCATCAGCGGGGTCTGTTCAAAAGCATACTGTAGATTGTGGTATCTTTTAGTCATCCTCCCTCAAAAGGTTTAGGATTGTTTTATCGAGAGTTGAACATCGCAAAAAATGAAAGCAGTTTTAAGCATAGTGAACATAATTACTTCAAAACAGACACGTGTAATGCATTAATGAAATAACAACGTTTGACATGAATAAAATGTTTGAACAATCAAAGAAAAATACAACTTGAACATTCGAATGAACAAAAGTTTTTCAATCCTAGCCATGTTTTGGCAAGGGAGCAGTGATCACATTGGGAGCCTCGGGCGCTTCGAACTGGACCTCCTTTGCATCGATTAGATCCTGAACCTTGTTCCTCAGAGTCCAACAATCATCTGTAGCATGCCCCGGCTGTCATAATGATAAGCGTAGCGGGCGTTGGGGTTATACCTTGAAGGTGTCTTGTTGGGATTCTTAGGAGGGTCCCTTAGAGTTACCAAATTGGTCTCCAGCAACTGTGGCAATATCTGGGACAAGGTCATGCTGAGGGGAGTGAATTGCCTTTTAGGTCTCTCTTCCCTTTGTTGGTTGCGATGTTGAGGAGCACTGTCCGGTTTTGAAATAACCACCGCGTTGACAGCTTGGCGGTGTTCGGACCTATTCTGCTCTCTTGAACCATAGGCAGCACTAGATTCTTTCTTAGATGGTTTCTTCTCAGTGTTCGAAGAGTCACCTTTCTGTATCTTCCCAGACTTGATACCAGCTTCTATCCTCTTACCAGTCAAGATCAGATCTGTAAACCCAGCAGAAGAATTCCCAATCAGATGGTTGAAGAACGGACCAGACAGGGTCCCCAAGAACATGTCAACGAGTTCCCGGTCAGTCAAAGGTGGCTGCACCCTTCCAGCCAGATCTCTCCACTTTTGGGCATATTCTTTAAATCCTTCACCTGTCCCTAATGACATACCCTGGAGTTGGGTACGCATAGGAGCGAGGTCGGAATTATACTGATACTGCTTATAGAACGCAGTAGCCAAGTCCTCCCAGTTACGAATGCTGGCTCCATCTAGATGATAGAACCATTCGAGTTGAGTCCCTGAAAGACTATCCTGGAAGAAATGGATCCATAGATTCTTGTCAGCAGTGTAAGGTTGGATCTTCCCTACATATGATCTGAGATGCAGCTTAGGATAGGATGCCCCGTCGTACTTTGCAAAGGCAGGTGCTTTGAACTTGTGGGGAATCACTACCCCAGAAGATAGACCTAGATCTTCGAAGTCCAGGCCGGGCACTTTCTGTATCTCCATAGAACTTAACCGGTCCTCTAGCTGTTTGTACCTGTCTTCGGCAGGAGGATACTGTTCATCATTGAAATCCGTCTCGTTGTCGGAGACCACGGGACTAGGAACCCTTCTCTCTTGGGGACTGTCTTTGCCCACAGATGAGGTAGTCATCTCAGCCTCATTCGGTAATCCATTCCCAGATCTGCGTCTAGCGTTGAACAAAATAGTCCTCTTCTTCTTCTTCTTCTTCTTCTCTTTCAGAATCAGAGTTTTCAAGTCCTGTTGACCCTGGGCTAGGCTCATTACCAACTCCTGGAACTGGGCATTCTGGGCCTGGAGGGCCTGGATAGCTTGTTCAGTGGATGGTGCAGGATTCATGCTAATTGCTGAAATAAACAGCGAAGAAGGTAAGTGACCTGTAAAAGGGGTACCTGTAATGCAATGATATGTATGTATGCATGCAATGTTTTCAGGGATCTCGCGGGGTAAACAAGAAAATTGTTAGAATTTGAATTTTGTAGCTTGATGGAAGGCACTGCATATTGTTGAGAGTCCTTCTTCAAGAGTCAAGGCTCACCATATCGAGTGGGTCATAGCCCCTGACTCAAGTCATCATGTTTTGATCTCCAAACAATCTTGGCTAGAGGAAAATAAATCTCCTTTTCCCCTTGCTAGACAGTTGGTTCATCATGACCTGCATCACAAACCCTTGAGATCCTTGAAATGGGTTAGTCCTTATGCAGGATGCATGCAATGGTATGATGTTATGCTATTCATGGAGTGATGTAAGTAGGCCCTGTAATGAGTCCCAATTAAGGACTGTAAACAAAACCTGCAAGGAACTCGTGTTGTTAGATAACAAGTAATTCAAGTTTGAAGGCACACAAGTCACACAAAAGAGCCTTAAGTTTAGGCCAGCATGAAGTTTAGGTACTACCCTCTTTCAGTTTCGTTGGTTAAGACCTGTCCTAGAATATAGTAACCGGGTTCTAGAGGATCTCAATATCACTGACTACCCTCAATTGGTCATAACTCCAGCATCGCAATCTTTTCTTGCGGCCAGAACCATCGCGAGAGTTTAGCCTCAAAGAGTGTAGCATACTGCTACTATTCTATGGCCAAGTTGGGTCAATTTAGGGTTCTAAGGTCGGTTGGTACTTAATGACTCCTCAGAAGACCCATATTCTCCTCGTTGCAACACAAGGGATATCGGTACAGACCAAGGTGCCACACCAATGTAGCCACTGCTTCACCCGTGTCGGTCTACGCCGGACAGGTCCCTCACAGCTTATTGCTACCTAAAGGGTATTCCCCAGATCCGGGTTAGGATCTATGAAACTCCGATGCAAGCCCACAAATATAAAAGCAAACAAGGCATACAATTGAAAACATAAGATGATCTAATCCTAAGGTACACCTCACTTATTAAAGTATTCCCCAGCAGAGTCGCCAGTTCTGTGATCGGTGGAAATAGAACTGACTGTTTTTTAAGCTGGTTCGCGAAATGTCGCGGTAAGCAAGATTCACCACCGTCTTTTATGTTCTCCAACATGGAAAGGACAAAAGCACAGCAAAATTCCTTTTTTGAGATGTCTCTCGGTTCGGGAGGTAGATTTATAGAAAGGGAAGGTGTTAGCACCCTTTCTATCCGTGGTTATCCACGGGCTCTTAGGTACTTGCTCACTATGTTTTCAAAAATTGTTTGCTTTTCAAGTGTTTGTGGGTTTTGAAAAAGTTTAGTTTGAAAACTTCTAAGTAACTCTTGTATCAGTCCTCAAGAGTGTATGAAGTATTTGTTTGAAAACTTTTTGAAAGTGTAGGTGCGAAAAGATGTTTTTGTTTTTTGAAAGAGCAAGTACCCCTGAGAAATCTACCTACTCTAAGGAATTAGGCTGTGTAAGATTCCTTTAGACAATACTATCCTACTATTGAGAAGAAGGTAGCACCGTCGTTGGAGTTATTCGGGTCAATTCGATTATAGGGACAATATGGTCACCGAAGCAATGGTAGGACGCCTTAGCGGTAACCCTAATGTCCTAGATCCTTTTTATCGGAGGCAACCGTTTCGAGGCAACTGGATCTTTAAACAGGAGGGCGACCTCTAAAACACCCTATACTTGACGACCACCTCGAGGCAACCAAGTGAGGCGTACCCTAAGAGTGGCATGTGCACGTGTGTCTAATTTCAGTTAAGATTATCTTGTACATGTATTTGTGAGCTACGGATTGATTTTATTTGTCATACAAGTCTTGCAGGCATAATTAACAGTTAATATTTGTGCGGGAAATAAAGTGCGGAAAATGAATCTACGCTATTACAAGGCGCAGGTATATACATCGCCAAAAACATAACCCCTTTTGAAAATAAATACGAGAAAAGTAAATAAAGCGATAAAAGCCTAATTAACTATTACATTTCCGGAGCAGATACATAAATATAATGAATTAAAATAAAAATGTGCACGAAAGGTTGAATCGGGACGTCCTTAGGGTTTTGACCCTCTTTGAGAAAAGAATTGAAATTGGTCCTTTTTTGCAATTAAATTAAATATTAAACCTAATTCTAATTAATTAATTAATTAAAAGAAAATTTTTTTTTTAATGTTTTAATGAAAATAAAGAGAAAATAAAAAAAAATTAAAAGTTAGTAAAAACCTAATTCTAAATTGTTTTTATTTATTATGAAAAAGATTAAAGTTGACCTAATTAACCTAAATTAATTAATTTACATTTATTTACAAAATAATTAAATTAATAGTGAAATTAATAAATAAGAAAAATAAATAATATGTTAAGTTTCTGATTTTATTAGGAAAATGTTAATTAATTTGATGGTTAGCAATTAATTAAAAAACAATAAAAATAAATAAAGCAATTGAATGAAAGAAAATAAAAAATAAAATGCAAACCCAGGGTGGGGGGGGGGGGTTGGGCCAGATTTGAAGGTGTATTTGGAATTCCTTGGCCCAATCAATAATCCAGCCTGTTTGACTTTGTGGTTTCTCCATGGCACGTGTTGACTGGGCGTATGGTGGTCGTCCACTCTAGGCCATTGGATCTGTGATAGTGGCCACATGGCAAGCTGCAGCCTGGAGCGCATGGTGGACTCTTTCATGAAGCCTGCATGTGAACGTATTGAAAAAAATAGAAACAAGGAATTTGGGGGACCTGGGAATCGAACCCAGGTCCCAATGGTGACCAGCCACATCAACTTCCACTAAGCCAAGCGCCTGCATTTGTTATTATAATGGATAATGAAAATAATATAAAAAAACACAACGCATGTGCTGGGAATTAAAAATCAAGCACGTAAGTTTGAATGGACTAATCAGGATGGAACACTTCCTTCATCTTCTTCGCTTTCCTGCAAAAGAATAAAGAGATAGCAGGGGTTTTTAACCCCCACAAAGCAAAACGAGGAATAATAGCGATTACGTCTAGGATTAACATAAATTCATCGCGAGGGTTCCATCTTGCTCGTCTTGTTCAGACGGTTTCAACCATTGGCACCATGAGGCTTAATTTTACTTGGTTAAGAAAGCCCTAATTCCAGAACTCATAAACCCTAGAACCCTTCAATGGCAACCTGCGATCCTGTACACTATAATGCAATTAACCAATTCCATTAGCTTTGTAAAGGTTCAAGCAATGTAAAATGATGATTAGAACATGTTAATGATGCATAAAATGTGAATTTCGATTATGGAAAAGTCAAGCAAACCGTATCACTGTTCTTGCGTGTTCTTTGAGTGTTAAGGCTTGTTTTTGATTGCTACACGCTTCTGGGAATGCTAGCAATGTATTAGAATCCTTAAATTGCTTTGAAAGGGTCTGGAAGGTGGAATTCAGTTTTGAGTTTTCTTGGCTTTTTTTCAATATCGCATATGGTTTTCTGCAGCAGCTTTCACATGTATGGCATTAGGGTTTGGCTATGCATATGTAATGGAAGGGAATTAGGTCAAGTCTTGGCCCAAAGACCCATGGAATTCATGTTTTCAATATTTGATTTTCAATCAAATCTTTTTGCATATTTTGATTGAGAAAACTTTCCAATTATGGATATTTTGATGTCCTTGATTGATACACGAATTTGCCAGCTTGCCCTGAGCTTATTTGCTTCACAAAAGATTGAGAAAAACATATCTTGATATTTTCCTACATTTTAAATCAATTAAATGAATTAATATTAATAAAAATCCAATTAATTAATAGAAAATAAGAAAATAAATTCAAATAATCCCAATGGGTCGTGCATAGGCTTTGGACAAAGTTTCAAGAAGGAATTTGAGGCCCATTAGCAAAAATGATGTGTTTTGAGCAAAGTTGACTTTTGCAAATTCACAAAATTTTCCCAACTTCTCCAATGCATATCTTGCTCAATTTTGATCATATGAACATGTTCTTGGACATTTTGGAAAGGTCTTGAAGTCCCCTAACCAATGCCTTTGGTCCCATGTCATTTGGATTTACCAATCTCAAGTTATGGTCTTTGACTTAAAGTGCATTTTTGTTGACTTTTGAAATTGACCTATAATGTAGAAATTGATAACTTTTTGTGAGAGCATTTCTTGGACATGGAATGTGAAGATGAGTTGTAGGAAATGTCATCCCCTTCAAAATGAGAATTGGATGGGATTTTTCTGATGAACCATGAAAAAGTTATGCCCTGGTCAAGTTACAGTTGAGTTTTCTACTGTCCAAAAATAGCAACTTTTGCATCTTTGATGATTTTTGAGTCATTCTTGTGGAATCATGATCAAGACTTGATCAAATGATGATTGTGGCTTCAAAATAAGATGTTGACCAAAATTTTTGACTTTTGACTGCCAAATGGCCATTTTGCCCCTACAGTTGACTGTGAAGCAAATAGGGCTTTTGACTGTGCAATTTGCCTATGTGAGTCTTGAAACTTGACATGTAGATGCTTGGCAATGTATATAGGCCTATGGGACTTGATTGAGCTATTGAAAACCTAAAGTTCCCTGAGAGAACCAAAACCCTAATTTTGACTGGCTTAGGAGGATGTTTGACTGTGCAACCCTTAAGAAGTCTTGAACCATTTTGAAGATGATTCTTGACAAACTTTGAAGAATACGGGAGGGCAAATTTTGGGGTACAACAAGTACCCATTCAAATTTTCTCTTAAATTCCAACGCTCCAACACTTAAACTCCATCACCCACTACTCAATCCACATTCCAAACCATTTTCACGATTCAATCTCTTGCATGCAATATGGCTAACAACCAGCAAATCCCCAATCTCACTTTCAGAGCTGGCGAGCAACGTGAAACCCAATGACTCAAATTCCATAAGTTCCAACGCCGCGGTCTCCAACCTACTTGGTATGTTGACCTTGATTGTTTGAGGAATTTGGGACTGCTAGACAACGTCCGACAACTTTTGTAGAATGTGAACTTATGGAACCTGTGCCGCCAACCGCAACCCATTTACGAAACACTCACCTTTGAGTTTCTGAGTTCCTTTGCATACATTACTCCCTCTGGTGCCACAAACCAACTCTCAGGCGTGGCCAAATTTCGTATGTTTGGCACTGAGCATCAGCTGTCCCAAACAGATTTCTCACGGCTGCTCGGTTTCTATTCTGAAGAAGGTGTTCACCTCCGGGTGCCGGATAATTTTGGCGAGGAAGCTTTTAATTTATGGCACAGTATGACGAACATTCGTGCCAGATCTTACGACCACCTCAACGCCACACATATTCATAATCCGGCTATCCGATACTTTCACCGCATCCTCTGCAACACCATCTTCGCCCGAGACAGCAATCACAAGCTCAACTCTAAGGAGCTTTTCTTCATGCATTGTGCATTCACCGACCAAAAGATTAACGCCGCCCCATTTTTATTAGCCCATATTCACTCTATTTGTGCTAGAGGCGGAAAACCCTTCTATTTCGGAGGGATTGTCACTTCTCTTACCATAGCCCTGAATTATGGTGCCGCTCTCACAGATATGCCTTCTATGGCACCGGCATTGCTGACTCTGGACCACTGCAAGGTCGCACACCTCATCTATGAGCGGGAGGATAGCAGATTCTACCCTGTGATCAGAAACACTGTTTATCATAACATCACTTTGCCTTGCAGGGACCGAATCGATCCATGAAACTAAGCTAACTGGTTGTTCGATCCTGCAGCTCCTGCGGGGCATGCTCCTACTCATGAAGACCAGCCTAATGCCCCTGTAGAAGAAATGCAAGAAGAGCTGGACAGTGCTCCCCCCGTCCACGACATTCCAGGACCTTCATCTGCACCACCTCCTATTAATCTTGAATACGTTCTCCGCGCCATTCATATGCAAAATCAAATGATCGCAACGCTTGAAAGAAGACAGCAGGAACAATATGAGTATCTATGCACTCAAAACACTCAGATCTTGACTGGACAATGGAGCATGCATGAGAGGTTGGACGAGGCCCTGTCGGAACTCAACGCCTTAAGGCTGGACGTCAGCACCCTTGGTTACCAGGATACTGACACAGAAGCCACTCCTACTAGGCGCTCTCGCACCAGGAGTAGAGGATGTGGTCACCAGTAGTTTTCTTTATTTTCTAGGTAGTTTACTTTTTTTTTTCTGTTTCATTTCCTTTTTGTTCGTTTTTGTAATTGTACTTCCCCGCCTATATACCGCAACCTTGAGGACAATTTAGGATTTAGTGTGGGAGAGGTACCTTTCCATCTTCTATAAACTAGTAATTTTTATGATATGTCTCGATTCAAATTCTTCGCTTTATTTAGCCATACCGAATTTTTTTTATCTTCGTATTATCCCGACATACCTATTTTAACGAAATCTCAGTTGAGGAAGCCGAAAAAGACATAACAAGATCGATACGGTTATGACACCGTAGACTTCCTACTTACACGATCCGCTTCAATAACCATTATACCGATATCTGGAGTTTTAGTTCTAAAGTAACCCCTAGTAGTTTATACTAGCAGTCAGCACCGTCTTGACACAAACCACATGGAGAATCGATGAATATAAGTGTTTGATGCCTGATCATTGAAATATCCTTCTTATCTCGCTGCTAAAAGAAAAGAAATTTTATGCACCAAAATATACGGTCACATATAAGAGCTGAGCAAATAATGAAGGAATCCACTGTTGGTTGGTTCAGAGGTATCTGGTTCTGGACTTGGTAGGGCGTGCTACGGCTCGATCCCCCACAAACTCAAATTTGGATAACGTATGCAGGGTTGCCACATTCGTGTACCAGACCCTGTGCTAAAAGGATCAAAGTCACTAACCGGTTACTCCACTACGTGTGTGCTAAGACAAAGGGCTTAATGTGATTGCGCCAGAACGAAACCGAGTGAAATAGATACGAGGAACTCTGGGCAGGATTATAACGGAACTGTTGGATAGCTCGTTTGAAATGGAAGCCTACGACTAAGCTTATTGCTCATGTCATTAGCGTATCTTTAGTGTTTCACTCAAGTATTGGCCGAACCAACGAGGATTTCCCGAAATTGCTTTATAAATCGAAGGTATGTCATGCATATGCGCTTGACAAAACTTGTTCGATCTTTCGAATAACTATTTGCTTGAGGACAAGAAAAGGTTTAAGTATGGGGTAATTTGATAATGAGAAATCGTATCATATAATTACTACACTTTCTATCGATTTTCATAATACATTGAGTCGTTTAACTCCCGATTATTCCGAGTTTTTGTGTCTTTTCACAAGTACAACATTTGTCAACTCAAATCAGTGAAAAAGGACCACATGAAGGAAGCTAACCAAGAAACAGAAGAGAAAGAACCAAATCTGCAAAGTCTGCAGATTTTGTAGCTGTGATGACCGTCACACCCTATGACAACCGTAACGCCTCCACAACTAGAAAGAACGTTCGTCACACATCATTGACGAGCGTAATGCGCTATTTAAGCGCATTACGACCGTCACCCCCTTGTGACGACCGTCACATGCTTAAAGGAAACGTTATGAATTAGTGGAGACGTGGGCAACATTGAGGACAGTTTTTCTCCTCCTATATTTCCTCCACTCAGTAACCATGCATCCGGGTCTTTCTCCACTCAAGCTTTTTCCAATATTTTCTCAACTGCAAAATCTTCTTCTATATATATGTGGTAGTTCAATGGATGATGGTCGAGGAATTTTATCCAGAGCCAAATTTCTATTTTCCGGCATTATTCTATTTTCTTGCTTTTGAACCTTTTTTTTACACCTACTATAATTTTAAATTCCAGAATTAGTTTCTAGAGTGTTAGCTCTTATCCAAGAATTAGCACGATTATAGATTTCAATTAAATTGCAAGGAATTTGTAAGCATCCAAGATTACTATAGCAACATTATTTCTAGGTTTTTTATGCAATTGTTACTTATTATTTCTTGTATTATGTGATTTATTTTTATGGATTGTATTTTAAATTGCATAGTTGCTAAATATATTAGGTCCGGCTAAATTAATTGTACCGGTATGTGACTCCTAAGTACTGAATGAATTCGGTGATAACTTGACTAAAAACATTTATAAATAATTTATGGTTTCCAATTTCCATGTTTAATTTAACTACCCTTGTCACGAGAATGAGATGATAATTAACACGATTTTGCCACGAGAGTGGGAAATTAAATAAGGCAAGAACCTGCATGCGAGAGCTGGGGTTCGACCCAGATAGTGGTAACGAAACATTAATTTTTAAATACATGAGAGTGTTTTAACAAATTAATTAAACTCAAATTGTTTTCAAAAAGTGTTATTAAATTTAAAGTGCATCCACTAGGTTTAGTAGCATAATTTATTTCATGAACACGAGAGTGTATGTCTCAGGTTTTTAAACAATTCATTTTTACCGAAATACTTTATATGCCAAGTGATTCACCGAATTCCCGAAGTCCGACTATCACATACCGGTATAGTTATTACTATTATTTTTTTAATTAAACTATTTCCCCCCTAAAACCAAATATTCATCGCTTAGTTAAACAATTGTAGCATTAGATTGTATGCGATTGATCTTCAGTCTCTGTGGGTTCGATAATCATTTAAAACTAGAACGATTAAACTGTATACTTGCAGTTAGTATCCCAATAGACTTATAAAGTCCCGATCAGGGTCAGTGAATGATATAACAAAAAAAAACGCGCCATATTTGAATGGACGAGTGGTAGTGTGACACGCATCGTCCCTGTCCTCTGCACCGTGGCTAAAAACACAAGCATCTATACCAACGGACAAAGGTCCGTCGTTACAAGCCTGTCCACCCTCAAAATCTTGTACAGGCCATGAAAATGGATTCTAAGACCAGGGTTGAGTTCGTCTCACCCTCCTGAATGCAACCATACCCATATCTGGGGCCAATTATTCCTGAAACAAAAAACCCCAAAAACAAAGACGAAACCCTAACAATGGTGGATCTCGTTACAGGTCGTATAAATTCAATTGAGTAATACCAAAAGCTTGTAAATGATTTATAGATTCAGAATATGCTATCAATACATGTTAACAATGCCTAAATTTAAAAATACGAAATCAAGAAAAGCGTGGTTCGTGACTGACTTACAGTGCACTGGGAGGCTTGAACACGCATGGTCTTGATTGGTTCAGGTTGTGGAAGCTACCAGGAAACGATTGAGACAAGTATCAAGGCTTAAAACTGCCTCTAGACTTGATTTTGATCTCACACTTTTTTGGTGTTTTTGCAAATTTTGTTCTTGCTCTCCAACTGATCTCCAACCCTTATTTTGATATGTACACGACCCTTATGTATTGCACAATGTATTAGGGTAACAAACTCTGTCCAAATCTCTCTATTTCAATGCTTGGATATTTGATTTGATTTTATTTTACAACCTTCCAAAATTGGCTTGATTTGAATCTTTTTGTACACAATTGCCTTGATACGAGTTTGGAAGGATGCTAGCTGTGTAACAAGACCTGAAATGAAATGATCACAAGATCTTTAGTTTTGAATGTTTTTGATTTAATTTGATTTAATTTGATTTAAAATGAATTAATTCAAATAAAAACCAAATTAAATAATAAAAATATGACATGGACACATGGCCAAGGCTAGAGCATGTGGGCTATAATGCAAACTCAAAACAAGTGAAAAAGAATGGGCTCATTTGGCAAAATTTGAAGTTTTGGGGATAGTTGACTTTTGGGAGTTTTGCAAAAAAGTCCAACTTCAACAATGCATAACTTCTTAAATTTTGAATTTTTGGAGGAGTTCTTGGACTTTTTAGAAAGCTTGAGATGTCCTCTAACCAACCATTTTTGTCTCATCTCAATTTGATATTCCATGCTAATGTATGAAGCTTTGACAAAAAAGGTGTTTTTGTTGACTTTTCAAAATGACCTATAATGTCCAAATTCATACCTTCTTGTGAGTGCATATTTTGATCTTGGGATATGAAGATGGATTATAGGTAATTTCATCCTATTCAAAATGAGATTTGGATGGGTCATTTCTCATAAATTATGAGAAAGTTATGCTTGGTTAAAGTTGGGTTGACTTTTCCTACAAAACCCTAATTTACCAATTTTTGAATCTTGATGAAATGTGGGCAATCCTTGATGAATCATGATCAACCCTTGATCAAATGATGAAATATACTTCAAAATGAGGATGTTGACCAAAAATCTTGAAGTTTGACTGTTTGTAGGGTACAGTTGACTTTTGCCCTAGCACAATCGACTTTTGGACCTTTGAGCAATTGACTGAGCAAACTTTCTCTGCAAGGCTTGAAACTTGACATGGATGATCTTGAGAACATATTAGGACATTTGTGAGCATTTGGGACCACTTGGACTCAAATATCTTGATGCAACATGAAACCCTAATTTGGGGTAGACTGCCTTAGGAGAGAGCTTGTCTGACCAACCCTTGGGCTATCTTAAGCAACTTGGAGATTTTTCTTGACATATTTTGAGAAATATGGGAGGGAAAATTTTGTGGTACAACAGCTTCCCCTGTTCAATCTTCTTAAACCTGAGGATGTAGATTGGCTTTCGTGCCTTTCGTGATCCAAAGGTGAAAGAGGATTGAACATTAGAGTGCCTAGAAATTTGCACTCACATGATGTGGTACTTGTCTTGTGATGCCGGGAATGGGCTTACAGATGCCATTTGGAAGAGTGTCGGTCGCATAAGAGATTCCTTAGCGAGAGCTTGTATACCTGTTGTGGAGGAAGATTCCGCTGGGGAAGTTTGATCTTTGTTGAGAGAAGTAGAAATTTAGGAGCTTTGGTCGTCCGTTATTCTGCTGGTGAATCGTCTCTGTTGATATTTAGGAACTTCAATCGTTCGTACTCAACTGAGGGAAAAAATTTTGCTTAGATTTAGGAGCTCGTCCGTAATTCAACTAGTTTTGTCAAGATTTAGGAGCTTTTCAGTAATTCAACTGAGGTGTCGAGATTTAGGAACCCGTCCGTAATTCAACTGAGGTGTCGAGATTTAGGAACTCGTCCGTAATTCAACTGAGGTGTCGAGATTTAGGAACATCGTTCATACTTCAACTAGGGAAATAACTTCGCTGAGATTTAGGAGCTCGTCCGTAATTCAACTAAGAAACCATCTCTGCTGAGATTTAGGAACTCGTCCGTAATTCAACCGAGGAACATATCTGTCGAGATTTAGGAATTTGTCCGTAATTCGACTATTTTGCTGAGATTTAGGAGCCTGTTCGTAATTCAACTGGAGAAACAACTCTGCTGAGATTTAGGAACATCTTCCGTAGTTCAACTGAGATAACATCTGTCGAGATTTAGGAACTTGTCCGTAATTCGACTGAGGGAGTATTTATGATGAGATTTAGGAGCTTATCCGTAATTCAACTACTTTGCTGAGATTTAGGAGCTTATCCGTAATTCAACTGATGAAGTATCTGTCGAGATTTAGGAACTCGTCCGTAATTCGACTGAGCTAGAATAATTTCGCTGAGATTTAGGAGCTCGTCCGTAATTCAACAACTTTGCTGAGATTTATGAACTTGTTCGTAATTCAACTGGAGAACAACTTTGTTGAGATTTAGGAGTTTGTCCGTAATTCAACGGATTTAAAATCTTCATAGCTTGAATTTTGTGAAAATCTGTCCTGAAAGGTAAAGGTTAGCTGTATGTAATGCATGATATGTATCAAGCAATGATGTTCTCAAAATAAATGAGATTGTGTCGTATGATGCGTATGCATGTCATGATGCATGAAGATGTGATGTTTTTAGCTGGGGAAAATAAATCCCAGATAGTTGTTGGAGAAAAGAATGGAATTCTTTGCTTCCGCTGGAGATAGTGAGAGTAAACCTGCAGGAGAGGATAACTCCTCTGGGGAAAAAACTGATGAGAGAATGACTCTGTGGGGAACAGATGCTCTGCCAGAGGATTCCGTTGATAAATTCAGCTGGGGATGAATTACCGCTGCTGGTGATAATGAACCTTGTTGGGGATTGAATTCCTGTTGGTGAAAGGAAAGAACTCCGTTGGGGATGATTTTCCAATAGAGACCTTACTGGGGATAGCCGTCTTAGACTTTACTGGGGATGATCTTCCGAAGTCTATTGGGGATAATCTTCCAACTCCACTGGGGATGTATATTTTTATACTCTGCTGGGGAAGGTTTTCAGACTCCGCTGGGGATAATTGTCTAGTGTTGATGATGGATAAATTCTGCTCGGGGAGAATGTTACTGATTCATTCACAGTTGCGAGTCTCAGCCGGGGAGAGCTAACACCACTAACTTTCTCTTACTCTACGGGGAATGAATGTACTTTCAATCGTTACCTCCAGCTAGGTCTATCCCTATACCTGGTGGACAGAGCAACTGTACGGTCTGGACATTTCTCGTTTGCCCCTGTTTCTGATATTACAAAGTAATCGTCTTTTGTTTCGCATGTAAATTTTTATGAGCATCAATCAATGTCAAATGCATATATAAAAAATGAACATTGGACGTTCTTTGCAAAACAAAACAGAACAAGGACAGATTTATTTGTGAAAATGAATTGTATTGATTTTGAAGTTTGGCCTGTGAATAGGCGTTTTTGTACAAGAGGCTGACGTCCTAGTAAAAGAACGCCGCCGAACAAATAGAATTTATATAATTTGTGAAACAAAGAAAAACAGCTATGTGAATAATCCCACTGGGTTCTAACTCTGCTATTTCCTTTATGTCCTCGAGCATCTCATCACTTTGCTACTTGGTTGAAGGTAGATCAGATTGATCAGTGTCGTCCGAGCTTGATAGTCGATACTGAAGTCTGGTTGCAAGGTGATCCAATGAGACATAGTGTTACGCTTTGATCCCTAATTTTTGCCTGGACCTCCCTTTCCGGTTTTTAGTCCACCGCGATACCCTTTTTTGCCCAAGCCGCCTTTTCAGGTTTTCGAATTGCCGGGTGTACACATTTTTTTATTTTCATCCCTTATTTTTGCCCGAACCCTTTTGGTTCGTCGGGAAGCCCTTATTTTTTCCTAGGCCAGTCAACCTAGCGGGTCTTTCATTATGCGTAGTATTTTTTCACTATGTCTGCATTGACGGGGTGAGGAAGGTCGTCACCATCCATGGTGGTTAGAATCATAGCGCCTCCTGAGAAAATGTTCTTAACCACAAATCGCCCTTCGTAAGTAGAGGTCCATTTTCCCCTGGGATCACCTTGAGGCAGTATGATACGCTTGATAACCAGGTCCCCAACTTGATACTCTTGTCGTCTAACTTTCTTGTTAAATGCCTTGATCATTCACTTTTGGTACGTTTGACCCTGACAAATAGCAGTAAGTCTCTTCTCGTCGATTAAATTCAGCTGATCAAGCCGGGTCTGAATCCAGTCATCTTCGCTCAAACCTGTATCCTTCATAATCCGAAGAGAGGTTATCTGAAATTCAATGAGCAAGACAACCTCCATGCCATAAACCAAGGAATAAGGTGTTTCCCCTGTTGACGTCTGTGCTGAGGTACGGTACCCATGAAGAGCAAATGGTAACATCTCGTGTCAATCTTTGTATGTCACCGTCATCTTCTGTACAATCTTCTTGATATTTTTATTAGCCACTTCTATAACCCCATTCATCTTCGCCCGGTAAGGAGAAGAGTTGTGATGTTGTATCTTGAACTGCTTGCAGAGCTTAGTGATCATCTTATTATTGAGATTTGTACCATTGTCTGTAATGATCCTCTCTAGTACACCATATCGACAGATCAGATTGTGCCGAATGAACCGTGCCACGACGTTCTTGGTTACAGTAGCAAAGGAAGCTGCTTCAACCCACTTCATAAAGTAATCAATAACTACCAGGATGAAACGATGTCCATTGGATGCCGTAGGTCTGATCTTACCAATCATGTCGATGCCCCACATTGCAAAAGGCCACGGAGCTGTCAAGACGTTCAGAGGTACTGGAGGTATATGCACCTTATCAGCATAGACTTGGCACTTGTGACAAGTCTGAGAATGCTGATAACAGTCGGCTTCCATTATGGACCAATAGTATCCTGCCCATAGGATTTTCTTTACCATGGTATGTCCACTGGAATGAGTCCCGAAAGTACCTTCATGTAACTCTACCATAATCCTTTCTGCTTCGTTCTTATCCATACAACGCAGCAAGGCTGAGTCATGGTTACGCTAGTAAAGAATGCCGTTACTGATGAAGAACTTTGTTGCGAACCTCCTCAGAAACTTATCATTAACAGATGCACCCTCAGGGTACTCCTGAGCTTCAAGATACCTCTTTACTTCATGAAACCAAGGTTTATCTGCTACCTCTTCAGTCTCAATGTCACAACAATGTGCAGGTTCTTCCAACCTCTCAATGGTAATCTGGGGAGCCTCATTGTCCCATCTGACCTTGAACATAGAAGACATCGTAGCTAGCGCGTCCGCCAACTGATTCTCCTCTCTAGGGAAGTGTTCAAAGGTTATCTCCTCGAAGTGCGGAAGCAACATCAACACATACTCCTTGTAAGGAATAAGATTAGGGTGTTTCATATCCCACTCGCCTTTGATCTGACTGATCACGAGAGCGGAATCTCCAAAAACACTTAGAAACTTAATCCTTAGGTCAATAGCTGCTCGAAGACCCATAATGCACGCTTCATACTCCGCCATGTTGTTGGTGCAGTTGAAACATAATTGGGCGGTGAACGAAGTATGAGAGACTTCAGGAGATATGATCACGGCACCAATGCCATTACCCAAAGAGTTTGAAGCTCCATCAAAGTACATAGACCATCGGGATCCTTCCTCAGGTCCTTCATCCGGTCCAGGTGTCTCAGAGTCGGTTACCAACATAATGTTCTCATCCGGAAACTCAAAGTTCATAGACTGGTAATCGTCCACTGCATGATGTGCCAAATGATCCGCCAACACACTTCCCTTGATTGCTTTTTGGGTCGTATATTGGATGTCATACTCAGTCAAGATCATCTTCCATCTTTCTATTCTTCCGGATAAGGCAGGCTTTTCGAAGATATACTTGATTGGATCCATCTTCGATATCAATAGGGTAGTGTGAGTCAGCATATACTGTATCAGCCGGCGAGCAGCCCATGCCAAAGCGCAACAAGTTTTCTCAAGCAAAGAGTAACGGGTCTCGTAGTCCGTAAACTTTTTGCTAAGGTAATAAATAGCATGCTCTTTTCGGCCAGACTCGTCATGCTGCCCCAGCACACACCCCATTGAATTATCGAGTACTGTCAAGTATAAGATCAGAGGTCTCCCTTCAACTGGAGGCATCAGAATAGGTGGCTCTTGGAGATATTCTTTGATCCTTTCAAAAGCGGCCTGGCATTCGTCATTCCATCTTACCACTTGATCTTTCTTCAGTAACTTGAAGATTGGCTCACAAGTAGCAGTCAGGTGTGAGATGAATCGGGCAATGTAGTTCAGACGTCCCAAAAAGCCTCTGACTTATTTTTCTATTCGGGGAGCTGGAATTTCCTGTATAGACTTCACCTTTGCAGGATCCACTTGAATACCTTTGTCACTAACGACGAAACCCAACAGCTTACCAGATCTCACCCCGAAGGTGCACTTGTTTGGGTTTAACCTCAGCTTGTACAACTTTAACCTGTCAAATAGCTTCTGAAGATGGTCAAGATGTTCTTCCTCAGTCTGGGATCTTGCAATCATGTCGTCAACATATACCTCAATCTCATGATGAATCATGTCATGGAACAAAGTGACCATGGCGCGCTGATACGTTGCCCCAACATTCTTTAATCCGAAAGGCATGACCTTGTAGAAAAAGGTACCCCATTGAGTAACAAAGGTTGTCTTTTCCATGTCTTCGGGAGCCATTTTAATCTGATTATAACTGGAGAAACCATCCATAAAGGAAAAGACCTTATGCTGTGCGGTGTTGTCAACCAGGACATTGATATGAGGAAAAGGGAAATCATCCTTGGGGCTTGCCTTGTTCAAATCCCTATAGTCAACACACATTCAAACCTTACCATCCTTCTTTGGCAATGGAACCACGTTGGCAACCCACTGTGGGTAAGAAGTAACTGCTAGAAAACCGGCATCGAACTGTTTCATAACTTCAGCCTTGATTTTCTCAGACATCTCTGGGCGCATTCAGAGGACTTTCAGTTTCACTGGAGGACAGTCTTCCTTGGTAGGAAGGCGGTGAAACACAATATCGGTATCCAACCCAGGAATATCCTTATAAGACCAGGCAAAGATCTCTACATAGTCACGTAGCATCTGAATCAACCGTTGCTTAACACTAGATTCCAGATTTGCACCAATCTTGACCTCTTTCTTGTCTACCTCTGTACCCAGATTCACTGTTTCCACTGGCTCTTCATGCGGCCGAATAACCCTCTCTTCCTGAAGTAACAGTCTATCAAGTTCACCAGGCACTTCGCAATAATCCTCACCTTCCTCCTCAGCTTGGTTGATCAGACTTTCGAAGTCATAACTGGCACTAGCAGAGTCGTTATCAGTGGGATCCAGAGTGGATGTAGACCTGTATATGTGAGTGTGTGTAAAATAGCTGTTTTGTAAGATAAAAAGGAAAACAAGGAGCGAAAAATTTGAAATGCAAGAAACGTCCAATTCTTTTATTAATGATATATGGAGATGACAAATATAAAGCCCTCACAAACAAAACCACGGTGTCTCGGGTAAGGCACCGGGCCGTAAAGTTTAAAAATTATCTGTTACAAATTCAAAACAAAAGTTTCATTACTGTGTGATAAAAGAAATTGGCACGAAGTCCTTTGCCTTCCAATTGCTTAGTCCGTCGTCAGTAGTTGGGTAAATCCAACTGTCAAACTCAGACTCTTCTACATCATCATACCCAATAGCATTTACTCCCGCGTCATGTTTGGGCATAGGTGCCGTTATGACATTAGGTTTTTCAGGTGATTCAAACTCAATCTCCTTAGCATCAATCAGATCTTGCACTTTACTCTTCAAAGCCCAACAATTATTGGTATCATGCCCCGGGCTATCAGATTGATAAGCACAACGGGTGTTTGGATTGTACAACGGTGAGGTGGTGTTGGGATTCTTCGGAGATTCCCTCAGAATCACCAAGTTGGTCTTCAACAACTGCGGCAGAATTTGAGATAGAGACATGATGAGCCGAGTAAACTGTCTTTGAGGCCTCTCTGCCCTTGGCTGAGTGTTGCATTGTGTGGCAACAGTTGGTCTTAAAATAATTACCGCATTAACTGATTGGCGGTGTTCAGGTTGGCTCCGGTTCCTAGAGCTGTAAAATGCACTAGACTCCTTCTTGAAGGGCTTCTTCTCGGTACTTAATGAAGCACCTTTCTGTAACTTGCCACTCTTAATACCGGCTTCAACTCTTTCCCCAATCATTATTAACTCCGTGAAACCAGATGATGAACTTCTGATCAAATGGTTGAAATACGGACCAGACAAGGTCCCCAAAAACATATCCACCAACTCCATGTCAGCCAGCGGGGGTTGGACTCTACCAGCAAGATCTCTCCACTTCTAAGTGTAATCTTTAAAACCTTCGCTCGCACCCATAGACATACCCTGAAGTTGGGTACGTTTGGGAGCGAGGTCGGCATTATATTGGTACTTCTTGTAAAAAGCAGCAGCAAGGTCCTCCCAACTACGGACATTAGCTCCTTCTAGCTGATAGAACAACTCAAGTCGAGTCCCTGAAAGAATATCTTGAAATAAGTGGATCCAGAGGTTCCTATCAGCAGTATATGGCTGAATATTTCTAACATATGAACGGAGTTGTAGCTTTGGGCAGGAGACCCCGTCGTATTTAGCAAAGATCAGTGCTTTAAACTTGTGGGGAATCACCACCCCAGATGCCAAACCCAAATCACCGAAGTCCAGACCAGGAAATTTCTGAACCTCCATTGCGCTCAACCGGTCTTCAAGTTGCTTATACCTATCCTCAGCAGGAGGATACTGGTCTTCATCAAAGTCAGTCTCGTTGTCAGAAAACACAGGGCTAGGAGCCCTACTTTCTTCTTGGTTTTCTCCCCCTCCAGATGAGTGGGATAGATCAACTTCATCTCGCAAATTGTTCCCGAACCTGCGACCCATGTTCAGGAGGACTGTCTTCTTCTTCTTCTTCTTCTTCTTCTTCTTATCCTTCAAGATAAGAGTCTTCAGATCTTACTGACCCTTGGCCAAGTTCATGAACATTTCCTATAACTGAGCGTTTTGAGCTTGTAGAGCCTTGATAGCTTGATCAGTTGATGTTTCAGCAGACATGATGTGCTGAAATAAACAACGAAGAAGATGAGAAACCTGTAAGGGTACCTGTAATGAAGTGCATGGAAATGGGATGCATATGGTATGATTTCAAATACGTTGAGAGATTCAAATTCGTAAACCAAAATGAAACACACTTTTATTAGATTAAAAACTTGAAACAGTGTTTGACAAATGCCTTTAAGGCGTTACAAAGAGAAAGACTGTAAAGCAAATCAAAACTATAAATAGAAAAAATACATCAGCGCTCCCATGGTCGTTTTTCGTTGGTGCTGACATAGTCGTTGAGGACCTTCTCATTCTCCAGCTGCCTTGTAAGCTTTAGAATCTTCCGCTCCTGCTCGTGATACTTTTCTCTGTAAGTATCCCGCTCTTCTCTCAACTGGATCCACGACCTCTTTAATGCCCCAATGTCAGTTGGTATGTACGGATGTAGGATAGTAGGAGGAACCCCTTCTTCATCATCATTCTCAATAATTACCGGTAAGACAGCTTCGTACGACATCCCTTGCTTTTGGGCACGGGCCCGAACCCACCGGAGATATGGTTCCATTGGAAGAGAAGTCTTTGCTCCTAGCTCGTGCAGATCAGACCTGTGAACCCTATTCCAAGCTCGTATGAACCTGCGGCGATGTTCCTCACTATCCCCTTGGAAAAGTCAAAGACAATGCTCGGAAGCAACAACTCATGAGGTCCGTCCTTTCTAGCTCGCCCAAATTGTCTTAAGGCCAGACAAGGATTATAGGTGATCCCTCCTCTAACTCCCAGCAATGGAACATTGGGGTATTCCCCACAACGATCAATAACAACCACTTCTTCCATGTCTTTAGTACTCCAGATGATGTCCGTATGAGCCAGGGACATAATTCTGTAGGCCCAACCCATTCCTTCCTTGTTCTTCAAAACAAATTTGGGGAGGTGAGAAATAAACCACCTCGCCAGCAATGGTGCACAACACATTAGGGTTCCCCGTTTTCGAGCAGTATGGGCATAAAGAGCATGCAGAATGTCACCTAAGAGAGTGGGCACCGGATTACGGGACATGAAAATCTTCACTGCGTTCACGTCGCCGAAAGAATCTGAATTAGGGAACAAAACCAGGTCATATGTGAGAAGAGCCAAGATGTCTTTGAATGCTTGAAAATCCAAACTGTCCCAAAACTGATTAGCCCAATCAACCAAGAACTTAGCCAAGAAGCCTTTTGTCCCACTCTGGGTCTCCCAGTTAGACATTACCTTAGCCTTTGTCAGATGTAGGGTTGTAGCAACATCCTCTGGCCTAAGAGCTTTCTCCAAACCTGTAAATGGCGTATGCTCTAGAATAGAAATACCAAGAAGATCTGAGAATTCCTCCAAAGTATGGACCAACTGATAGTCCGGGAAGGTGAAGCAGTGGTATAATGGACCAAAGAACTGGCAGAAGACACTCATCATCTGCTCATCCATCCTAAAAGTTACCAAACCAAAGAGGTGACCATGTCTTCTGATAAAGGAAGAAGTGTTAGGAACTTTTGCAACCAAATCTCTAAGCTGAAAAGGAATCTGTACAAAGCTGATCCGAATAGTGTTTCTACGCATAGAGGCCATGACCTACAACATAGAACAAAGATGAATCTGATTGGTCTTTGAAATGGTTAGTCCAATGCAATATGCATGCAATGTCATGATGCATGATGTTATGATAGAAACACACCACAAGTATTCACAGATAGCAAACATGGTAAGGGCAAACAAGTCACACAGTAGCCCTTAAATTTCAGGCTGGCGTGGAGTTTAGGTATTACCCTCTTTCAGTTTAGTTGGTTCAACCTGTCCTAGTAATAGTAACCGGGTTCTAGAGGATCTCAATATCACTGACCACCCTCGATCGGTCATAATTCTAGTTTGGCAACCTTTTCTTACGGCCGAAATCATCGCGAGTTTGGTCTCAATGAGTGTAGCATACTGCTACTTTTCTATGGCCAAGTTGGTCAATTATAGGTTCTAAGGTCAGTTGGTGCTTAATGACCCCTTAGCTGACCCATATTCTCCTTGTTCCACCACAAAGGATATCGGTACAAACTAAAGTGCCACACCAACGTAGCTACTGCTTCAACCGTATCGGTCTACACCGTACAGTTCCCTCACAGTCTATTGCTACTTACCTAAAAGGTATCCCCAGATCCGGGTTAGGATCTATAGTAACTCTGATTCAAACCCACAAAGATAAAGCATACAAATCAAACAATTGAAAACATTATGATGAACTAATCCTAAGGTACACCCACTTATTATATCCCCAACAGAGTCGCCAGTTCTGTGATACAGTGGGAAGAACTGATTGTTTTTGGAATGCTGGTTCGCATTTTGCGTTTGTGTTTGCAAAATGTTGCGGTAAGCAAGAGTCACCACCGACTTTTATTTTATCCAACAAGGAAAGGAAAAAAGCACAAAAAAATTCCTTTTTCGAGATATTTCTGAGTACGGGGGGTAGATTATAGAAAGGGAAGGTATTAACACCCTTTCTATCCGTAGTTATCTACAGGCTCTTAGGTACTTGCTCATCACTTTCAAAATTGTTTTCTTTGTGTTTATGTGCTTTGAAAAGTTTTTATTTTGACTTCGATTTAACTCTTGCTTCTGTCTTCAAGAGTGTAATGAAGTGTTTTTTGAAAATTTTGTTTGTAAAAAAGTGTAAGTGTGAAAAAAGGTTTTGTTTTGGATGAGCAAGTACTTTAAGAACTAATCTACCTACTCGAAAAAAGAAATCATTCTATGTTAATTTCCTTTAGACAATGTTATCCCTCTATTAGTGAGTAGGTAGCACCGTCGTCGGAGTTTGAGGGTCAATTCGAAAGAGGGACATACGGTCACTAAAGCAATGTTAGGACGTCTTAGTAGTAACCCTAATGTCTTAGATCATTTATTCGAGGCAATGATATCCGAGGCAACCATTTTTAGGCAACTATGATCTTTTAGACATGAGGGCGACCTCTAAAATAGCCTATACTCAATGACCGTTTACAAAGGCAACCAAGTGGGGTGTATCCTAGGAGTGCGCATGTGCGAGTGTGTTGATTTCAGATTATTTTTATCTTTGCACATGTTTAGGGTGATCTAATTGATTTTAGATTAAGCATTCATTCTTATCATGCAAGCCCTATTATCAAACATCTAGCAGTTGTATATTTGCAGAAATTAAAGTGCGGAATTTAAACTAATTATTACAAGGCGTCGGGTATTTACATTGCCAAAAGCAACCCTTTGATAATAAAATAAAAGCGGAAAAATAAATGTCCTAACCAATTATTACAATCCGGGAGCAGATACATCAATAATTGAATAAGGAAAAATAAATCGCGCGACTGAATTGGATCGAATGTGAAATTAGGGTTTTGACCCTTTTAAAAGAAAGAAACGTTTTTTGTTATTTTTATTTTTAAGAAAAGAAATTAAATCCTAAAATTAAACACTAAATTAATTATTAAATAAATTAATTAATGAAAAATAATTAATGACATATTTTTGGATTTTTTTGTTAATTTAGGAAAGAAAATAAAATAAATAAATTAGGGTTAAAACCTATTAAATTCTAATTGATTTTATTTATTTACAAAATAAATTAAGGTTATCTAGAAATAATATCCTAATTAATTAATTAAAATTTATTAAAGAAAAATAAAGTTCTGAATTTTAATTGGATACAAATATTTTGGTGATTTTTTGATAAAAAAGAAATTATGCTATTGGTTAGTAATTAATTAAAAATAATTAAATGTAAATAAATAAAATGTAAGAAAAATAGAGAAAGTGGGCCTGATTTGGGTGTGTGAATAGCAATTGACTGGCCCAATAAGGCTGATCCATTTGACTTTTTTCCAATCCAGTGCGCGTGCGTTGACCTGCCTATGGTGTGCCTTCAATGCTTGGCCACCAGATCTGGCCATCTTGCCATCTGGCGCATGGATGAGGGATGAGCATGGTGGACATCAGGCTTGACTATGCACTAGATTCCTTGAAAATAAACAAGAAAATGCAAATTGCAGGAGGCAGGGATCAAACCCCTGACCTCCATCCTTGGGATCCTTATGCGCTGATGTGTATACCACTAGGCTTTTTGCTTTGCTTTGTTAATAGAATACAAAACAATCATAATATAAAAAAGGGGTCAGTGAATGATATAACAAAAAAATAACGCGCCAGATTTGAATGGACGAGTGGTAGCGTGACACGCATCGTCCCTGTCCTCTGCACTGTGGCTAAAAACACAAGCATATATACCAACGGACAAAGGTCCGTCGCTACAAGCCTGTCCACCCTCAAAATCTTGTACAGGCCATGAAAATGGATTCTAAGACCAGGGTTGAGTTCGTCTCACCCTCCTGAATGCAACCATGCCCATATCTGGGGCCAATTATTCCTGAAACAAAAAACCCCAAAAACAAAGACGAAACCCTAACAATGGTGGATCTCGTTACAGGTTGTATAAATGCAATTGAGTAATACCAAAAGCTTGCAAATGATTTGTAGATTCAGAATATGCTATCAATACATGTTAACAATGCCTAAATTTAAAAATATGAAATCAAGAAAAGGGTGAGTTCGTGACTGACTTACAGTGCACTGGGAGGCTTGAACACGCGTGGTCTTGATTGGTTTAGCTTGTGGAAGCTACCAGGAAACGATTGAGACAAGTATCAAGCCTTGAAACTGCCTCTAGACTTGATTTCGACCTCACACTTTTTTGGTGTTTTTGCAAATTTTGTTCTTGCTCTCCAACTGATCTCCAACCCTTATTTTGATATGTACATGACCCTTATGTATTGCACAATGTATTAGGGTAACAAACTCTGTCCAAATCTCTCTCTCTTTCAATGCTTGGATATTTGATTTGATTTTCTTTTACAACCTTCCAAAATTGGCTTGTTTGAATCTTTTTGTACACAATTGCCTTGATACGAGTTTGGAAGGATGCTAGCTGTGTAACAAGACCTGCAATGATCACAAGATCTTTAGTTTTCAATGTTTTTGATTTTATTTGATTTAAAATTAATTAATTCAAATAAAAACCAAATTAAATAATAAAAATATGACACAGACACATGGCCAAGGCTAGAGCACGTGGGCTATAATGCAAACTCAAAACAAGTGAAAAAGAATGGGCCCATTTGGCAAAATTTGAAGTTTGGGGATAGTTGACTTTTGGAAATTTTGCAAAAAAGTCCAACTTCAACAATGCATAACTTCTTCAATTTTGAAATTTTGGAGGTGTTCTATGACTTTTTAGAAAGCTTGAGATGTCCTCTAACCAACCCTTTTGGTCTCATCTCAAATTCATAACTTCTTGTGAGTGCATATTTTGATCTTGGGATATGAAGATGGATTGTAGGGAATTGCATCCTCTTCAAAATGAGATTTGGATGGGTCATTTCTCATAAAGTATGAGAAAGTTATGCTTGGTCAAAGTTGGGTTGACTTTTCTTACAAAACCCTAATTTAACAATTTTTGAATATTGATGAAATATGGGCAATCCTTGATGAATCATGATAAACCCTTGATCAAATGATGAAATATACTTCAAAATTAGGATTTTGACCAAAAATCTTGAAGTTTGACTGTTTGTAGGGCACATTTGACTTTTGCCCTAGCACAATCGACTTTTGGACCTTTGAGCAATTTACTGAGCAAACTTTCTCTGCAAGGCTTGAAACTTGACATGGATGATCTTGAGAACATATTAGGACATTGGTGAGCATTTGGGACCACTTGGACTCAAATATCTTGATGCAACATGAAACCCTAATCTGAGGTAGACTGCCTTAGGAGAGAGCTTGTCTGACCAACCCTTGGGCTATCTTGAGCAACTTGGAGATTTTTCTTGACATATTTTGAGAAATATGGGAGGGAAATTTTTTGGGTACAATACCGCTGATCCATCAAATCATCAATCCTCGGAAGTGGATACTTATTCTTAATAGTCACTTTGTTCAGTTGTTTATAATCTACACATAACCTCATATAGCCTTCATTCTTCTTAACCAACAAAACAGGTGCACCCTACGATGATACACTCAGATGATTAAAATTCTTCTCAATCAGATCCTCAAGTTAACTCTTCAACTCTTTCAACTCAGAAGCTGACATCCGATATGGAGCCATCGAAACAGGACTAGTTCTAGGAACTAAGACGATCGTAAACTCCACCTCAAGTTCCGGCAACAAATCACTTACATATTTAGGAAACACCTCAGGAAAATCACGGAAAATAGGCAACTCACCCATAGTTTGCTTCTCACCAAGATCTAATGTTTCCAATAAAGAAAACAACATGGTATTGTCTTGCACAAACTCATTCACTTTACATACTATCAAGCTCTCAAGATAAGCTTATCACGTCCAATACGATCTCGTCTACTATCAACAAGAGATTAAGGGTGATCATTTCTTCAATTTGTAAATAGGTAGTTATTGTACCCCAAAATTTTCCCTCTCACTTATCAAGAATTTACTCACAAGATCTCCTTTGGCTCAAGACTGCACTAGGGTTTGATCAGCTCAGGACACCTCCTTAAGCATTGATGACCAAATTAGGGTTTGAGATTACATAAGGATAATTTAACTTTCAATGATTCATATTAATTTAATGGATCATGTTGGACCCCCAATATTACTCATGTCAAGTTTCAAGCTTTGGATCACACTTTTGCTCAGTCAATTGAGCAGTTGCCCTAAAAATCAGCTGTATTGGGAAAAAGTCAATTATGGCCTATTTACAGTCAAACTTCATAATTTTTTATCCATATCAACATTTTAGACTCATATGTATCATTTGATCATGTTTGGACCATAATTCCTCAAGAAATTTGATCAAATCTCCAAAAGGGAAAAATGGTCAAAATTAGGGTTTTGATTGGGAAAAGGCAATTTCTGATTTTTGACCTAGCAAATGATCATTTGGTTTAAGGCATGATCTCAAGAGTCCAATTGCACCATTTTGACATAATTACATGGCTCAAAAAATTGCTCAACTCCATTGGATTGACATATGAATTTTCAGTCAACTGATCAATAGTCAACTGTATACTGAAAAGTCAAACTTTGACTTTTTGGTCAAAATCAAATGCCAAAGATCACAATTCATCCAAACATGTCAAAATATGAAAATTATTCATAAAGAAATCCAAAATTCAAGATTTCATTTTGAAAAGTTAAAATTTCTAAACTTAGAAATTTTTCTAAGTGTTGGAAATTTCTTATTTTTTCATAACTTTGAGCAAAGGTTTCACCATGATGTAAGATGATTCAAAAGAAACTTCCAACATGAAAGTTGTAGATCTCCATGAAATCTACAACTTTGCTTCACACAACTTCTTCCAAAAGTTCTTGTATCTCAAGTTATAATTTTAAGAACATGTGGTCATGAAACAAAACACTTAGTGAAAATTTTGCCCTAATTTGGTCAGGATTTTGACCCAACTTCATGGAACTTTTTCATATAGTTCCAAGGGGAATCTTCAAAATAAATTCAAAGATGGTTTGTATATCACATTACAAGCTTTCTAAAATTTCCAAGAAATCCTTGAGATCATTCTTGAGTAGGGAGAATCGAAGAGATGAAGTTAGGGATTTATCACTTGAATTACAAGTCATTTTGTGATGAACCAAATTCAAAATTTAAAGTATGATGCATAACCTCTACTTTTCAGGCCTCAAACTTGTTAGGCACTCCATAATTAATGGCTTGCACAGTTGTTAGAGGTCTCATTTCAAGCATTCAAGGCAAGGCCATGCTTTATGTCCATTTTGGGAAGAAAGTGTACATTGCCATTTTGATAAAGTGCTTTTTTACACAAAACTTGTTCTTGAGCCTTTCACTTGTTCTCTTTTGATCATACAAGTATTATAGCTCATAAGAAACTTGTTAGACACTTACAATCACCCAGCCCATGCTTGTACTACACATTTAAACTTGGTTTCCCTCTTTTCTTGAAAATCACTCCAATCCTTTTGTTTATAGATATACAAACCATTTTCCACAAAAGACAAATGCTTAAGCCCTAAAAACACCTAAAGCTCATAATCACATGTCATACTTCCATTTTCACATAAACTGACCAAAAACTTGAAAATCATAACTCCCTCATGCATTTTCAAGCCTTTTGGTTCCTAAAGCTTCTAAACATCATTTAGAACTGATCCCACACCTTGTTACAGAACTATAACACCATTAACACATCCTCCATTATCAAAAATAGAGCTTTGCACTTGGACTTCTCCAGAACTCCTCAGGTACTTTTAGCTCAAGCTAAGCATCCCATTAGCTTCCTGGGAACTTGAGGAAGCTAATCCAACCATTGGAACTCCTTTAAAGCTACTCAAACTTCAAACCTGATACCCTCTTGCAAGGTAAGTTTTCTAACTTTGGAACTTTTCATACAGGCATCATCAATGATTTACTTGTGAATGAAACATGTAGATATCATTGCCCTAAAGCTAACCATGTCCATAGTTTCCATTAATTTTGCTTGAGTTTAGAGAATTTTAAGATTGAAGTTTCTGAGATTTTTAGGGTTCATATTAGGGCCAATGAAATTCATGCTTATCTTTGATCTATAGTTTTAATGCTTTACATTTCTGAAACCGTGAGGAAATTTGCTACAAGTTTCATGTTTACAGTTTTCATTTTTGTTGAGAAATGAACAAGTTACAGTTGATCTGGCTGGAGGTTGAAGATGAAGTCTAAATCAGGGCGCGTTTTGTATCATATATTTATTGTTTTTCTTATGTTAATGGATGTATAGCCACCCCAATGGTAGAAGCGCGCGCCTGTAACCTTTGGGACCTAGGTTCGAGCCCCAGTGGTACCCTTTTGGTTTTTTTCATATTTTTTTACAATTCTGACTTCTTTTTTTTGCAGGCATTGGGCCTCCTTGGGCCTTTGTTGTTTTTGTTTTTGCTTGCTAACCCCCCCCCCCCCCCCCCCCCCCCCCCGTTTCATTTACACGCCCCCGGCCCTATTTTATTTTATTTTCTTATTTTCTTTATATTTGTTTTCTTATTTATTTTTCTAATACTAAAAAATCATAAAAAATACTAAAAAAATATTAGATTTTCATTTTGACATAGTTTATTTTTTTTCTCATACAAATTATTTTTATTTAATAAATACTTTATTCATTTCACTAAATATCTTGTAAATTTAATTTAAAAAATAGGTTTTATTTATTTTCTTTTACACCAATTTAAATTTATTATTTTAATATAAAAAAGGCCAAAAATATTTTATAATACTATAATTTATTTTCAAGACAAAAATACAAAAAAAATACTTTTCTTAAACTTAATTTCTTTTAATCAATTAATAGATTTAGGGTTTTATTTAAAATCTTTTCTTAGTAAATTTAGGTTTTACTTTTAATTAATTATTTTCTTCTAGTTAATTAGGTTAAAACCAAAACCCCTTTTCTCATAAAAAATCCAAACAAAATATTTATTTTCTTCACACTTGCATTCTTGTATACTTATTCATTTTGTACATTATATTCATTTAATTCCTTGTACATTTATACCAATTCAATATGGTTGTAATAGATTAACTAGGTTTATTTTATTTCAATCCCCATTTATAATTTGTACACCCCCCTCCCACAAGTATTGTAATAGCGTAGTAACTTTAAATTCCGCAATTTATCGCTTTATATATAACATGCTAGTAATTAGGGTTTGTATGGAAAGACTAAAACCAATACTTAGAAAACCCTAATTCAAGACAAAATCAAGCATGAAAACAATACATTTGCACACAAGCACCCCTAGGGTTATTCCACTTGTTTTCTTATACAAAACGACCATATTGCGCATGTGAGGTATCTTAGCAAAAACAAAGCAAATACAAGATCATAGTCCCTCGATGACGCTATCTAAGTTTCCTTTCAAATGATCTTAGTACCTTAAGAGAATTCTAAGGTACCTTGCAACATTGCTAATCATGGTTATACGATGACCGACGCCCGTCCCGTTTACATCCAAAGATACAGTTACTTACCAAATCAATGGTAAGATAACAATGTCAAAGGAAAAGAAAATGAACAAAAAAGACTTTTGAGTAGGTAGAATGCTCCTAAATACTTGCTCTATTTCAAAACAAACATCCTTGCTATTTTTAAAACAAATACCTAAACTTTCAAATATCTTACAAACTTGAAAACATTTTCAAAAGATCAAACACTTTGTATACATTCTTACGAACGAGAATCATTACAAAGTTTTCCTAAACAGTGGCCACTTTAAAAAATACTTTTAAAAACCACACAAAGCATAATTTCAAACAAAAGCAAGTGATCTAGCAAGTAACTAAGAGCCCATGGAAAACCATGGATAAAAAGGGTGCTAATACATTCCCCTTTCATAATCTACCCCCCAAACTCAAGAAATAATCTCAAAGTTCTTTCCTTTGCTTTTTAACCTTTCCTTTTGGATAATAGAAAAGTCGGTGGTGACTCTTGCTAACTGCAACATTTGTGATCAAACATAAAACTTTCAAGTCAGTTCTCCCACCGTATCACAGAACTAGCGACTCTGCTGGGGAAAATTCTAAAAGTGGGGTTACCTTAGGGTTAGATCACATTTCCTTGATTTCATTGTTTGACTTGTTTGCTTTACATTATGGTTCTTTGTTTGGGTTTGAATCCTCTACCCAGATTTGGGATACCATATAGGTAAGTAGCAATACGTTCTGGAAACTGTACGGGGTATACCGGCATGGTCTAAGCAATAACTACGTTAATGCGACATATTTGTGGGTACCGGTAGCCCTTGAGTTAATCAAGGAGAATACGGGGCTGCTGAGTGATGTCATGAAGCAATAATAAACTTTTAAAACATTTACTTGACCAACTTGGCCATTAGGACGTAGTGAGATGACCGACTTTGGTGCAGTCCGAAGTTGGTAGATACTCGATACTACACTCATTGAGGTTTGGTTTCTTGGGATATTTCGGTCGCCATTAAAGAGGTTTATGCTGAAACAATGACCAAGAAAACAAACCAGTGATATTGAGCTCCTTAGAACACCGTTACTATTACTAGGACAGGTTTGAGCCAACTAAATTTCAAGAGGATACTTACCTATGAGACTCCATGCAAGCCTAAACCTAAGGACTTGTTTGCTTTGTTTGTATATACATACTTGTACATAACATCATGAACATCATAACATCATATTCATTCACTAACCATTTCAGGTATTTTTGGATCTATCCTTGTTTCTATTTTGTAGGACATGGATTCTATTCGTAGGAAAACTATTCAAGTCAATATTGTAAGGATCCCTATACTACTTAAGGAGCTAGCTTCAAGGATTCCATAAAATTCTCCATTCACCGAGAGACATGGTCGCCTACTCAACTTGGTTATCTCCAACACTGATGAAGACATGGTGAATGTGCTCTTTCAGTTCTTTGATCCTTTACACCATTGCTTCACATTTCCTGATTATCAACTTATGACTACCTTGGAAGAATTCTCCCGACTCTTGAGGATTCCCATTATCAATCAACTACCTTTCAACGGTACGAAAAGAGACCCAAAGCCAGAAGAGATTGCTTAAGCTCTACACTTGCAATCATCTGATGTCACAACTAATTGGGAAACAAGGAGTGGTGTCAAAGGTTTCCTAGCAAAGTTCTTGTTTGAGAAAGCCCAAAACTATTGGGACTCCTTGGATTTGAAAGCCTTTGAGGAAATTGTGGCTCTCCTCATCTATGGGATGGTTTTGTTTCCAAATCTTGACTAACTCATAGATGTGAACACCGTCAAAATCTTCATATCCCGCAACCCGATGCCTACTTTGCTAGGATACATCCTGCATTCTTTTCACACTCGCAATATGAGGAAAAGAGGTGTCCTTATGTGTTGCACTCCTCTATTGGCAAGATGGTTTATTTCGCATCTTCCCCAATCTGTATTAAAGAACAAACAAGGTTCAAGGTGGTCACAAAGGTTAATGACGCTTAAACATTCAGACATTCATTGGTGTTCCCGATCCATAGAGAATGTTAATATTGTCGAACGCTATGGAGAATTCCCGAATGTTTGTTTACTTGGCATTAGGGGAGGTATCACCTACAACCCTTGCTTAGCCTTAAGACAATTTGGTTACGCCCGAAGGGATGGCCCGCATGAGATGTTGATTCAAGGTTTGGTATTTGACTACGAGAACGATGATCAAGGTCTTCGCCAGAGATTTATCCGAGCTTGGAGGATGTTGAACAAGGTAGATAGCAAGACTTTGGGGCACAAGAATTCCATCCCTCTTGAGCCTTACCTCAAATGGGTACGAACTCGTGCTCAGAGTCTTATGATGCCTTATCCCTCCATTTTCTCGGTAATCACGGAGTCTGTCATGGAAGGAGATGTTCCATACATTATCCTACATCTTGACATGCCCACATCTCTTGAAGACTTACAAATAGATTGGATACAACTCAAGGGGGGAGCGAGATACTTTCGAAGCCCAATTATACGCTGGCGAGAAGACGGTTTTGGAATTCACTAGGCTACTTCATGAGGAGCGGAACCTGAATATCTACATCGCACCAAAGAGGATGCGTAAAACCTTTTTATCTTAGAGTTTTTGTATTATTTTGCCCAAAGAGGCATTGATGTACTCAAGCTTTAATTTATTAATATGACGTGTGTTTCCTTTTTTTATAAAACAAATTTGAATCTTTAAAATCCTTGAAATTATTGCATCTGCATTTACAATTCATCATAACATAAGCAGGTTTCTTGCAACAAGTCTCCCCATCTTTCTACTGTTTATTTCAGTAAGATGGATCTCGAGCAAACGGTGAAGGACCTCCAAGCTCAAAATGCACAGTTTCAGAAGATGTTCTTAACTCCAGCCAAAGGACAAGAAGAGTTAAAGACCTTGCATGTTGAAGAGAAAAAGAAGAAGACGAAGAAAATAATTGGAGTTCTAAACATGGGAAGAAGATTTCAAGGCCATGCAAGAAGGACCCCTATACTTTGCAACGACATCCAGTGAGAAAGACAACCAAGATGGGAAGGGCAAAGAAACAGTTGTCCAGTCAGAGTCAGAAAAGGAAGAGGAAGAAGAAGATTATTCTGAAGAACAATACAGTCCAACCGAAGACAAGTATAAGCATATAGAAGAACGATTAAGTGCAATGGAAATCCAAAAAGTGTTTGGATTGGAATTTGAGGGGTTGGGATTAGTATCGGGAATTGTCATTCCTCCAAAATTCAAAGCACCTGTGTTCGCCAAATATGACGAAGTTTCATGTCCCAAAATGCATCTCCGGTCTTATATGAGGAAAATCCAGCCTCATATCACTAACAAGGATTTATGGGTACACTTCTTCCCAGACAGTCTGTCTGGAACTCAACTTGATTGGTTTCATCAATTAGAAAGAGCCAATGTTCATAACTGGGAAGATCTGGCCGCTGCCTTTTACAAACAATACCAATACAATGCTGATCTTGCACCCACCCGTACTCAACTCCAGAGTATGGCCATGGTTTCAATTGAAGGCTTCAAAGACTATGTGCAAAAATGGAGGGACTTAGCAGGAAGAGTCCAACCTCCACTATCTGAAAGAGAGCTGGTAGACATGTTTTTAGGCACCTTGTCTGGTCCCTTCTTTAATCACTTAATTGGGAGTTCATCGGCAGGTTTTACTGAATTGATATTGACCGGAGAAAGGGTGAAAGCCGGGATAAAGAATGGAAATATTCAAAAAGATGCATCCTCTGTTGCAAGGAAACCATTCATCGGAAAGAAAGAAGTGGTTACTATATATCCTCAGAGAAATCAAGATATGGCTGAACGCTGTCCAATGGCGGGGGCTGTCATGATTCCTAAACCAGCACCTGCTTAGTAAAGAAGCAACCAGCCAAGAATGGAAAGACTAGTCAGACAATTCACCCGAATTAATATGACACTATCTCAAGTATTTCCACATCTGTTAAGATCTAACCTAGTGACTTTGAAAGAAGCTCCAAAGAATCCTAACACAACCTCTCTTCACTATCATCCTAATGCCCGCTGTGCATACCATTCTGAGAGTCCCGGCCATGACGCTAACAACTGTTGGGCTCTAAAGAACAAAGTACAATACCTCCTTGGAGCCAAAGAGATTGAATTCGACGCATCAAAAATTCCCAATGTTATTACTGCCCCTATGCCCAAACACGACCATAATGCCAACGCCATTGAGGAAGATATATTTGTTACTTCAGTTGATGAACTTGTGACCCCACTCCTGATCATCAAAAAGAACTTGTTGAACTCCGGTGTATTCCCAGGTTGTGACGAAAGCTGTCATTTTTGTTTGTCCTCACCAACCAGTTGTCCTTTGTTAAAAGCAGGCGTCCAATGCCTAATAGATAACCAAGAGATTTTGTTCGAAAAGACTTCTATTCCAACTGTTTCTTATAATGATGTTTCCATCGTGACCATTTCCACCAATTCTTCCAGGGTCTCCACCAAAAGACCCGTTAGAACTACATCAGTTCCTAAAGTAGCTCCTTTGATAATTACAATGCATGGACCAATCCCGTATTCGTCAGACAAAACCGTCCCATGGAATTATGGAGGTGATGTCTACTACCATGTGTGATCGGTGGATCTGGAACTGACTATTTAAAGCTGGTTCGCGAAATGTCGCGGAAGCAAGAGTCGCCACCGTCTTTTATTTTCTCCAAATGGAAAGGACAAAAGCACAGAAAAATTCCTTAAAGAGATTGCTCTTGGTTCGGGAGGTAGGTTATAGAAAGGGAAGGTGTTAGCACCCTTTCTATCCATGGTTATCCATGGGCTCTTAGATACTTGCTCAATGTGTTTTCAAAAAGGTTTGTTTGCTTTTCAATGTGGGTTTTAAAAAGTTTCTTTGAAAAGTTTCAGTTCGACTCGTACGTCAGAGTGTTTGAAAAAATTGCTTTGAAAGCTTTTGAAAATGTGTTGGTGTGAAAAGTATTATTTGTTTGAAATTAGAGCAAGTATCCTTGAGAACCTACCTACCCTAAGGAATTCGTCTGTGTAAAAGTCCTTTAAAGTAGTGCCATCCCACCATTGAGAGGTAGGTAGCACCACCGTTGGAGGTGTTCGGGTCAATTCGAAGGTTCGAGACATGGTGATCACCAGAGCAATGGGAAGACACCTTAGAAGCTACCCTCATGCCAGGTTCCCGGATCATGAGGACTTACTAAGACATCCTCTACTCGACGATCACCTTTCGAGGCAAGGCAACAGTGAGACGTACCCTAGGGGTGGTGTGTGCGATTCGTGTGTCGTTTTCATTGATATTTGTCTTGTCATGTTCATTGTGATCTACGCTTGATTTTATTTAAGCCATACATTCTTTCATGCTTTTTGTTAACAGTTAAGAAATATTTGCGGGAAGATAAATCTAAAACTATTACAAATGGCGCGGGTCCACATCGCCAAAATTAAACCGGACCCGATTTGACGGAAAGAAAATAAAGCAAAAGAAATAAAAGTGCGAGAAGTTAAATTGTCCGAGTTACATGGCTTTGGGAGAGGTACATGATTATTTGAATGAAACAAAATAAATATGCGAAATAACAGAATTATCAATATGGGCGTTGGACCCTTTTGCAAAAATTAAATAAATAATGGAATTAAAATTAAGAATTAAAAGAAAATGCTTTTTGGTATTTTTGTGTTTTTTAAGATTTAATAAAAAAAGAATTAATTAAGATGACAATTGAATGCAAACCCTAATTCTAATGGCTTTTAAGTTTATTGTGAAAATATTAAAATATAACCTAAATTAAACCTAAGTTAATTTATGTACAATTTAATTATGAAAATAAAATAAGTAATATTATTATTATGACAAAAAGAAAAAATTGAAAGGAATAAAATTTATTAAACCTAAATTCTATGTTTTTTTGGATTTTTGGTTATTAAAAAGAATTAAAGTTAAAACCTATTTTACTAAATTTATTTACATGCAAATTTATTTACAAGCAAATATGAAAATTAAATATTTTATTATGTTTTTGTCTTTTCTGAATTTTTAAGTGTTTTATATTTTTGTAGAAAATAAATTAAATCAAAACAATAGAGTAAATAAAATAATAATTAAAAATGAAATAAAAAAATAAAATTGCAAACCAGGGGGGGGGGGGTTCAAGCCCCAATTGTGAGGTGTAGGCCTTAGAATGCTGGCCCAAAACCCTGAGTCCATTTGACTTTTTGTGAGTAGCGTGAGGTGCGTTGAATGGGACTTAGGATGTTCCTTGAATCCATGCCCTTGCTTTGATCTCCCAGGACGCGTGGACGTCTGGATTATGGTGGTGTATCATGCGCTCCACCTTTGGAATTGCATAGGAACAAGTTTTGCAAAATATTATAGAAATAAACGTAGACCTGGGACTTGAACCCAGGTCATGGGAGTTACCAACATCACACTTTGCCAGCTGAGCTACACGCGCATTCAGTTAATATACAAACAAATAAATAATATAAAAGAAGCAACGCGTTAATGGATTGAAAACGCGCGAAATTCAAATCAACGAATCGCTTGTGGCCACGACTTCGTCTCCTTCACGTTCCCTGTAAAACAAAACACAATAGCAACGGTTTTCTGGGCGTGGCTTAAGGTAGGCTATTGGAAAATAGCGAATAGCTCCTCAACGCTCATAAATTGAGCACGAGGGTTCCATCCCCTTCGTCTTCAAACGTTGAGTCTAATGGTCATGGTTTTGAGGCTTAATTTTTCCTCTTTGCAAAAGCCCCAAATTTACAAACCTGTAAACCCTAGAAATCGCGAATGGTAAAACCTCATATACAGCATAAAAATCAAATTGAATGCATTGGTTAGTTTCAAGATAAGATGATAAACATGATTCAACAATTAAATCTCATAAAGAATGCCTAGAATAGGATATACGATTATGAGTTTCATGATGTACAGTTTCAGTTTAATCTACCAATTCTTGAGGTTTTGGTGGCTGTGCTTGATTGGAACGTGTTCAGGAGCCTTAAAGGAAGCTAATGGACTATGAATTATGCCTTGAATCCACCTCTAGTAATGATTTCAGTTTTGAGTTTATGGAGAAAAATTACAAGTTTGTCTATGGCCTTTGAGCGCAGCATTCAGTGTTGCACGATTAGGTTTGTGTTCCTGGCTTTGTAGTGAGGCTATTAGGTCAACAAAACTCCATCAAATCTCTTGCCATAATGATTTTTGATAATTGATTTTCTAAGGATCTTTTTGAATCTTTTTCGTGTGTTCTTTGTATCAATTAGCTCAAATCAGACCAAATCTTTCCTAGTTTGCCTTTACACAAAATATTGACCTTAAAACATGTATAAAAAGATTTTTTAGGTCAAGTTATATATTTTCCACATATTTAAATGATTTAAATGAATTAATATTAATAATAATTCAAATAAATAAATAAAAAATGAGAAAATACTTCCCTTTGGGCCAAGTGGTCGTGCCCATGCTTAGAATGATGAATCATGGAAGAAAAATGGGCCCATTAGCAATTTTAGGTCATTTGGATCAAAGTTGACTTTTCAAAATATCCAAAAATTTCCCAACTTCCACAAGGCATAACGTGCTCAAGTTTTAAGCTTTTCTCATGTTCTTGGACATTTTGGAAAGGTCTTTGAGTCCTCTAACCAATGTCTTTGGTCCCATGTCATTTTGATTTACCAATCTCAAGTTATGGCCTTTGACTTAAAGTCCCTTTTTGTTGACTTTTGAAAATGACCTATAATGTTGAAATTGATAACTTTTTGTGAGCGCATTTCTTGGACTTGAAGTATGAAGATGAGTTGTAGGAAATGTCTTTCTCTTCAAAATGAGCTTTGGATGGAATTTTTCTGATAATCCATGTGAAAGTTATGCCCTGGTCAATTTCAGTTGACTTTTTCAGCTGTCCAAATATAGTAACTTTTGTATCTTGATGATTTTCTGAGCCAAATTTTGTGAATCATGATCAAGCATTGATCAAATGATGTTTGTGGCTTCAAAATGATATGTTGACCAAAAATTTGAATTTTTGACTGTCAAATGACCATTTTGCCCCTACAGTTGACTGTAGTGCAATTAGGGTTTTTGACTGTGCAATTTTGAACTGAATGCCTTGAAACTTGATGTGAGGATACTTGACCATCTTTATAGGCATGTGAGACTTGATTGGGCCTTTGAAACCTTCAATTTCTTGATCAGAACACAAACCCTAGTTTTGACTGTATAAGAGACCTTTGCACTGTGCAACTCTTGGGGAATCTTGTAGCTTGACTTGGCAATCTTTTGAGGAATATGGGAGGGCAAATTTTGGGGTGCAACAGTTGCCCCTGTTCAATCTTCTTAGACCTGAGGATGCAGATTGGCTGACGTGCCTTTCGTAATCCGAGGGTAGAAGATGATTGGACACTAGAGTGCCCAGAAATTTGCGCTCACATAGTTGCAGTGTGATGGGAATGGGCTTATAGATGCCATTTGGAGATTGCTGGATAGGATGATGGGCTTATAGATGCCATCTGAATGTTGATCGCGTAGGAGGTTCCTTAGCGAGAACCTTCGTACCTGCAAAACAGAAAAATGAGTACCTGACACGCTGCAGGAGCTGGTTTTCAGATGCTTTTTACAGATATGTCCTGACTGGTCGCAGGAGCTGAGTCTGGAGCTTCAAACGGTGATGAATGAACCAGGGATGGTTACTGTTTTAGCATGAATAGCAAGAGAACTTTGGGCGACTTTAACTTCAACAACGCTTGTTGAGAAAAATCTTGGGTGACTTTACCATCTTTGCAGTATCGGGAAGAGAACCATAGGCAATTATAATCTGAAAGGGAATCACCTCACTCGCCGTCGGAGAGGGAAACATCTGAAAAGGACTTACCACCTCACACATCGTCGGAGAGGGAACCATAGGAGACTATCACCTCACACTCATCGTCGGAGAGGGAAACATCTGAAGAAGGAATTACCACCTCACTCACCGTCGGAGAGGGGACCATAAGAGACTATCACCTCACACTCATCGTCGGAGAGGGAAACATCTGAAAAGGACTTACCACCTCACACACCGTTGGAGAGGGGACCATAAGAGACTATCACCTCACACTCATCGTCGGAGAGGGAAACATCTGAAAAAGGAATTACCACCTCACGCACTTGTCGGAGAGGGGACCATAAGAGACTATCACCTCACACTCATCGTCGGAGAGGGAAACATCTAAAAAAGGAATTACCACCTAACGCACTTGTCGGAGAGGGGACCATAAGAGACTATCACCTCACACTCATCGTCGGAGAGGGAAACATCTGAAAAAGGAATTACCACCTCACACACTTGTCGGAGAGGGGACCATAAGAGACTATCACCTCACACTCATCGTCGGAGAGGGAAACATCTGAAGAAGGAATTACCACCTCACTCACCGTCGGAGAGGGGACCATCACTTCTGCTGAGTCTTTATCAGAAAAAACTGTTGGGAGTCGATTTAGCTGGACTAGAGAAGGCTTTGAAATATGTTTGAGCATTTTAACTGCGTCTTTCCTAAAAGGTAAAGGTCAGTCGTATGCAATGCATGATATGGATCAGGCAATGATGTTATCAACATAAATGAGATTTGTATGATGCGTTTATGCATGCTATAATGATGTATGTGATGTTTTATGAATGTTTGTTTTCGTCTAGAAAAGTAAATCCTTGACGGGTGCCGGGAAGTCATATCCTGGGCTGATGTTGAAGAATAGATTTTGCTTCCGCTGGGGATGATAGCTGCAAGAATACCGGTAGGGGAAGATGACTCCGTTGCGGAATAAACTTGGCAAATGGAAGATTCTGCGGGGAGAAAAGATACTCTGGCGACCATGCTGGGAAGCAATACTCTGTGGGAAGAGGAATGCCTTGCTGAGTGTTGATAATAATTTGCTGGGGATACCCTTGTTGTTGGAAGTGTTGATAGACTTCGCTGGGGATAAGAAGGCTTCGTCGATGACGCTCTTTCCGTGGCTTTTGGCTGAGGATAACCCAGTTATATCCTGTTAAGGAAATAACTCTTTAAATCAAGCCGGACGACGCGTTCGTGTTCTGCGAGGGGATAAGCTTCCAGAATCTACTGGGGATATGCTTATTGCTTGGGGAGATAGATTCCAACCTTCCTGGGGAACTGGATTGGACTTTCTTGGGGAGTTTTGATACGCTGGGGAAGTAATCCCTTTGGATGTTGGTATGCCGCCGGGGAACAATCTTAGATCAAGACTGCCGGGGATGCTTGTTAAGAATATATGCTGCTGGGGAAGTGTTGAGATCTATGGGAGGATACTCAACTTCCTTAAGACTTGATAACTTGCTTGGAGGAGAATGTATTGGCTTGCTGAACCACTCTCTGGGGATTTAAGATGTACTTGGTCGTGTTCTTTAGCTGAACCTACCTTGGTACCTTGGAGGATAGAACAATTGGAATGCTCAGACAAATCTTTATTGCCCCTGTTTCTAGTGTCACCTGCAATTAATTCCTTTGTTTCGTATGCAAATATTTATGAGTTAGCAAATTATTGTCAATGCATATATCACAAATTGAACCTTGGACGTTCTTCGCAAAACAAAACAGAAAAAGAAAAACACTTGGCACGTTTAACTGAAAATATATTTGTATTGATTTTGAATGGCCTGAAAATAGGCGTTTTGTGTACAAGAGGCTGACGTCCTAGTAAGAGGAACGTCGCCGAACAAGAGAGTTTATATAAGTTTTGTACAATAAAACAGCTGTGTGAAATATGAGTGATCCCGCTGGGTTTCAACTCTGCTATTGTCTTTATAACTCCGAGCGTCTCATCACTTGATGACCTTGGTTGAAGGTGAAGCTGACTGATCGATGCCGTCTGAACTTGATGTAGATACCGGATTCTGGATGCAAAGTGATCAATGAGACATAGTATTACGCTTCATCCCTAATTTTTTCCTGGACCGCCCTTTCGGGTTTTCAGTCCACCGGGATACCCATTTTTGCCCAAGCCGCCTTTTCAGGTTTTCGACTTGCCGGGTGTACAGATTTTTCATTTTCATCCCTTCATTTTGCCCGAACCCTTTTGGTTCGACGGGAAGCCCTAATTTTTGCCTAGGCATGTCAGCCTAGCGGGTCTTTTTCATGCGTAGTATTTTTTAACTATGTCTGCATTGGCGGGGTGAGGAAGGTCGTCACCATCCATGTTGGTCAATATCATTGCTCCTCCTGAGAACACATGCTTAACCACAAATGGCCCTTCATACGTAGGGGTCCATTTGCCCCTTGGATCACTCTGAGGAAGGATGATTCTCTTGATTACCAGATCCCCAACTTGATATTCCTGTGGTCTGACCCTTTTGTTAAATGCCCTGATCATTCGTTTCTGATACGTCTGACCATGACAGATAGCAGCAAGTCTCTTTTCGTCAATGAGATTGAGTTGGTCAAGTCGTGTCTGGATCCAATCATCTTCGTTCAGATTTGCATCCTTCATTATCCGGAGAGAGGGAATTTGTACTTCGATCGGCAAGACTGCCTCCATGCCATAAACCAGAGAGAAAGGAGTTGCCCCGGTTGACGTCCTAGCTGAGGTACGGTACCCATGCAGAGCTAACGGTAACATCTCGTGCCAATCTTTGTAGGTCACTATCATCTTCTGCACGATTTTCTTGATATTCTTATTTGCTGCTTCTACAGCCCCATTCATCTTCGGTCTGTAAGGAGAAGAATTGTGGTGCTGTATTTTGAACTGTTCGCAGAGCTCAGCGATCATCTTATTGTTTAGATTGGTACCGTTGTCTGTAATAATCCGCTCAGGGACGCCGTACCGACAGATCAGGTTGTGCCGAATGAACCGTGCCACAACAGTCTTGGTTACCGTAGCATAGGAGGCTGCCTCAACCCACTTTGTAAAATAATCAATCGCTACCAGAATGAAGCGATGTCCATTAGATGCCGTAGGTTTAATCTCGCCGATCATGTCTATGCCCCACATTGCAAACGGCCAAGGCGCAGTCAGGACATTCAAAGGAACCGGAGGAACATGTACCTTGTCTGCATAAATCTGGCATTTGTGGCATGTCCTGGAGTGTTGGTAGCAGTCAGCTTCCATTGTGGACCAATAATATCCTGCCCGTAGGATTTTCTTAGCCATAGTGTGCCCACTGGAATGCGTACCAAAGGTCCCTTCATGTAGCTCTTCCATGATTCTTTCTGCTTCAGTCTTATCCACACAACGCAGTAAGGTTGAATCATGGTTTCGCTTGTACAAGATGCCGTTGCTAAGGAAGAACTTGGCTGCGAACCTCCTCAGGAATTTCTTATCATTGACAGAGGCACCTTCAGGGTATTCCTGAGCTTCCAGATATCTCTTCACTTCGTGGTACCAAGGCTTCTCAGTTACCAATTCAGTTTCGAGATCACAACAGTATGCCGGTTCGTCCAGTTTCCAGATGATGATTCGGGGAGCCTCATTATCCCATTTGACCTTGAACATTGAAGACATTGTAGCTAACGCGTCCGCTAACTGATTCTCTTCTCTTGGAAAGTGCTCAAAGGTTATCTCTGTGAAGTGGGGAATCAGGGTCAACACACATTCTCTGTAAGGAATCAGGTTTGGATGTTTCGTATCCCACTCTCCTTTGATCTGATTGATCACAAGAGCGGAATCTCCGAAGACACTTAGAAATTTGATCCTTAGGTCGATCGCAGCTTGAAGACCCATGATGCACGCCTCATACTCCGCCATGTTGTTGGTACAGTTGAAACATAGCCGGGCAGTGAGTGGAGTATGAGTACCTTGAGGAGATATGATTATGGCGCCGATATCATTTCCCAAAGCATTGGAGGCTCCGTCAAAGTGCATAGACCATCGGGATCCTGGTTCAGGTCCTTCATCCGGTCCAAGTACTTCACAATCTGTCACTATCATGATGCTCTCATCCGGAAACTCGAAGTTCATTGACTGATAGTCATCTACAGCTTGATGTGCCAAGTGGTCTGCCAATACACTTCCCTTGATGGCTTTCTGGGTTGTGTACTGGATGTCGTATTCCGTCAAGATCATTTGCCATCTTGCAATTCTCCCAGACAGAGCAGGCTTTTGAATATGTACTTTATAGGATCCATTTTTGAGATCAACAAGGTAGTGTGAGTCAACATATACTGTCTCAGCCGGCGAGCAGCCCATACCAAAGCGCAACAAGTTTTCTCGAGCAGTGAGTATCGGGTCTCACAGTCGGTAAACTTTTTGCTAAGGTAATAAATGGCATGCTCTTTTCGGCCAGACTCGTCATGCTGCCCCAGCACACACCCCATTGAGTTGTCAAGCACTGTCAGATATAGTATCAGAGGTCTCCCTTCAACCGGTGGCATAAGGATAGGTGGTTCTTGGAGATACTCTTTGATTTTGTCAAAAGCAGCCTGACATTCATCGTTCCAACGTACTACCTGATCTTTCTTCAGCAGCTTGAAGATTGGCTCACAGGTAGCAGTCAGATGTGAGATGAAGCGAGCAATGTAATTCAGGCGTCCTAAAAAGCCTCTGACCTCCTTCTCTGTCTTAGGAACTGGCATCTCTTGAATAGCTTTGACCTTAGCAGGGTCCACTTGAATTCCTTTGTCACTGACCACGAAGCCTAGCAACTTCCCAGATCTTACCCCGAAGGTGCACTTGTTCGGGTTCAATCTCAGTTTGTACAGTTTCAACCGGTCAAACAACTTCTGCAGGTGATCTAGGTGCTCTTCCTCAGTCTGGGACCTTGCGATCATGTCGTCCACATACACTTCGATCTCATGATGGATCATGTCATGAAACAAGGCGACCATGGCACGTTGGTAGGTTGCCCCAGCGTTCTTTAATCCGAATGGCATAACCTTGTAACAGAAGGTGCCCCACTGAGTGACAAATGTAGTCTTTTCCATGTCTTCAGGTGCCATCTTAATCTGATTGTAACCTGAAAAGCCATCCATGAAAGAGAATACTTTGTGCTGAGCTGTATTATCAACAAGGACATCAATGTGAGGTAAGGGGAAGTCATCTTTGGGGCTGGCCCTGTTTAGATCCCTGTAGTCGACACACATTCTGACCTTACCGTCCTTCTTAGGTACCGGCACCACATTAGCAACCCACTGAGGGTAAGAAGTCACTGCAAGAAATCCAGCATCAAATTGTTTCATGACCTCGGCTTTAATCTTCTCAGACATCTCTGGACGCATCCGACGGACCTTTTGCTTAACTGGAGGGCAGTCTTCCTTAGTTGGCAAGTGATGGACCACAATATCGGTATCCAACCCGGGCATGTCTTCGTAGGACCAGGCAAAGATCTCCATATAGTCATGTAACATCTTGGTTAACCGTTGCTTCACGCTGAGCTCTAGGTTGGCACCAATCTTTACCTCTTTCCTGTCTGCCTCAATACCCAAGTTTATGGTTTCCACTGGCTCTTCATGGGGTTGAATTGCCCTCTCTTCCTGAAGCAACAGTCTAGCAAGCTCGCCAGGCACTTCGCAATCATCTTCACCTTTGTCTTCGGCTAAGTTGATCGGATTTTCGAAGTCATAATTGGCAGTAGCAGAGTTGTTATCAGTAAGATCCAGAGTGGATTGAAACCTGTATGAGTGAGTGTGTGTGTAAATACAGCTGTTTTGAAATATATGTAAAGGAAAAGAAAGACAGAAAAGGAACACAATATTTGCAATGCGAAAAATACGTCCAAGATTTTCATTCATGGTATATGAAATGACAGTTTGTATGCCCTCACAAATAGAACCACGGTGCCTCGGGTAAGACATCGGGCCATAGAGTTTATCATTGTTTATTACAAAATAGCGAAACAAAGAAATTTATTACTGCGTCACAAAGGTAACAGGGGTATGGTCCTTTGCACTCCAATTGTTCAATTCGTCTTCGGCCGTCGGATAGATCCAGCTGTTGAATTCAGCTTCGTCCACTTCATCTTCGTCCCCAATAGCATTTACTCCATGAGCAGGCAGGGGAGCTGTCACCACATTAGGCTTGTCAGATGCCTCAAACTGTACCTCCTTAGCGTCAATGAGATCCTGCAGTTTGTTCTTTAGTGCCCAACAGTCATCGGTAGAGTGCCCCGGGCTATCTGAGTGGTAGGCACAACGAGCATTCGGGTTGTACTTGGGAGATGTTGTATTGGGGAACTTTGGAGCCTCCCTGACAGTCACCAAATTGGTTGAGAGCAACTGTGGCAGGATCTGCGATAGGGTCATGTTTAACCGGGTAAACTCCCTTCGGGGTCTTTCAGCCCTTTGAGGATTGTTCGGCCGAGGAGCGGCAGCAGGCTTAGCAATCATCACCGCACTGACAGATTGGCGGTGCTCAGGTCTCTCCGGTTTCCTAGAACCATACACGGCACTAGACTCCTTCTTGAAGGGTTTCTTTTCCGAACTAGATGATGCACCCTTTGCAATCTTCCCAGACTTTAATCCAGCTTCAATCCTCTCTCCAGTCAAGATCAAATCAGTGAACCCAGCAGAAGAATTCCCGATCAGATGGTTGAAAAATGGCCCAGATAGGGTCCCCAAGAACATGTCTACCAGCTCCCGATCAGTCAATGGTGGCTGCACCCTGCCATCCAGGTCTCTCCACTTCTGAGCGTACTCCTTAAAACCTTCGCTTGCACCTAACGACATACCCTGGAGTTGGGTACGTGTGGGGGCAAGGTCGGCATTATATTGATACTGCTTGTAGAAAGCAGTAGCCAACTCCTCCCAGTTACGAACCTTGGTCCCATCCAGCTGATAGAACCATTCGAGATGAGTCCCTGAAAGACTCTCCTGGAAGAAGTGGATCCATAAATTCTTATCCGTAGAGTACGGCTGAATTTTCCGAACATAGGACCTTAAATGCAGCTTGGGACAAGACGCCCCGTCATATTTGGAGAAGGATGGTGCTTTGAACTTATGCGGGATAATCACACCAGTTGACAAACCCAGATCTCCGAAATCCAGCCCAGGTACCTGTTGAACTTCCATAGCCTTCAACCTATCCTCCAGTTGCTTGTATCTATCATCTGCCGGAGGGTACTGCTCTTCATCAAAATCTGTCTCGTTGTCGGAGACTACCGGACTAGGGACCTTTACTTCTGCGTGAGAAGGACTCTTGCCAACAGAAGAACCAGCCTCTTCATGCTGCAGAGTGTTACCAAACCTTCGGCCCGAGCTGAACAGAACAGTTCTTCTCTTCTTCTTCTTCTCCTTCTTCAGGAGCATAGCCTTCAGTTCTTCTTGGCCTTTAGCCAGACCCTTGATTAGTTCTTGAAACTGCGCATTCTGCGCCTGAAGAGCCTTGATTGATGTCTCAGTTAATGCAGATTCGGGATTCATGATGCTGAAATAAACAGCGAAGAACTGTAAGCAACCTGAAAAGAGGAAAAACCTGCTATGCACATGATGTATGAAATGCGGATGCAATGCATTCAAGGGTTCGAAAGTTCAAATTTGTTGTAGACAAAAAGGAACACACATTATCATTAAAGAAATCATTGTTTAATACATCAAAGCCTCATGGGCAAAAAGTACAAAAATCAAATCAATCCCAAAATACACCGCGCATCCTCTTTGGAGCTATGTAGGTGTTGAGATTCCTCTCTTCATGCAACAGGCGAGTGAGCTCCAAGACCTTCTTTTCGCTGGCATGCAGACTAGTCTCAAGAGAATTCCGCTCTTCTTTAAGCTAGATCCAGCTCTTCTGCATCTCTTCCTAGGATGTGGGCATATCAGGGTGCTGAATAGTGTAGGACACTTCCCCTTCCAAGACAGGCTCTTTAATTACCGGGAGCATTTGAGGATAAGGCATTACTAACTTCTGGGAGCGGGCTCGTACCCACTTGAGATAAGGTTCCAACGGGATGGAGTTCCTGTGCCCCAGTGTCTTGCTGTCTATCCTACTGGGCACCCTCCAAGTTCTGATAAATCTCTGGCGAAGTCCTTGAGTATCGTTGTCGAAGTCAAAAACTATGTCAGGAATTAACATGTCATGAGGACCATCCCTCCGAGCATAACCAAACTGTCTCCAAGCCAGGCATGGGCTATAAGTAATACCTCCTCTGATTCCAAGTAAAGGAACATTAGGGTACTCCCCGCAGCGATCAATGATAGTGACATCTTCTCTGGACCTAGGGCACCAATGTATATCTGCATGCGTAAGAGTCATCAACCGTTGTGACCATCTCAAACCCCGCTCATTCTTCAAGACTGATTGGGGAAGGTGCGAAATAAACCACCTTCCCAGGAGAGGAGTGCAACACATAAGGACACCTCTTTTTCTCATGGTTCGAGTGTAACATGAGTGAAGGATGTCCCCCAGCAATGTAGGTATAGGATTCCTGGACATAAAGATCTGGACAGCGCTGATATCAATAAGCTGATCTGGGTTAGGGAACAACACCAAACCATAAACAAGGAGGGCCACAACCTCTTCAAAAGCTTGCAAGTCAAGGGAGTTCCAACATTCATAGGCCTATTCAAACAGAAACCTGGCTAAGAACCCTTTGATACCACTTCTAACCTCCCAGTGTCCCTTGAGGTCAGATGACTGTAGGTGCAAGGCTTTAGCAATCTCTTCAAGCTTAGGTTCCTTTTCTGTACCATTGAAGGGTAGCTGATCAAGGATAGGGATCTTCAGGAGCCGGGAGAACTCCTCCAATGTAGGTACCAACTGATAGTCCAAGAAGGTGAAACAGTGATGCAGAGGGTCAAAGAATTGGAACAGGACCTTTATCATATCTTCCTCAATGTTGGTGTTGACCAAGCTGATGAGGCTTCCATGCCTTTCACTTAATGAAGAGTTCTCCGGAATCCTGGATATGAGCTCCTTAAGCTGAGGAGGGATCCTTACCAGACTGACTTGAATTGTCTTTCTACGAACAGTTTCCATGTCCTACAAAACAAGAACAAAGATGAAGATTCGAACCCCTGAAATGGTTAGTCAATGCATATGATGCTGGATGATGTCATGATGCTATGATTAAAAACACCACAGATATTTACAAAGACAAACATGTAAGGCACACAAGGCACACAAGACAAGCCCTTAAGGTTTAAGGCCGGCATGGGGTCTGGGTAGTACCCTCTTGAAGTTGGTGGGTTCAACCTGTCCTAATCAAAGTAACCGGGTTCTAAGGTTCCCAATATCACGGGATTGCTTTCATTGTTCATCGTTTCGATTTAGCCACTGAACTGGCGACCGAAATATTCCAGGAAAGCAACCCTCAATTGGGTGTAGTATCGAGTATCAACCAACCTCGGACTGCACCAAAGTCAGTTATCTCACTACCCTAAAGAGGCCAAGATAGTTCAATTAAGGTTCCTAAGGTCTGTTGATGCTTCATGACACCACGCGGAGGCCCCGTACTCTCCTTGACTGAACTCAAGGGTTACCGGTACACACCAAAGTGCCACATCAACGTAGCAGACTGTTTCAACCATGTCGGTATACCCCGCACAGTTCCCTCACAGTCTTGTTGCTACTTTCTAAGAAGGTATCCCCCAGATCCGGGTTAGGATCTATAGAACTCCCAAGCAACCCACAATTTAAAGCACACAAGGAAAACAATTGAAAACATAGTTATGAACTAGCCCTAAGGTACACCTCACTTTATAAGATAGTCCCCAGCAGAGTCGCCAGTTCTATGATCGGTGGATCTGGAACTGACTATTTAAAGCTGGTTCGCGAAATGTCGCGGAAGCAAGAGTCGCCACCGTCTTTTATTTTCTCCAAATGGAAAGGACAAAAGCACAGAAAAATTCCTTAAAGAGATTGCTCTTGGTTCGGGAGGTAGGTTATAGAAAGGGAAGGTGTTAGCACCCTTTCTATCCATGGTTATCCATGGGCTCTTAGATACTTGCTCAATGTGTTTTCAAAAAGGTTTGTTTGCTTTTCAATGTGGGTTTTAAAAAGTTTCTTTGAAAAGTTTCAGTTCGACTCGTACGTCAGAGTGTTTGAAAAAATTGCTTTGAAAGCTTTTGAAAATGTGTTGGTGTGAAAAGTATTATTTGTTTGAAATTAGAGCAAGTATCCTTGAGAACCTACCTACCCTAAGGAATTCGTCTGTGTAAAAGTCCTTTAAAGTAGTGCCATCCCACCATTGAGAGGTAGGTAGCACCACCGTTGGAGGTGTTCGGGTCAATTCGAAGGTTCGAGACATGGTGATCACCAGAGCAATGGGAAGACACCTTAGAAGCTACCCTCATGCCAGGTTCCCGGATCATGAGGACTTACTAAGACATCCTCTACTCGACGATCACCTTTCGAGGCAAGGCAACAGTGAGACGTACCCTAGGGGTGGTGTGTGCGATTCGTGTGTCGTTTTCATTGATATTTGTCTTGTCATGTTCATTGTGATCTACGCTTGATTTTATTTAAGCCATACATTCTTTCATGCTTTTTGTTAACAGTTAAGAAATATTTGCGGGAAGATAAATCTAAAACTATTACAAATGGCGCGGGTCCACATCGCCAAAATTAAACCGGACCCGATTTGACGGAAAGAAAATAAAGCAAAAGAAATAAAAGTGCGAGAAGTTAAATTGTCCGAGTTACATGGCTTTGGGAGAGGTACATGATTATTTGAATGAAACAAAATAAATATGCGAAATAACAGAATTATCAATATGGGCGTTGGACCCTTTTGCAAAAATTAAATAAATAATGGAATTAAAATTAAGAATTAAAAGAAAATGCTTTTTGGTATTTTTGTGTTTTTTAAAATTTAATAAAAAAAGAATTAATTAAGATGACAATTGAATGCAAACCCTAATTCTAATGGCTTTTAAGTTTATTGTGAAAATATTAAAATATAACCTAAATTAAACCTAAGTTAATTTATGTACAATTTAATTATGAAAATAAAATAAGTAATATTATTATTATGACAAAAAGAAAAAATTGAAAGGAATAAAATTTATTAAACCTAAATTCTATGTTTTTTTGGATTTTTGGTTATTAAAAAGAATTAAAGTTAAAACCTATTTTACTAAATTTATTTACATGCAAATTTATTTACAAGCAAATATGAAAATTAAATATTTTATTATGTTTTTGTCTTTTCTGAATTTTTAAGTGTTTTATATTTTTGTAGAAAATAAATTAAATCAAAACAATAGAGTAAATAAAATAATAATTAAAAATGAAATAAAAAAATAAAATTGCAAACCAGGGGGGGGGGGGGGGGGGGTTCAGGCCCCAATTGTGAGGTGTAGGCCTTAGAATGCTGGCCCAAAACCCTGAGTCCATTTGACTTTTTGTGAGTAGCGTGAGGTGCGTTGAATGGGACTTAGGATGTTCCTTGAATCCATGCCCTTGCTTTGATCTCCCAGGACGCGTGGACGTCTGGATTATGGTGGTGTATCATGCGCTCCACCTTTGGAATTGCATAGGAACAAGTTTTGCAAAATATTATAGAAATAAACGTAGACCTGGGACTTGAACCCAGGTCATGGGAGTTACCAACATCACACTTTGCCAGCTGAGCTACACGCGCATTCAGTTAATATACAAACAAATAAATAATATAAAAGAAGCAACGCGTTAATGGATTGAAAACGCGTGAAATTCAAATCAACGAATCGCTTGTGGCCACGACTTCGTCTCCTTCACGTTCCCTGTAAAACAAAACACAATAGCAACGGTTTTCTGGGCGTGGCTTAAGGTAGGCTATTGGAAAATAGCGAATAGCTCCTCAACGCTCATAAATTGAGCGCGAGGGTTCCATCCCCTTCGTCTTCAAACGCTGAGTCTAATGGTCATGGTTTTGAGGCTTAATTTTTCCTCTTTGCAAAAGCCCCAAATTTACAAACCTGTAAACCCTAGAAATCGCGCATGGTAAAACCTCATATACAGCATAAAAATCAAATTGAATGCATTGGTTAGTTTCAAGATAAGATGATAAACATGATTCAACAATTAAATCTCATAAATAATGCCTAGAATAGGATATACGATTATGAGTTTCATGCTGTACAGTTTCAGTTTAATCTACCAATTCTTGAGGTTTTGGTGGCTGTGCTTGATTGGAACGTGTTCAGGAGCCTTCAAGGAAGCTAATGGACTATGAATTATGCCTTGAATCCACCTCTAGTAATGATTTCAGTTTTGAGTTTATGGAGAAAAATTCCAAGTTTGTCTATGGCCTTTGAGCGCAGCATTCAGTGTTGCACGATTAGGTTTGTGTTCCTGGCTTTGTAGTGAGGCTATTAGGTCAACAAAACTCCATCAAATCTCTTGCCATAATGATTTTTGATAATTGATTTTCTAAGGATCTTTTTGAATCTTTTTCATGTGTTCTTTGTATCAATTAGCTCAAATCAGACCAAATCTTTCCTAGTTTGCCTTTACACGAAATATTGACCTTAAAACATGTATAAAAAGATTTTTTAGGTCAAGTTATATATTTTCCACATATTTAAATGATTTAAATGAATTAATATTAATAATAATTCAAATAAATAAATAAAAAATGAGAAAATACTTCCCTTTGGGCCAAGTGGTCGTGCCCATGCTTAGAATGATGAATCATGGAAGAAAAATGGGCCCATTAGCAATTTTAGGTCATTTGGATCAAAGTTGACTTTTCAAAATATCCAAAAATTTCCCAACTTCCACAAGGCATAACTTGCTCAATTTTTAAGCTTTTCTCATGTTCTTGGACATTTTGGAAAGGTCTTTGAGTCCTCTAACCAATGTCTTTGGTTCCATGTCATTTTTATTTACCAATCTCAAGTTATGGCCTTTGACTTAAAGTCCCTTTTTGTTGACTTTTGAAAATGACCTATAATGTTGAAATTGATAACTTTTTGTGAGAGCATTTCTTGGACTTGAAGTATGAATATGAGTTGTAGGAAATGTCTTTCTATTCAAAATGAGCTTTGGATGGAATTTTTCTGATAATCCATGTGAAAGTTATGCCCTGGTCAATTTCAGTTGACTTTTTCAGCTGTCCAAATATAGTAACTTTTGTATCTTGATGATTTTCTGAGCCAAATTTTGAGAATCATGATCAAGCATTGATCAAATGATGTTTGTGGCTTCAAAATGATATGTTGACCAAAAATTTGAATTTTTGACTGTCAAATGACCATTTTGCCCCTACAGTTGACTGTAGTGCAATTAGGGTTTTTGACTGTGCAATTTTGAACTGAATGCCTTGAAACATGATGTGAGGATACTTGACCATCTTTATAGGCATGTGAGACTTGATTGGGCCTTTGAAACCTTCAATTTCTTGATCAGAACACAAACCCTAGTTTTGACTGTATAGGAGACCTTTGCACTGTGCAACTCTTGGGGAATCTTGTAGCTTGACTTGGCAATCTCTTGAGGAATATGGGAGGGCAAATTTTGGGGTGAAACACCATGGTATCAAGAAAGATTGGCCAGCTGTTGAAGATTTAAGTTCTGAGAAGGTTGACTCTGATATCAATAATATTGCAGGGACTAGTAAGATTACCCGAAGTGGAAGGGTATTCTCTCCAGAAATTTCTCCTCCAAAAGCTATTTCTGGACCCGTAATCATTGTCCGTGAGAATTATCAAAAGGTCAGACGCCAAGTGTATCAAGTTGGGGATCTGGTGATCAAACGTATCATACTACCACAAGATAACCCCAGGGGCAAGTGGACTCCTACATACGAAGGACCATTTGTAATCAAAAGAATATTCTCTGGCGGAGCAATAATCTTGACCACCATAGATGGTGGTGACCTGCCACACCTTGTGAACACAGACATAGTCAAAAGATACTACGCATAAGAGACCCCCTAGGTTGACACACCTAGGAAAAACAAGGGCATCCCGGCGAACCAAAGAGGTTCGGGAAAAAATTAGGGATAAAACAAAAAAATTTGTACACCCGGCAAGTTGAAAACCTGAAAGGGCGACTTGGGAAAAAAAGGGTATCCGGGTGGACTGAAAACCCGAAAGGGCGGTCCAGACAAAATTTAGGGAATTAAGGCGTATGACTATGTCCCGTTGGATCACATTATGGACAACCTTTGGCTTCAACTGACAAACTCAATATTTTTGATCAATCCAATCAACTTCGGACAAGGCAATAAACAGATAAGATGCTCAGAGACACGAAGGCTATAACAGAATGGGAACCCCATGGGATTATTGCACATAGCTATCCTTTCTTTGTATCAAATTTTTCATTTTTTACAACGACATTCTCTTACTAGAATGTTTGTCTCATTGTACAAAAATACTTACTCAAAGTCAATACAAAGATATTCCTTTGGAAGTGCAAAACTTTTTGTCTTTCTTTACTCTTGTGTTTTGTTTACAAAAACGTCTGATGATTCATTTTTGAACATATGCATTTGAAACTAATTATTGTTTACAAATGAACAAAATAAAAAGACAATCACTGATGGCTTTAAGGTAGGGAAATCTCTCTAATCCATTTCCATATAATCCCCCGTAGTGTGCAGTTTAATCCCCAGCAGAACAAAGCTTCCAGTTATCAATCCCCGGTAGAAGTCGTTCAATTTCTCAGGATTTCCCAATAGGATTTTACAAGCAATACGCGGCATTTCCCTTACAACAGAGTTTATTTCTCTAAGCGAAAATTCATCAACACTTCAACTTCACAAATGAAGACTTACACTCCATTTCCTCAGCAGCAGTCGGGAATTTATTTTTCCCCAATCCAAAAAATAGTGCAACCAACTAGCTCACATACGCATACATCGCATCCATATATCATAAACATTGATAAGACGAATGCATTATACCTTGCATTTCATACAACATAACATTGCATGTTAGCTAACATTTTACCCTTTTCAGGATAAGGTTAATCAATAACTACCATTAACAATGTTCAAAGGCTTTTTAGATACAGTTCAGATACGCTCCAGACACGGATGCCATTCTGATACTCATTTAGATTCAGCTTTCAAATATAGTTCAGATACGCTCCAGACACGGACGCCATTCTGATACTCATTCAGATTCAGCTTTCAGATACAGTTCAGATTTGCTCCATACACGGACTCCATTCTGATACTCATTCAGATTCAGCTTTCAGATACAGTTCAGATACACTCCAGATACTGATGCAATTCTGATACTCATTCAGATTCAACTTTCAGATACAATTCAGATATGCTCCAAACATGGATGCCATTCAGATACTCATTCAGATTCAATTTTCAGATACAATTCAGATACGCTCCAGACACGGGTGCCATCCTGATACTCATTCAGATCCAATCTTCACATACAGTTCAGATATGCTCCAGTCACAGACGCTATTCTGATACTTATTCAGTTTCTCTTTCAGATTCAATTCAACAATAATTTTTGGATGGCATCTACAAGCCCATCTCCAACAACTTTCCATCATCTCTCCAAATGGCATCTTTAAGCCCATTTCCTCAACCATCACATGACCAAGAGCAAATTTCTGGGCACTCTAGTGTCCAATCATCTTCCACCTTCGAGTCACGAATGGGAAAACTCGCCAATCTAACTCTCCAGGCTTAATAATATTAAACAGGGGCAGCTGTTGTACCCCAAAATTTTCACTCTCACTTATCAAGAATTTACTCACGAGATCTCCTTTGGCTCAAGACTGCACTATGGTTTGATCAGCTCAAGACACCTCCCTAAGCATTGATGACCAAATTATGGTTTGAGATTGCATAAGGATAATTGAACTTTCAATGCTTCATATGACTTTCATGGATCATCTTCCTCACATTCATGGTTAAGTGACTTTGCGGACATGAGTCACCTTTATATTTTTCAAAGTCTGGCACTTTGAACTTAGCTGTAATTTTCACCTTTAGGACCAAACACAAGTCATGAGCATTTTTCCTGAACAAGTCTTTCCCTTTAAGTGCTGTAATTTCCCTTTGCATTTCTTGAAATTGGTCTTGGAACTCGTCTGTCCTATCGAAGATGCCCAAACTTTCAGTAGGTTCATCATGATAAATGGGTTCATTGGTATATGGAATAGTGTGAACCATGGGAGCAATAATAGTCATTATCGGCTGAGGGAAAGATACCATAGGCTGGATCACAGGTTACACACTAGTCATCTCAGGTTGAGGAAAGGACACAACAGGTTGAATCATGGGTTGCACAGCAGGCTGGTACCCTTATAGCGTGAAATTGTAAGTCATACCTCAAGGAAAACCTTTCGGCATTTGATGTTGCAGAGGGTTTACTTGAGCCAAAGAGGCTTGAGCAGTGACGATCTCGGAAACCACAGTAGTTTGAGCCCGAGCTTCAGTGTCCAAAGTCGATGGTTGATTCTGAGCAGCCATTAAGCTTTCCACCAAAGCAGTCAACTTTTCCTTCCAGTACGAAGAGTAGTAACCTCCTCGTGAAGCTCATGATTTTTCTTGCTCTAGATCTTCCATTCTCTTTCGACGACTGGCTTGAGTATTAAATTGGTGAAACAACTTGACAATCTATCGGAGTGGAAAAATAAGCAATAATAAGACTCCAGAAAACATGTAAGATTGAATGTTGAATAATGCATGATATTCGATGCAAATGATTATTTTATTTTTGATAATTTTTCAAGGAACTTTAAAACATTGATAACTTTGAACACATCAATGGTAAAGAACTTTGGAACAAAAAATCTCATTTCATTAATAAAAGGCAGTAAATTACAATTTTGGAACATAAAGCCCTTTACAGAGTTTTACAAAATGACATAAGTAATAAAAACTAGGAACTAAGATCATTCAGAATCATCATCGAAAGAAGGACCAAATGCCACTTGTAACTTGAGCTTCCTAATCTTCTTTTCATTGAAGTCTTCCATCTCTGTCTTCTCATTTACCAGTCGATCAATGACTTTCTTCCATGGACTAGGAACAGGAGTAACGCCCATCAAATCTTCCTTCTTTCTCTTATTTTCCTTAGCATATTTCTTGAGCAATTCATCTTTCTGACCAAGCTTCTCATCACGATCAATGAACCAAACATATTGAATAAATAGAATATCCTCCTTCTCCTTTAGTTATTGAGTCAGGACCCTATTTTCGTATTCTGACATACTATACTTTTCATTCCAAGCATCTCTTTCAGACTCCATTCTAGCCAGATTTTCCTGATACTCTCTCATGTTCTCAATAGGAATGGCAGTAGATGACGATGTAGCAATAGGGAATAAAGGTTTCTCAGTTATAATAAGGCATCTTGAGAACACAAGCCCTAGCACGAACCTATTGAAGGTAAGGCTACAGAGAAACAACCCCTCTATATACTAAAATGTCCCCTCCCTTTCTATGGATATGGCGCCAAGCCCTTTCAATCTCCCCCTTAGCTGCTTTGTGATCTTTTCCTTCTTGGAGAAAGAAACCACTCAGATAAATGTTGTTTGGCTTTTCCTTCATCGGGTATCCAAACTGGCAGCATGCAAGAACATGATTGTAATTAATTCCTCCTTTCGTACCAAGAAGAGGAACATTGGGAAAAATACCACAACTATCCATAATTTTTGGCGCCCATCGTGGCTCCTTCTTGAGATACCAAAAAACATCATACCCAGGTAAATGGGAAACATACCACTGGTATAACAATGGTGCACAACAGATAATCATCCCACCTTGGTAGGAATCCTGAAGATGGATGGAATAAAAGGCATCTCCTAGCAGCGTAGGGAAAGGATTTCTGATCAAGAAGATTCTAATGGCATTGATATCCACGAACTTATCTATGTTAGGGAACAATAATAACCCATAAGCCAGCAAAGAATACACAACTTCAAAGGCGACAATATCCTTTATCTCGGTGGAGTAACGAGCTTTCTTCAACAAAAATTGTGTGGGTAAACCTCGGATTCCTCCCTTAGTAGTCATGTTATCTCCTATCTCAGGCTTCCTCAAGTGGGTAACTGTTGCTACCTCATAAGATTTGGGTTCCCCTTCTAAATCAGAGAAAGGAACACAATCGGTGATTGGTAAACCAAGTATATAGGAATACTATTGAAAAGTGGGCAACAACTGGTAATCAGGAAAAGTGAAGCATCAATATAATGGATTATAGAACTGGACCAACGTAGTAAGGATACCTTCCTTAATCTTGTGCTTCATAAGAGTAATAATAGATCCATATTTCTTTCGGAAGTCCATAGGGTTCTCAATCTTGGTAATCAAACTCTTGAACTCTTCAATCTCATGCTCCTTGAAACTATAACTATGAGTGTTTCTTTTTCCAAAATCCATTGTAAAAGTACCTAAGATGTCTACAAAAATCATTCTTAAGTTCCTTGAAAGACATGTTTAATGAATGCTTATGGATGCATGAATGAATGATAATGCAACAATTACACATAAGTTCACAAACATGGGGTTCAAAGGTTCAACGCTTCGAGCATGGAGTCATTGGTAAAGCCCACCCCCAACGTATGTACTAAAGGTTTAATCACACCTGTAAAACAAGGTTCTAAAGTTTCCCATAGTCTACGATCCTCCTTCGGATATTACCAACGTCTCGATTACTTGGTAATTAGAAATATTCTCAAGAGAAACTCGTCTGAGTGGAGCATCACATGACAACTACTTCCAAATTACTCTGTTATAGTCTCCGTAATACACCTAAGAGGCCAAGATGGGTTAAGGCTTCTACGGTTCTCAGCTTCTTTGGCTCCCAATTCGAAAGCAATAACGTCTTCCTGATTACTCGGTAAACGAATACTACAGTTAAACGGGCTTCCACTGAGTGGGGGATTTCATGCCTCCTTCTTCGGGATTACTCCCTCAAAGTTAACATGACTATACCGCCCGTCGTATTCCTAAGTGTAACTTAGTCCGGGTATAGAACTTGTCCTTTGTAAATATCATCAACACCCAAATAACCACAATATAAAACATATAAACAAACAAAAAAATAATAAAAACAGATACGAAAAATTAGGCTTAACCCACTTAGGGATGGACCAGCAAGAGGTCAATCTCTCCCCAGCAGAGTCACCAATTCTGTAGCGATACAAAATGTAGCGGGGTAAATCGGAGATCGAGTTATTAATTAACTCGAATCACAAAAGCAAGAGTCGCCACCGCTCTTTATTATTTCCAAGGGAAAAGGGAAAAGAGCGAAATAAAACCCTTAAATATGCAATGTAAAATAATACTTAAAAGTAATGAAAATACAATGTGTTTTTTGAAAGAGATATAGAGTTCGGGGGTTGGTTGTGCAATGGGGAAGCTATTAGCACCCAATCCATCTGCGGTACTACGCAGGAACCTTTTGAAATATCTATTTTTAAAATTTTTTGTTTGATTAAAATGGTATGTTTGGCTAAAAATAGGTGCGGACAAAACTTTGAAGATGCGACGACCTAATGTCGTAGTTTTGACTTTAAATGGTGTTAGTTTTAAAATTGATTTTTAGAAAAATTAACTTAAGTTTAGCAAAATAGTAAAACAATGAATGAAGGGATTTGCACAATCGGATAAGATGTATTTGATGACATGAATTCAACAAAGTTAAAATATTTCCCTTGGAATTGAGACGAATGAAAGATAAAGATTAAACGATTGATAATAAAGTTAATTAGAACGACAACTGAATAGTAACAGAATTCAATAACCGATTAATTTATAAGCATGTATTTAAACGATTAAAGAAATAACCAAAATTAAATAAGGACTAAATTATAATAACATGTATTTTTAACAATTAAATAAATAACAAAAATTAAGTAAAGGCTAAATAAAACATGTATTTTTATATTTTTTATAAAGGCGAGAAAATTTTGTAAAAAAGAACTAAATTGATATTGTTATCATATATTAATGAAAATGGGAAATAGTAGCTAAAATAATCAAGAATAAAAGAAAAATGACCTAGCTGAGAGATGAACCCGAGCCCTCTAGGTTATTGCAAACCTGCCTTGCCAACTGAAATGTATTATTTATTCGTTATAATTATGATTCCATTAAGACATAAGGGAAAACATTAATTGGATTGGGCCAAAAGGCCCAAAGGCTGACCCAGTTTTGGAATTGAACAAAGAAAATGCTGGTAACCCTAACAATGTGAAGGCGTGCTGCTGGTTGGTCTTCGGAAGGGGAATTCATGGATTAAACAAAAGTACAAAATTAGATTATCAATTATCTTGCTTTATATATCCTAACCGCCTATATCTCCTCTAGAGATTGTCTCTCTTTATGCATCATCAGCTTTTACTTTCTTGGGAACAAAACCAGACAGAATGTCAAATCTCTTTTTTGCTTACTAAAAACATGGGATAAGTGATTATAACTCAGATACTTCTTTCGATCTTGAGCATAACATGCAAAAGCTTCCAAAGCTAATTGTTCAAGAAATTTCTCCGTAGCTTTGTTAATCGCCAATATAGCTTCCTAAGAAACACACAAATCACTCATTTTTGCTTTGATTATTATCCTGATTCGACTCATCGGAAACAAGTTCATTTTGTCTTCTTCTTCTCCTCCATCTTCTTCAACGTCGTTCTCGTGTTTTACTCTGTTTTGATTTTGTTGGTAGGTGTTGAAGTTTTAGTTTTTTTGATTTCATTGCATGCTATTGTTCTATTTTTGTTATTGTGTTAGGGTTACTGATGAGTTGTTGAATAGGAAGGTGAGGTGGAACAGAGTGGATGGTGGTGGTGGTGCGGTGTAGCTTGTGTTTCAATGGGGTTGGAAGGAGTGGATCGATGAAGGTATGCTGTTTTACAGTTTGTGTGCGCTTTATTGCTCTGCTTTAAATTTTTTAAAAGATTGATAGCACACATTAGTGAGAAATGAATTAGAAATTTAATCCTCCAGAAGAAATTCCCCATATTTTATACTCCATATGCGTAGCTTTCAATCCTCCCCTCCTGACATAACATATCTCTCACCTGGGTCAACACCGAGCTGTATTGAGTATGGGAATTAGCGTGCCCTTCATAAGATTGAACAACACCCCTCCGGAGTATGCGGTGGTCATATAGCTTTATCGATCCATCCATAGAGCTTGCCAAGAAGTACAGGTCATCAGATTTAAGTGATACCAAACAGGATATAGATGAAGGATGTTTGACGGAGGGGATTATGGCTGAACGGTCGAGACAAAGGAGGTATCATTTTTTTATTATATATTTATTGTGTTATTACTGTATGTTTTCCAACCTTATTATTATTATGCTTCTAACATTTCTACATATCAACACATTGTAGCAACACAAAAAAAATGTAGCAAAGGAATAAGATAAATCCAACATCGTATGACAAAAAAAGTAGTGCAGAAGAAGATTCAAACATGCATATATGAGAAAATTATGCAGAAGTAAATAGAGAGGAAGAAAAAAAAAATACCTATCGGAGTCTCTCCGATGGAGCTTCCAAACAGTAAGTTTTCTCTCCTTAAATTTTCTGTATTTCTCTTGCTGAATTTCTTTTTGTGTTTCTCTTGTTGATTTTTTGTGTTTCTATCCTTGAGTTTCTTTTTGTGTCCTCTAGTGAGTTTTTGTGTGTTCTAAATTTTTCTGTTGTCTCTTGAATTTTCTCTCCCTTATTTATGTCCATGAAGGGGCTTTTTATAGTGAAAGAACAAGACATTTAGGGGAGGGGGGGGGGGGGGGGGGGGGAACAATAGGGTTTTTGAACTATTTTAACAAACTGTTTTGATGCTTTGTTTATACAATTATTTTAGCCATATTGATGCAAATTCTGGGCTATTTTGATGCAGGGCAGAAGGCTGTTAGCAGACTGTTTAGGCTGATTTTATAGTAGTTTTTCAGTAGGTTTTGGCAGCATTTAGGACTGCTATATGTTGTTGTTTTTTTGGACTGTTTGTAGCATTTTTACACCACTTTTTTGGGACTATTTTACTGTATTTTTTGGGCTGTTATTGCTTCATTTTTTGGGACTGTTTTGTTGCATTTTGGACAGCAAAATACCACAAAAATTAGACTTTTATTATATTGCAACAGGGTTGGAAAATATGGACAACAACATGACATTGGGCAGAAATTTTAGGACATTAGAAATAATAGTTTGTACGAACTTGTAATTCCTTGTAACTTTGTAGTAATAAATCCAAATAAAATTCTATCATGAATGGAAATTTGTTTTTCAATATAATTCTCAATTATTTTGTAATCGTAAACATTTGATTCTTTATAAACTTTGAATCTAGATATTCATCTTGATGAAATTCAAAAATCTTCCACTTGAATTTGGAAAGGATGATTGATACTTGAATGAATTGTTGAATGATGAATAAACAACAATGCAAGCCTTAAGACTTCAATCTTGCATTTTGTAATAGAGATCAAAATAAATTCATGAATTGATCTTATAATAAAATTGAAACCATCATGTAACTATCCTTGTGATGAATGATTATTTTAATCAAATTTCCTTTTCCAATATCTTCTTGAATAAATGCCTCATGTGAATTCAAATGGCCATGATGTGAATTCATCAAAATAATCACACAAAAATAATCTTGAATAAATATTAATGAGATGAACGATTATTTTGAATGATCCCCTTTGATGACCTATATTTAATTAACGCTTGAATTCTCATGATGAAAATTCCAAGTATTTCGAATAAATTCTTCCAAAGCGATCTTTGATTTAATCATCCCACTCTAACGAAATTCACCCCGCATCATGTAAGTATAAGAAATCGAACCATTGTTAAAAGCTTCGAATAATCACTAGAAAAGGGACTTGAGGAGAAATATTATCGCATTGAGAAATTGGCATAATGAACTAAACTTAGAGATTCAGAAACTCTTAAATCATGACAGACGTCCCATAAAGTCCTCTCATGGCTTTCTAAACACAATTGTCTTCAACTCTTAAAGAAAACTTGCAGATGACTTTTGGTCGAAATGTTTGGGATTGACTTGCATAGCTTGATCTTTTCTTGTATTTCAAGGCAAAGTGAGACACACGTAAACAACTGATCATGGAACCTTGATTGTTTTTATGAAGAATTTTGGAGAAGCTTGAGGCCACTTGTTGAAATAGAGCATGGAAATAAACATACGATTCTCTGAAAGTTCAGTCTTCAAGAATCAACGGTCAACTGTACATCTGACTTGAGAGACTCAAAACCCTAATTGAGACGTGACGCCTGATGCTCTAGATTCAAACCTATTTTTGCACATGAAATCAAAGAAACAAAAACACACACTTCGTGCTTGATTAGAAGTTAGTCATGCATAAGGAAAAATTCTCACAACACTCGATAATCTCTACACAGGAAATGCTCTAAGGTGAAACGTTCGAAATCTACCATATTTGTCACCTTGATGTATATAACAAAAAATGCAAAATGGAGATGGGATCTTAGGTCAAAAATTGGGGTATGACACCCCGGTTAGGCAAAATCTTAGGATAACTCGTCCAGATATGTCCAACAAAATTCGGGAAGAAGTTAGCAAATAATCCGACGGAGGGTTCTTTGCAGTGGTAGACTATCCACCTTGGATAAGTAACATCGTGTCAGTACCCAAGAAAGATGGAAAAGTATGTATGCATGTGGATTTTCAGGATCTAAAAAGAGCAAGTCCTAAAGACGATGTCTCGCTACCTCACATAGATGTTCTTGTAGACAACACAACTCAAGCTTCAATATTCTCATTCATGGACGGCTTCTCAGGTTATAACCAGATTAAAATGGCACCAGCAGACAAAGAGAATACTACCTTCATGACACCTTGGGGCACTTTCTACTACAATGTAATGTCATTCGGTTTGAAGAACGCAGGGGCAACCTATCAACGAGAAATGGTGACACTGATCCATGATATGATTTACAAGGAGGTGGAGGTGTACGTAGATGATATGATTGCCAAATATCATATAGAGGAGGACCACATCATACATTTATAGAAGTTATTTGACCGACTACGAATGTTTAAATTAAGGTTGAATCCAAACAAGTGTACCTTTGGTATCAGGTCAGGCAAGTTATTGGGTTTTATTATAAGCCAGCGTGGTATCAAAGTGGACCCCGCCAAAGTAAAAGCTATACAAGAAATGCCAACACCAAAGATAGAAAAAGAGGTTCGTGGTTTTTTAGGATGATTGAACTACATTTCAAGGTTCACATCACACCTAACTGCCATGTGCGAGCCTATATTCAAATTATTGCGAAAAGATCAAACAGTAACATGGAATGAGGATTGCCATACAACTTTTGAGACGATAAAGCAATTTTTGCAAGAGCCACCAATATTGATGCCACCAGTTCCTGAGAGACCTCTCATTATGTACCTAACAGTACTTGAATGGTCAATGGGATGTATATTGTGACAACAAGACGAAACAGGTAGAAGAGAGCATGCAATCTACTACCTCAATAAGAAATTCACTGACTGCGAAACCAGATACTCGCTCCTTGAGAAAACTTGTTGTGCACTGGCTTGGGCTACTAAAAGATTGAGGAAATACTAGTTAACACACACCACATGGCTAATAGCAAGGATGGATCCTTTAAAATATGTGTTCGAGAAACCAGCTCTTACGGGGAGGATTGCTCGATGGTAGATGTTATTATAGGAGTATGACATACTATATGTTACCCAAAAGGCCATCAAAGGTAGTGTACTAGCTGATCATCTAGCCCATCAACCAATGCCAGAGTATCAACCCATTAAATTTGACTTTCCAGACAAAGATGTTATGGCTATAGATGATTATGAAATACCAGGACCCGATGAAGGACCTGAACCAGGTGCACGTTGGACACTCATGTTTGACGGAGCTTAAAATGCATTAGGACATGGTATCGAGGCAGTCTTAACTTCTCCAAAGAACTATCACAAACCTTATACTGCAAGGTTATGTTTCGAATTCACCAACAGTATCGCCGAATATGAAGCTTGCATCCTAGGTCTGGAAGCTGCCATCTTTCTGAGGATCAAATACCTTGAAGTATTTGGAGACTCTGCATTGGTCATATGCCAAGTCAAAGGTGAACAGGACACCAAACACCCAAGCTTGATTCCATATCGTGATCATGTCTTAAAGCTATCTGCGGAATCCGCCAAAATTACTTTCAACCACATCCCTAAGAAGAAAATCAAATGGCAGATTCTCTAGCAAACTTGTTACCTTTGTTTAAAGAAACCTAGCCCAACCATGAGCCGTGCATCAATATCAGACATTTTGAAGAGCCAGCACAATGCCTCACTATTGAAGAAGGACCGAATGACGAGCCTTGAATCTATGACATCAAGAGATATCTTGAAATGTAAGAATACCTTGAAAATGCCTCTATCATCGACAAACGAACTCTACGAAGGCTAGCATCAAAATTCTTTCTGAGTGGTAATGTATTGTACAAAAGAAACTACAATATGGTGCTACTCAGGTGTGTGGAGAAACAAGAAGCAGACATGCTTATGAGTGAAATCCATGAAGGCATTTTTTAAACCCATATAAATGGGCATGCTATGTCAAGAGAAATTCTATGGGCAGGGTATTATTGGTTAACAATGGAAGCAGATTGCTATCATTATATAAGAACCTGTCACAAATGCCAAATCTACGCCGACAAAATGAATGTACCACCTACTCCTCTAAATTTCATGAGCTCTCCTTGGCCGTTCTCAATGTGGGGAATTGATATGATGGGTATGATCGAACCGAAGGCATCTAACAGACACCGATTTATACTAGTCGCCATCGATTACTTCACCAAATGGGTAGAGGAAGCATCATACACAAATGTGATGAGCCAAGTAGTCACTCATTTCATCAAGCAAAATCTCATATGCAGATATGGTGTTCCAAACAAGATCATTACTGATAACGGGTCTAATCTGAATAACAAAATGATGAAAGAATTATGCGACATTTCAAGATCGATCATCATAATTCCTCATGATATCGACCCAAGATGAACGGGGCCGTCGAAGATGCAAACAAGAATATCAAGAAAATCATTCAGAAAATGGTGAAGACATACAAAGATTGGCACGAAATGCTTCCATTTGCTTTACATGGCTACTGTACCTCTGTACACACGTCAACAGGAGAAACTCCTTTTTCTCTGGTATACAACATGGAGGAAGTACTCCTAGTTTAGATAGAAATTCCATCACTCCAAGTGCTAATGGAAACAAAGCTCTAAGAAATCGAGTGGTTCAAACACGACTTGATCAGCTCAACCTCATTGAAGAGAAACGTTTGACAACTGTGTGCCATGGTCAATTATATCAGATAAGGATGAAGAAAGGCTTCGACATGAAAGTCCGTCCTCGAGTATTCAAAGAAGGGGACTTGGTAATCAAAAAGATTCTGCTACCTCGCCTCGACTCGAATGGTAAATGGAAACCCAATTATGAAGGTCCATACGTGGTAAAAACAAAATTCTCCGGTGGTGGCCTTATCCTCACAACAATGGATGGGGAAGAATTACCACATTCTTCAAATACAGACGTAGTAAAAAAATACTATGTATAAGAAAGCTCGCTAAGTCCGACCCCTAAAAAAGGCGACTTAGGCAAAAAGGAGCGTCCCGGTGGATTGAAAACCCTAAAAGGGCGATCCAGGCAAAAGTTAGGTACATGCAAAAAAATTATCCTGGTGGGTTGAAAATCCGAAAGGGAGATCCAGGAAGACTTATGGATTTCATTCAAAAAATTAAGAACAAAAAAACTGCAATCTACGAACCACGAAGGAATAGATTGGTCTAAATCATCCTAGTCAAAGGCAAAGAATATTGGAGTTATCAAAAGAATATTGGGGAAAATAGCAGTAGCAATTATCATTTTCGTTGCCATTTACAGCTTTTTATCAAAACTTTATGTAATTACCTCTTTTCTAGGAATTGAATCGTGTACGCTTGCCTGTTCAAAGGCATATTTATAGATAAAAACATTAAAAATTTGTTCAAATCTTTCAATTGATTTTATTTCTTTTTTTAGACTTGTTTGCAAAATACTACGATTATTTTTTTGTGAATATTGTTTGAAATCATTTTGGGGAATTGACATACCAATAAAATAATTTGATAAAACATCGAAAACAATTTTGGTTAGAAAAAAAATTGGAAGAAAGTCCACGCCTGCACCAACGTCCATGCCTATCTCTACGCCCACGCCTACATCCGCGACTATGTCAATATCCACGCCAAAATCCATGTTTACGTCCTTGTCTACACCTGCGGCTATGATTCAGACATCGAGATCTTGCTACCATCTCTCACCAAATCCAAATCCACTTGGAGATACAACAAATGAGCAACAAACATCATCGGAGAGTTAGCGTCTATGAGAACTTGATGGTTTAACAAAAGAGATTTATCAAAGGCATAAGCACATAAGCATTTTCGTACATACACATTGTAAACATTTGGGGCATGCATCACACTTGGATATCACATCAATTTAGGGCATTATGCATGCACTGCATCTTGCAGAGCTACTTTGGTTAGAATTGCAAATTTTCTTGGGGTATATTCGCTTCATGTTGATAGTTGTGGTTGAGGACGACACAACCGACTTCATCATGAATTTGGGGTATATTCACTTCATGTTGATAGTTGTGGTTGAGGACGACACAACCGACTTCATCATGAATTCGGTGTTCTGTATATTGATAGTTGTGGTTAAGGATGACAAAACCAACTTAATCATAAATTTGTTATATATTTGCCTCATGTTGATAGTTGTGGTTGAGGACGACACAACCGACTTCATCATGAATTTGGTGTTCTTCATGTTGGCAGTTGGGGTTGAGAACGACAAAACCAACTTCATCGTGAATTTGGTGTTTATTTTCTTCATATTGATAGTTTTGGTTGATGGAAACACACCCGACACCATCAGGGAATTTTGGGTTCCATTGCTTTAAAGTAACATATTTCATCCGGCTATCGAGTCTCGGTAAATATGCAAAATTCTGCAATCCCTTTAGGTACTGATGGGTTATCCGCATCGTCATGCCTAGATCAAAACATTGGTACAAATGTCAGTAGGATGATACATCATCATTTATGCCTATTCTCCATACTCATGGGAGCGTTGTACAACATATCCTTATAATATATCATATGAATCTTGGGGTCTTCCAATATTTAATAAACATCCGATCAAATGTGCGAGACCTGCATATTCTTGCACTTTTGAATCGAAAGATGATTAAATAGGGGCATCTGTCATACCCCAAATTTTCCCTACCCTTAATTATATTTAGGTTTTCTTTGAATAATCGTATTATCTAATTTTTGTTTTTTATGGGGTAAAACTTGGAAAAGGGGCGTGACGATTTTAAATGGACCATCAATATATGATGGCCTATTAGGTTCTAAAATAGAAATCCATTTCAAAGGAGAGTGTATAAAAAAATTTGTCTCGTTTAAAGGCCCAATATTTGAGTTAAATAAGCCCATTTAGATTGAGGGGTGTGTTAAACAATCCGTTTTTAAGTAAGGCCCATGTCAATTTATTTTATAAAAAAAAGTCTAATATGGAGCCCATTTAGTTTTTGTTTTGCTTCAAGGTGTTGCGACTGGTTTTTAAATCAGATCGCCACTATTAATTTTTATCCTAGGGAAGGGAATCTAACAGAAAACCATAATTCTCAGACAGAGATTCTAGGTTTCGAACTTCTTTAGACGAAAGGAAAGTGTTAGGCATCTTTCATCTACCTTGTTCACAAGGATACTAGGTTTTAGGTTTGAGTTGGGGAAACAAGATTTAAATTTTATTAGGGGAAAAGGGTTTTAATTTTTTCTAGGGGAACTCGCTACGATTTTTGATCGTATGCCTTTGTATCCTCTTAAGAGGAATCAGAGTCCCAATTCGTAGTTCGTATGGGTTGGTATTTTTTAGGGGTCGCAAACGTATTTTGAATCACCTCGCACTTGGCCGGGAGTAGTGATTGCAGAGATTTTGACTAAATGCACGGTAAGTCAAAATCAGTTTGAAACCCTTTTGCAAAAACAATTTATTAGCTTAATTGATTGCGAAAAAATAGTTTGAGATTGGTTAGTATTTTTTATTGTGTTAATTGCGAATATCTTGATTAATGCATGACCCAAAAGATATTTAATGCAAAATATATAAAATAATGTTCATGAGTTTTGAATAAAAAAATAATTTGTTTATGATAATATTTACATATAATAATTGATGAATAAAAATTAATAATAATATGGTATAAAATTACTATCACCAATAATAATAATTATTTTAAAAAAATAATATATAAAAAGAAAATATAATTATATAAAAAAAATATAAAAAATAATTAATTTCAGGGGGGTGCAGTTTTAGTTATAACAGTAAAAATAGGGGGTGTTTAAAAGAAATCTAGGCTAGGCCCAAATATAGTTCAGGCCAAGGGGTGTAACTTGTTTTGGATTTTAGTAAAACAATGGAATGGGGGTGCAAATAACAATGGGTTTAGGCCCACTACATAGTTGGAGGAACCAGTTGGATCGAGCGATCGAGGGTGTATGGACCTATAGTGGGACTTGGCCTTATGGCCGTCCGATTCAGATCTATCGGATAATAATGGAGGGCGTATGATGATTGTTATAGATGCGTGGGTACATTATTGAAATGGAGAATATATTTTGTCTTCATCCATTTTACATTTGTTTTCAGTGTCCCCTCACTCTTCCTCTCGTGCAGCTCACAAACCCTTCCTCCCTCGTTAAAAAAAAACCTAATACTCCTTACCCTTTCGGCGGTGCAACCGAATCATTCTCAACCTAAATCAAAACCCGACCAATAAAAAGATAAATACTTTACCTCTATTATGATTTTGTTGTTCCGGTTTCTAAACTTTTGGCCCGATTTAAACTAATCCTCATTTTCTTCCTTGATTTCGTAGGTCTCTGTGGCACTTGATGATGGTGATGACTGGAGTAACGACGACATATCAACGATGATTGTGGTTTCAGATCATGAAACCCCAATCGTCCTTCTCTCAGATCTTTAACAACAAGCTTGGTATCTCGCTAATTCTTCGCCTTCTTCAACCTTTATTATTCAATTAGGGTTTCCGTTTCTATCTTCCGACCATTCTTCTGTATCCGTCCCCCGTTTCTGTATTTGTTCTAGTATATATATACTTTTGATTTAGGGTTTTACGAATTATTGTAAGAGTTAGATTAACACAGATTTAGGGAGATTAGAGACAATTAGGGATTTAATTCATTATTGTAATTGATTCAACTTGTGATTGTAGTTGATTCTGTACATTGTAATCTGGATTGGATTTGTTTGTAAGATTTGATTCGTAACATTGTTTTAAAAAAAAGAATTGATTTTGGTGATTGGTTTTTGTACTGATTTGATTATGTGTTTTTTGTTGAAAAGAAAAGATTTGTTTTTTAGTTCAATCTGTACAGGACTTGTTTTTCCAAGAAATGTGCATATCTTCTGCTGTAATTGACACAATAACTGTTAGCTGCTTTTGGTTTTTTTTTGCTATTTCCGTTGTGAATTGGGCCTACATCTTCTTTAAAAATCTTGGTCCAACAGAACTTTTTTCGCAACATAAATCTTTAATAAATTATATAAATAATTTTTACTATAATATCTTTTAGTAATAATTAAAACATTATTATAAAAGTTTTCTTAATAAAAATAAAAAGTTTAATCAGTAACAAAAATATGACGTTCTTTTAATAGAAAAATATATATTTTTAGTGAAATAATAGTAACAAGAGTTTTAATAGAAATAATGTTTTTTTTCTAAAGTAAAACAATAACAAAACGTCACATGGGCTAAAAAAACACAATGGGCCTGGTGTTCCATATTCATGCCTCCCTCTTTGTTATTTAACAACAAAAATGCAAATGGGCCAACGAAATAGTCCTGCAAATTGAATTTCCACCTCCTATTTTTACTAACAGCAACAAAGCCTAATGGACTTAATAATAAGTAAACTTAATAATTTTCTGTAATAACTTTCATATCAGAATCTCATGGGCCATTGGCCAACATGCTTTGCATGCGGGCCTACGGATATATGGGTCTTTATGATTTAGGAAACCCCACTCTCCTGAATTAAAATACACCCCCTTGTTGACATGGATTCTTGAAAATGGGATGTCAGATGTTGTCGGACCATTCTTAATCAAAACATTTCTCTTCCACTTTTAATCTTGAAAATAAAGGTAAGGCAAATTTGGGGTACGACAGCTGCCCCTATTCAATTATCTTCCAATCGGATAGCGTGAGAGCACACGAGTCTTGTGTTTTTTAATTGGGAGTTTATTGAATACTTGGAATACCCCAAAATTTATCTGACGATCCTAAAGTTATGCTGATATAGCATAACTTTAAGAGTCTTGAGAAAATAGGCAAAGATGATGATATATCGCTTACCAGGGTTTGACGATGAGGCAGAGGGTTTCGAGCTTGAGAAAATAATATTGTATGTCTTGGTTTGGCTTAGCTTATTCATCCTTTTGGGGGTGAATAAAACAAAACTTGATAACGCATGGCTGCTTTGAGACTGAGGCAATTGGTTATATTTGCAAATCACTACACGATGTCTTAGGCGATAAGCTATATTTTGTTTTCGAGTATCGCTGCAAGAAGTCCGGGGAGATGGTTTGTATTACGTTGTGATGAACCACACTGTTGCGTGATGTCTTAGGTAATGGGATGGATGAGGAGAGTACATTGAGGCTTAGAGGCAATGTATCGAGTTTTGTGAATACACTGAGGCTTAGAGGCAGTGTACCAAGTTTTGTGAATACACTGAGGCTTAGAGGCAGTGTACCTAGATAGGAGAACACGTTGAGGCTTAGAGGAAATGTATCGAGTTTAGAGAGTACATTGAGGCTTAGAGGCAATGTATCGAGTTTTGTGAATACATTGAGGCTTAGAGGCAATGTACCGAGTTTTGAAGAATACATTGAGGCTTAGGGGCAATGTATCGAGTTTGGAGAGTACATTGAGGCTTAGAGGCAATGTACCGAGTTTTCTGAATACACTGAGTCTTAGAGGCAGTGTACCGAGATAGAAGAATATATTGAGGCTTAAGGGCAATGTATCGAGTTTGAAGAGTACATTGAGGCTTAGAGGCAATGTACCTAGTTTTATGAATACACTGAGGCTCAAAGGCAGTGTACCGAGATAGAATAATACATTTCGGTTTAGGGGCAATGTATTGAGTTTGGAGAGTACATTGGGGCTTAGAGGCAATGTACCGAGTTTTGTGAACACACTGAGGCTTAGAGGCAGTGTACAGAGATAGAAGAATACATTGAGGCTTAGGGGCAATGTATTGAGTTTGGAAAATACATTAAGGCTTAGAGGCAATGTACCGAGCTTCTTCATTACTACATGGAGACTTAGGTAATGGACTACTTTATTAGGAACTCATCACTGCATGAAGACTTAGGTGATGGGTTGAATGCGTCACAGCATGGAGACTTAGGTGACAGACTGAATCGCAAGAGATGTGATTTCTCAATTGACCCTTAGATAGCTAAATAGAGCGTGAGATTGTTTATTTGCTGTGTGATATAGTCGTATGATGCGTATTGAATGTTTGTATGTATGCAAAATGTACGATGTTTGATATTGATATGGAATCCTGAATATATGCGCATTGCATGTAAAAATGTATAGTGTATGTATCCTTTGTGTTGTACCCTAAAATTTGCCCTCCCATATTTCTCAAAAAATTTCAAGAAAGATCCCCAAGTTGCTCAAGGTAGTCCAAGGGTTGGCCAGACAAGCTCTCTCCTAAGGCAGTCTACCTCAAATTAGGGTTTCATGTTGCATCAAGATACTTGAGTCCAAGTGATCCCAAATGCTCACCAATGTCTTAATATGTTCTCAAGATCATCCATGTCAAGTTTCAAGCCTTGAAAAGGAAGTTTGCTCAATCAATTGCTCAAAGGCCTGAAAATCGACTGTGCTAGGGCAAAAGTCAATTGTGGCCCACATACAGTCAAACTTCAATATTTTTGGTTAACATTCTCATTTTGAAGGATATTTCATCATTTGATCAAGAGTTGATCATGATTCATCTAGGATTGCTCATAATTCATCAAGACTCAAAAGTTGCTAAATTAGGGTTTTGCAGGAAAAGTAAACTCAACTTTGACCAAGCATAACTTTCTCATACTTTATGATAAATGACCCGTCCAAATCTCATTTTGAAGAGGATGTCATGATCTACAATCCATCTTCAGCTCCCAAGTTCAAAATATGCACTCAAAAGAAGTTATGAATTTGGACATTATAGGTCATTTTGAAAAGTCAACAAAAACACCTTTTTTGTCAAAGCTTAATATATTATCATGGAATATCAAAATGAAATGAGACCAAAAAGGTTGCTTAGAGTACATCACAAGATTTCTAAAAATTCCAGGAACACCTCCAAAGAGTCAAAATTGAGGAAGTTATGCATTGGTGAAGTTGACCCTTTTTGCAAATTACCAAAAGTCAACTATCCCTAAAACTTCAAATTTTTCCAAATGGGCCCAATCTTTTTCACTTGTTTTGAGTTGGCAATATAGTCCACGAGCTCTAGCCCTTGCCACTTGTCCTTATCATGTTTTTATTATTTATTTTGATTTTTATTTGAATTAATTCAATTTAAAACAAATCATATAAAATCCAAAATATTGAAAGCAAGAGATTTTGTGCTTGTTTCAGGTTTTATTATACAGCTAGCAAATATCCAAATTCGTACCAAGGCATGGTGTGTACAAAAAGATTGAATTAAGCCATTTTTGGAAAGATTTTCAAGGTGTATCAAATCAAGATCCAATTCATTGATGGGGGAAGATTGAGATCAACTATCAACCCTAATACATTCCTTGATACATATAGAAGCGATGCAGACTCAAAACTAGGTTGGAAGCAGGCGCAAGAGGCAGAACAAAAACTTGAAAATTCAAGAAAAAGTGAAAACGCGAATTCACACTTAGAGGCCAATTCAAGACTCCTTGGCCGTTCCACTTGCTTCCTGGGATCCTCAGCAAGCTAAAGCAATCCAGACCAAGCATTTTCAAGCCCTACATCCCACTGTAAGTCCATCACGACATCACTTCTTTTTTGAATTCGACTTCCATGATTTAGGCATTGTTAGGATGAATTAATCATATATTGTTGATCCATGAAACATTTGCAAACTTCCTGTATTGATTAATTGCATTTATATGGCCTGTGGTGGATTTCACCATGGCTAGGGTTTACAGCTTCAATTTGGGAGTTTTCTATGCAGGCTAAATTGGACCATGAAAGGGCCACCATTACACTCAGGAGGTCCAGACGAATCGATTGGTGGCCTTAGTTTTTATTTATTTTGCTCACAGTTGATTTTGAGAATGCACAGGTCTATAGCGACGGATGTTGTCCGTAGGTAAAGGTTTCCAAACCTTTTAGCCACGGAGAGAGGAAGGAGACGAAGACGTGGCTTCATCTTATTTGGCCATTTGAATTTCGCACTGAATATTTTATTATTCCATTTGTTTTATATATTTATTATTATTATTCATCATATGTACAAATAAGAATGAGTGGTGCAGTGGTAGCGAAGGCGTGGATATTGCTTCAGGACCTGGGTTCGAATCCCAGGTCCCCCAAATATTTCATGTATTTTTTCTTTTCAGATTCAGATGTGCACCAAAAACCAAGGTCCATCATGTGACCTCACAATCCAGCTTGCCAAGTGTCTTGAGGCCAGATCCAAGGGCCATGATGGGAGGAACACCAAAGGCAAGGTCAAAGCAATCACACTGGATCCAGGAAGTCAACGTGGACTTCCATTTTTGGGCCCAAAAATCTGACTGTTTGCACCCCCCAAAAATACTATTCAGGCCCAATTTCTTTCTCTATTTTATTTTATTTTATTTCATTTCATTAATTTATTTATTTTATTTACTAACACAAATAATTATTTTCTTTTATCAAAAAAATCACAAAAATATTTTTCACCAATTAGATTTAGGTATTTTTTATCAATAAATTTATTAATTTAATTAGATTTAATTTTAGGTAAAACTTTAATTATTTTGTAAATAACTTAAAAATAATTAGAATAGATAGATTTTATTACTAACATAATTATATTTTATTTTTTCCCAAAATAACAAAAAAACCAAAAATAGGTCATTTTATTATTTTCATTAATTAATTCAATTAACTAATTAGTTTAGCATTTATTTTTTTAAAACATAAATTTTTTTCTTTAAAAAATATTAAAAACAACAAAAAACAGTTTTTCTTTTAATTAGGTTAGAAGGGTCAAAACCCTGATTTCTTCCCGATCTTAATTTTTCTCGCGCGCTTTATTTCTATTTTTATCCCAATTATTGTATCTGCCTATAGTTTGTAATAGTTTAATTAGGACGTTTATTTACTTTTATCGCTTTATTTTCAAAGAGTTTGTTTTTGGCTATGTAAATACCCGAAGCCTTGTAATAGCGTAGTTTAATTTCCACACTTTAAATTCCGCAAATTATTAACTGTTAGATGTATGATAATAGGATGCATGCCAAGAATGTATGTTTAAATTTTAAAACAGTTAGATAACCCTAATATGTGCAAAGATAAATAATCTGAAATTGAACCAGTCGCACATGCGCACTCCTAGGGTATACTCCCACTCGGTTGCCTTCTGTAAACGGTCATTGAGTATAAGATGCTTTAGTGGTCGTCCTTTTGTCCAAAGATCATAGTTGCCTCGGAATGGTTGCCTCGGATATTGTTGCCTCGGATAATTGATCTAAGACTTTAGGGTTACTACCAAGACGTCCTAACATTGCTTTAGTGACCGTACGTCCCTTTCGAATTGACCATCAAACTCCAACGACGGTGCTACCTGCTCACTAATAGTGGGATAGTGTTGTCTAAAGGAAATGAACATAGAACAATTATTTTTTCGAGTAGGTAGATTAGTTCTTAAGTACTTGCTCAGAAAAAACAAGTTTTTTCACACTTACACTCCTTTACAAGCAAGTTTTCAAAAACACTTCATTACACTCTTAAAGACAGAAGCAAGAGTTAAATAGAAGTCAAAACAAAAGCTTTTCAAAGCACACAAAAACAAAGAAAACAATTTTGGAAATAATGAGCAAGTACCTAAGAGCCCGTAGATAACTACAGATAGAAAGGGTGCTAATACCTTCCCTTTCTATAATATACCCCCCGTACTCAGAAATATCTCGAAAAAGGAATTTTTCTGTGCTTTTTTCCTTTCCTTGTTGGATAAAATAAAAGACGGTGGCGACTCTTGCTTACCGCGACATTTTGTGAACACAAACGCAAAACGCAAACCAGCAAATTCCTTAAAAAATAGGGAAACACGTCCCGGTTCTGGCCACCGTATCACACTTTGGATATGCAAAATGTATGTGTGGAATGTAAAATGTGTGTATGCTTTAAAATGTCATGGAGACTATTTCTGGAATTCTCTCCTTTAAACCATTGGTTTTGAATTACCAATTCCCTGGCGTTGTATGTTGCATTGTCATAACATTGTTGAATTTGAACACAGTGAACAACGTCAGCAAAGTTTTGAACATTGGTTTTCTGTATTGTAAGCATTGGGGTAGACTAATGTATTAGGCACAGGCCTTTTGAGTTGTGAGCATAGACATAGGCATGGACAAATGCATAGAATTTGTGTTGCAGGTGCAAGCATAGGCGCAGACGTAGATGTAGAAGTAGACATATGCATGGACGTGATTGCGGATTTTCTTTTGATGTTTTTCTAACCAAAATTCTTTTTCGATGTTTTGTCAAATGCTTTTATTTGTTAATCCCCAAAATGATTTCAAGACAATATTCACAAGCGATAATCGTAGTACTTTGTAAACAAGTCAGAGAAAACAAAAACGTAATTTGAAAGATGCAAAGAAAGAAGATGTTTTATCGATATGACTCTGAATAGGCGAGGATACAAGATGCAATTCCTAGAAAGAGGTAATTACATAAAGTTTTAAAATTGTAAATGGCAATGAAAAATGATAATTGTTGCTGTTGTTTCCAAATATCCTTCTAATAGCCCTTATCTCCTTTGCTTCTGAGTCATGTGATTTAGATCTATCTCTCCCTTCGTAGTTCGTAGTCGTAGTTCTTGGATCGCAATCTTTTTGTTCTTTATTTCCTTTTGTATGATCCCTAGTTTTTTCCTGGATAGCTCTTTCGGGTTTTCAATCCACAAGGATAGTTTTTTTATATGCCCTTAATATTTGCTTAGATTGCCCTTTAGGGTTTTCGATCCACCGGGACGCTCCTTTTTGCCTAAGTCGTCCTTTTAGGGTTCGAGCTTAGCGAGATTTTTATACATAGTATTTTTTGACTGCGTCCGAGTTTGCCGGATGCGGTAGTTCTTCCCCATCCATTATTGTGAGGATAAGACCACCTCTAGAGAATGTTGTTTTTACTATGTATGGACCTTCATAGTTGGGTGTCCATTTACCATGCGAATCGGGGCGAGGTAGCAGAATCTTCTTGAGCACTACATCCCCTTCTTTGAATATTCGAGGATGGACTTTCTTGTCGAGGGCTCTCTTCATCCGCTTCTGATGTAGATGACTATGGTACAGAGTTGTCAATCGTTTTTCTTCAATAAAGTTGAGCTGATCGAGCCGTGTTTGGACCCGTTCTACTTCTTTCGACTTTGTTTCCATTAGAACCCGAAGGGATGGTATCTCGATTTCGACTGGAAGTACTTCCTCCATGCCATATACCAGCGAGAAAGGAGTCGCTCCCGTTGATGTGCATACCGAAGTACGATAGCCGTGTAGAGCAAAGGGAAGCATTTTGTGCCAATCTTTGTATGTCTTCACCATCTTCTGGATGATTTTATTGATATTTTTGTTGGCTGCTTCAACGTCCCCATTCATCTTTGGTCTGTATGGTGAGGAATTATGATGCTCGATTTTAAAGTCGTCGCACAGTTCTTTCATCATTTTGTTGTTTAAATTGGACCTGTTATCCGTAATTATTCGGCTTAGGACACTGTATCTGCATATGATATTCTACTTGATGAAGCGTGTAACCAATTGACTTGTCATGTTGGCGTAAGATGCCGCTTCTACCCATTTGGTATAGTAGTCGATGGCCACCAGTATAAAATGGTGTTCGTTGGATGCTTTCGGCTCGATCATGCCAATCATATCAATTCACCACATTGAGAATGGCCAAGGGGAGCTCATGACATTCAGAGGAGTTGGTGGCACATTTATCTTATCGTTGTAGATCTAACATTTATGACACGTCTTCGTGTAGTGATAACAATTGGCTTCCATTGTTAACCAATAATACCCTGCTCGCAGAATTTTTCTAGCCATGGCGTGTCCATGTTTATGAGTCCTGAAAGTACCCTCGTGGATTTCTCTCACAAGCGTATCTGCTTCTTGCTTCTCCATACACCTAAGTAGTACCATGTCATATTTTCTTTTGTATAGCACCCCATTACTCAGAAAGAATTTTGAAGCTAACCTTCACAGAGTTTGCTTGCCAATGATAGAGGCATTTTCTGGATATTCCGGCTTTTCCAGGTACTTCTTGATGTCGTAGAACCAAGGCTTGTTTTCCGGTCCTTCTTCAATAGCAAGACAGTGTGCGGGCTCTTCGAATTGTCTAATTGTGATGCGTGGTTCATGATTCAGCCAAGTTACCTTGAACATAGCTGATAGAGTTTCCAGAGCGTCTGTCATTTGATTTTCTTCTCGTGGGATGTGGCTGAAAGTGATCTCGGTGAACTCTGCGGCCAACTTCAAAACATGATCCCGATATGGAAACAGTTTTGGGTGTTTTGTATCCCATTCGCCATTAACATGATATATGACTAATGCAGACTCCCTAAATACTCTAAGGTGCTTTATTCTCAGATTAATGGCAATTTCCAGTCTTAGTATGCAAGCTTCATACTCGACAATGTTGTTGGTGCAGTCGAAACACAATCTTGTGGTATATGGCTTGTGATAGTTCTTTGGATAAGTCAAAATTGTCCATATGTCGTGCCCTAGTGTATTTGAAGCCCCATTTAACGTGAGTGTCCAACGTTCCCCTAGCTCAGGTCATTAGTCGGGTCTTGGTATTTCATAGTCGACTATGATCATGACGTATTCGTCTGGGAAGTCAAACTTCATAGGTTGATATTCTGGCAGTGGTTGGTGAGCTAGATGATCTGCTAGTATACTACCCATTGATCCTTCAAGCACTGTCAGATACATGATGAGTGGTCTTCTGGGAACTGACGACATTAAGATTGGTGGCTCTTACAGATACTTTTTTAACGTCTCAAAGGCTGTTTGAAAATCATCATTCCATACTATCGTTTGATCTTTTTGTAATAACTTAAATATTGGCTCACATGTAGTTGTTAGATGTGATATGAACCTTGAGATGTAATTCAACTGCCCTAAGAAACCACACACTTCTTTTTCTATCCTCGGTGCTGGCATCCCTTGTATAACTTTTACTTTATCGGGGTCCACTTCGAAACCCCACTGGCTTACAATGAAACCCAACAATTTGCTTGATGTAACGCCAAATGTACACTTGTTCGGATTTAACCTCAGTCTGAACTTGCACAACCGTTCGAATAACTTTTGTAAATGTATCATGTGTTCCTCCTCCGTATGGGATTTGGCGATCATATCATCTACGTACACTTCAACCTCTTTGTGGATCATATCATGGAATAATGTGACCATTTCCCTTTGATAGGTTGCCCCTACATTCTTGAGACCGAATGGAATTACTTTGTAGCAGAAAGTTCCCCAAGGTGTCATGAAGGTAGTCTTTTCCATGTCTTCAGGTGCCATTTTGATTTGATTATAGCCTAAGAAGTCGTCCATGAATGAGAATACTGAGGCTTGAGTCGTGTTATCCACCAGAACATCTATGTGGGGTAACGAGAAATCGTCCTTGGGGCTTGCTTTGTTCAGATCTCGATAGTCCACACACACGTGTACCTTTCCGTCTTTCTTGGGTACTGGCACAATGTTAGCTATCTAGGGTGGATAATCTACCACTTCTAAGAACCCTGTGTCAAATTGTTTAAGAACTTATTTTCTGATTTTGCTGGACATATGCAGAGGAGTTCTCCTGAGTTTTTGCCTAACTGGAGAACACCCTTCTTTGAGAGGTAGTCTGTGAACCACGATGTCGGTATCTAACCCTGACGTGTCTCTGTAAGACCAAGAGAATATATCTGCATACTCGTGCAGTAGTTTGATCAGCCTTTCTTTGACGCTCTGCTCTAACATTGCCGCTAGCTTGATTTCTTTCGAACCTTCCTATGTGCCAAGATTAATGATCTCAATAGCCTCTTGGTATGGTTGTATGATGTCAGCCTTTCCTTCCATTTCCCTCGCCATTTCCTCAGAGAGTTCAAGACCTTCATCATCATCCTCTTCGGCTTGGTTGATAGGAGTATCAAAATTGTATCGGGTCACAACAATAACATTATCGATGATTTTGGGCATGGATCTGCACATTTATCATGTTTTGGTGCATATATGAGATTCTGGAAATGCATATGCAGAAAAAGTATTGCCATTTTTTTTTAAGTTTAAAGAATAAATGCAAGAGAAAGACAAAGATCTTAATTGGAAACAAAATATAACTTTTATTGATTATAAATATTGTCTGAAAACAAGAAACCCTTACAAGCAACCCCTATGCCTCGGGCTTGACATAGGTTCCTTTTTTAAAACAAGAAAATTTACTTAGGAAAGAAAAAGATCTCGGGAATCTCGATAACAGTCCAGCTTTTGAATTCCTCTCCTGGGGCGCATTCCCGGGTGAAGTCAGTCGCCTTTCTAATGTTGAACTTGTTGGATATCATCGCCATATGTCCGCCATGCTCTGTTCCTTTATTGACAAACATTTCTTGGATCAGAGGTAAATGTGCTTTGCCTTTTAGAGTAGCTTTCGATGATTCTTAGCCCAATCCAAAGCGATTCTTCTTCTCAGGGATTTCTGGGAGCTTTCCCCAGCCTTTTGAGGCATCACATCCCATAGTTACTTGCAGATCTCTCCACGATGTCACCTTAGGCTTATTACCCTTCTCGACTGGTAAAGTCACCATTGAAGCAATTTCCAAGGCTTGGAATGGGGTAGCTATACAGTCTTTGTTGGTACTGATATATCTATATGATTCAATGTGGCTTACAAATATATCTTCCTCGCAATTGATTATGATTAATTTCCATTCCACTAGGAACTTCAATTTCTGATGCAGGGTTGAGGTGACCGCCCCTGTTGCATGGATCCAAGGTCTCCCCAGTAAGCAGTTGTATGCTGGTTCTATATCCATGACCTGGAAAGTTATATTGAATATATGCGGCCCAATCTTAACTGGAAGATCCACTTCTCCTAACACCGAGCTTCGAGAATTATCAAATGCTTTCACTATTGTAGAACTTGGCCTCATCACAACGTCATATATTGTTAACTTTATCAGACTGGACTTTGGCAACACATTGAGGGAAGAACCGGTATCAGTGAGAACCCTGGATAAATGGGTAGTACATATTTACATAGTAATGTGGAGTGCCTTGTTATGAGCTCGTCCCTGTGGTGGTAATTCATTGTTGCTGAAACCCAGGTATGATCCAAATGTTAGGTTTGCTATAACATTGTCAAATTGATTTACTGAAATTTCCTCTGCGATGTGAGCTTAACTTAGTACCTTCATCAAAGAGTCTCAGTGTGCTTCATAGTTGATGAGTAGTGACAGTATGGAGATTTTTGCTGGAGTTTGGTGAAGCTGATCCACCATTATGTAATCACTTTTTTTTATTATTTTCAGAAACTCTTCTGCCTCTTGATCAGTAATGTTTTTGCTTGGAGGTTCTGTTTCTTGACTTGTATCCACTATTGCTTTTCCTTTGTCCTTTATTGGAGTCTCATCTTTCTTCTTTGATGGTTCTGCTCCAAAAATTCGACCACTTCGGGTCATACCCCCTGTCCCTTCTATATTTCTTGCTTCACTCCATTAATGTTTACGGCTGAGTTATAATTTCATGGTACTGCCTTGTCATTTTCATAAGGGATAGGTGACGGTCTCTTAATTATAATTGTGGCCTTTGGAATTGCTTATATTAGGAGAGCCTTCTTGGGCGCCATTCCTGTGGTCTCTGTTGATTCTTCCCACAGGATCACTAGAGTTTTCTTGTTAATATTTGGGCCTTGGCAGGGGATTACTAGTGGCTTCTTCCATTCAATAGCGGCTACATATTTTTCTTCAGGGTATGCTCCGAATTGGACTATCCCTTGGTCCAATAGCTTTTGTAGAGTTCTTTCAAAGGCTTCATTATGCTCTAAAAGAATCCACATTCGAACAAATATTCCTTCAACAAGTTGATTGGTGTTTTTGCCTGTCTGGTTGCTCCAAAGTTAGTGACTGCTTCAATTGCATTTATTATTGTCCCACCATGCGGAAGCATAGGGTTTGATTTAATTTTAGGTTTCTCAAAAGTGATGTCATGAGATTCCAATAAATCCTACACCTTATGTTTGAATGCCCAACATTGCTATGTGGTGTGCCCCAGAGAATTAACATGGTATTTGCATCCAGCATCGACATTGTATCTTCACGGGAGTGGCCAGATTGGAGGAGCTAGAGGTTTGATTTCCACCAATGATGCCTTAACCAAGTGTTGTAACAACTGGCTAGGTGGCATAGGGAGTGGATCAAAGTTTCTTGGTGGCCTTTTAAATCTATCTTGTTGATGCTCTTGTGGGATCGTTAGTGGTTGTGGTGCCCTTGGTTGTGAGGCTACAACATTGATTTCTCTCTCTTTTCTCTTTGGGATGATTGAAGTAGGTTTTTTTTAATTATAGGGAGTATTTGATGGTCCCCCTGGTATCTTCACATTTTTTATTTCAGTCTCGATTCTTTCTCTGATAGTCATTGGATCTGAAAATCCTGACGAGATACTTCCTACCATTTTCTCATAATACAACCCCTGCAAAGTTCCCATGAACATGTCTACTAATTCTTTTTCTAATAGTGGGGGTTGCACGCGGGATGCCATTTCCGTCCATCTCTGAGCATACTCTTTAAAGGATTCTTCTTTCTTCTGGGACAGATTCTGAAGTTGCATGCGGGTGGGTTCCATGTCCAGGTTATATTTGTAATGCTTTAAGAAAGCATTAGCAAGATCTGCCCAGGTTCGAATATGTATTCGCTCCAATTGCATGTACCAGTCTAAAGATGCCACACTCAAGCTATCTTGAAAACAGTGAATCATCAACTTTTGATTGTGGGCATGGGAATGCATCTTCCTGCAATAAATGCGCAGATGATTTCTTGGACAAGTGAGCCCCTTGTATTTTCCAAAGTCAGGTACTTTGAACTTTGGTGGAATCACCACATCAGGAACTAGACCCATTTCGAGCGAGTCTACTTTGAAAGCATCAAAACCCTCCACAACTTGCAATATTTCCTCCAGAGCTTTGTATTGATTCATTACCAGCGGATTATCAAAAGCATAAGTACCAGTCGTCTTTAATGGTTCTTGGTTGTCATCCTCTGGGTCGTGGTCTTCGTATTGCAGGTCTAAGTAGTTGTCTGCATTATTGGTTGGAATCTGTAAGGTATGTGATGCCCCTGCTTTTGGTGGCGGTGGGACAAACCCTTCAGTTTCAACTTCTTGTTGGGCCATGACGGACTTTTAGAGTCCTGCTTCTGGATCTTTCCTTAGTTGGTGACCGCTTGATGCACCAATTGTTTGGGCTACTTCTTCGAAAGCTACCCTGGGAATCTAGTCTTGCCTGTCAATGATGTTCTTCAAAGCTAAGAGAACTTAACTCAGGTCTCCTTTCATTGAAGTGACATCCCCCTTTACTTGCTCGAGATCCTCTTTGAATGCAGCCTGAGTTTCCTCGATTTTCTCCATTGTATTTTGTTGGTAGGCCTTGGTTTGATATGAAGGCCAAGGAGGTGGAGATCTTCTTCTACCAATGGTTTACTGGAAATATTTTTTTATAAAATAAAAAAAGATGAGTTTCGATATGATATGCAGGTGTTTATGAATGCTCGTATGCAGATGGATGTTGTTGTACCCAAAATTTTTCCCTCTCACTTATCAAGAATTTGCTCACAAGATCTCCTAGACTCAAGACTGCACTAGGGTTTGATCAGCTCAAGACACCTCCTTAAGCACTGATGACCAAAATTAGGGTTTGAGTTTGCACAATGATTTTTGAACTTACAATATCCCATGTGACTTCCATGGATCATTATGGACCCCCAAGATTACTCATGTCAAGTTTCAAGCCTTGCATCACACTTTTGCTCAGTCAATTGAGCAGTTGACCTAAAAATCAATTGTATTGGGGAAAAAGTCAACCATGGACAATTTACAGTCAAACTTCATAATTTTTTATCCACATCAAAATTTTAAACTCATATGTATCTTTTGATCAAGTTTGGACCATAATTCCTCAAGAAATTTGATTAAATCTCCAAAAGGGCAAAATGGTAAAAATTAGGGTTTTGACTGGTAAAGGGCAATTTCTGATTTTTGACCTAGAAAATGATCAATTGGTTTAAGACATGATCTCAAGATCCCAATTACATCATTTTTACCTAATGACATGGTTCAAAACATTGCAAGTCCATTGGATTGACAGATGAATTTTGCCGTCAACTGATCAAAAGTCAACTATATAAAAGTCAAACTTTGACTTTTTGGTCAAATTCAAGTGCCAAAGATCACAATTCATTAAAACATGTCAAAATATGAAACTTATTCATCAAGAAATCAAAAAGTCAAGATTTCATTTTGAACAGTCAAAATTTCCAAACTTAGAAATTTTTCTAAGTGTTGGCAATTTCATATTTTTTCATAATTTTGAGGAAAATTTTTACCATGATGCAAGATGATTTAAAAGAAACTTCCAACATGATATCTACAACTTTTCTTTACACAAATCCTTCCAAAAATGCTTGTATCTCAAGTTATAATTTTATGTGTGGTCATGAAACTAAACACTTAGTGAAATTTTGCCCTAACTTGGCCAGGATTTTGACCTAACTTCATGGCACTATTTCATATAGTTCCAAAAGGAATCTTCAAAATAAGTTCAAAGATGGGTTGTAGATCACATCTCAAGATTTTAAAAATGTCCAATAACTCCTTTAGATCATTCTTGAGTATGGAGAATCAGAGAGATGAAGTCAGGGTTTTATCACTTTAATTACAAGTCATTTTAGTGATGAACAAAATTCAAATTCAAACTATGCTGCATAAACACTACTTTTCAGGCCTCAAACTTGTTAGGCACTCCATAATTAATGGTTTACACAGCTGTTAGAGGCCTCACCTCAAGCATCCAATACATGGACATACTTTTTATCCATTTTTGGAAGAAAGGTCACATTGCCATTTTGATAAAGCAACTTTTTGTACAAAACTTGTTCTTGAGCCTTGCACTTTCTCTTCTGATCAAACTAGTCCTATAACTCATGAGAAATGTTTCAAAAACTTATAATCACCCATCCCATGCTTGTACCTCTTCTTGAAACTTGTTTCCCTCTTTTCTTCAAAATCAAGTAACCTAGCCAAAAGCTAAGAACTTGTACTTCTGACTTGCCAATGCACTCAAACACTTTTGTTTATACATACACAAACAATTTGACACAAACACACGAATGTTGAAGCCTTGAAAGAACCTAGAACTCATAATTACACTTCACACTTCCATTTTTACACAAACTGACCAAAAATTTGAAACTCATAATCTACTTGTGCGTTTCTTGGCCTTTTGGTTTCCAAAGTTTCTAAACATCATATAGAGTTGATCCCACACCCTATTTTAGAACTGTAAGACCATTAACATCATCCTCCATTTCCAAAAACTCAGCTTTGCACATTGACTTCTCCAGACCATTTCATCCATCCATTGTTCAAGTTAATCATTGCATTAGCTTCCTGGGACCTCAAGGAAGCTAACCTGATCATCATCATCACTTGAAACAAGCTCAAACTCAAAACACGATTTCCAGTTTTGAGGTAAGTTTTCTTAACTTGGAACTCTTCATACAAGCATCATCAATAGTTTATTTGTGAAAAAAACATGTAGATATCATTGCCCTAAAGCTAACCATGTCCATAGTTTCCATTAATTTTGCTTGAGCTTAGAGAATTTTGAAACTAAAATTTTTGAGATTTTTAGGGTTTAGATTAGGGCCATTAAAATTCATGCTTATCTTTGATCTATAGTTTTAATGCTTTACATTTCTGAAACCTTGAGAAAAATTGCTACAAGTTTCATGTTTACAGTTTTCATTTTTATGAGAAATGAGCAAGTTACAGTTGGACTGGCTGGAGGTAGAAGATGAAGTCTTCAGGGCGCGTTTTACCTTCTATATTTATTGTTTTGCTTATGTTAACGGATGAATAGCCACCCCAGTGGTAGAAGCGCGCGCCTGTAGCCTTTGGGACCTGGGTTCGAGCCCTAGTGGTACCCTTTTGCATTTTTCACATTTTTCTTGTTTTCTGATTTTTCTTTTTTGACACGCTGGGCCTTCTTGGGCCTGTTTATTTTGTTTTTTTTCTTACTAACCTCCTTGCAGGCTATTGGCACCCCTGACCCAAGTTTTTTTATTTTTATTTTTTATTTCATTTTTATTTTCTTAAATATATTTTCTAAATACTGAAAAATCATAAAATATAAAAAAATGATAGATTTATATTTTGATTTAGTTTATTTTATTTTTCTCACAAAAAAATATTTTTATTAACTATACTTTATTTTTTATTTTTACTTATTATCTTGTAAATATAATTAAAACTAGGTTATTAGTTATTTTCTTTCATACTAATTAAAGCATATTATTTTTTATATAAAAAAAGACTAAAAATATTTCATGATACTATAAATATTTTAAAGACAAAAAATACCAAAAAATACTTTCCTTATAAAACTTATTTTCTTTTATTTTAATTAATAGATTTAGGGTTTTGTTTAAAAAACTTTTCTTGATAAATTTAGGGTTTACTGTTCATTAAATATTTTTTCTTTTAATTAATTATATTAAGACAAAATCCTTTTCTCATAAAAAATCAAACAAATATCTATTTACTTCACATTTTGCATTTTTGTACATTTATTCACTGTGTACATTATATCCATTTAATTTCTTGTATATTAATATCAAATTCAATTTGATTGTAATAGATTAATTATGTTTATATTCTTGCAATCCCCATTCAATTTGTACACCCCTCCCCACAAATGTTGTAATAGCGTAGTAACTTTAAATTTCTCAATTTATCGCTTTTATATAACATGCTAATAATTAGGGTTTGTATGGAAAGACTAAAACCAATACTTAGAAAACCCTAATTCAAGACAAAAACAAGAATGAAAACAATACACTTGCACACAAGCACCCCTAGGGTTATTCCACTTGGTTTCCTTATATAAAATAGCCATATTACGCATGTAAGGTATGTTAGCAAAAATAAGCAAATATAAGATCATAGCCCCTCGATGACGCTATCTAAGTTGCCTTACAAATGATCATAGTCCCTCAAAAAGAATGCTAAGATACCTTGCAACATTGCTAATCATGGTTATACGATGACCCATGCCCGTCCCGTTTACATCCAAAGATAGGGTTGCTTACTAAATCAATGGCAAGACAACAATGTCAAAGGAAAAGAAAATTAACAAGAAAGACATTTGAGTAGGTAGAATGCTCCAAATTACTTGCTCACTTTCAAACAAACATCCTTTCTATTTTCAAAACAAGCACCTACACTTTCAAAACATCTTATAAACTTCAAAACATTTTCAAAAGATCATCATCTTTGTATACCTTCTTACGAACGAGAATCATTACAAAGATCACCTAAACAATGGCCTTTTTACAAAATACTTTCAAAAACTACACAAAGCACAATTTCAAAGAAAAAGCAAGTGATCTAGAAAGTAACTAAGAGCCTGTGGAAAACCATGGATGAAAAGGGTGCTAATACCTTCCCTTTTCATAATCTACCCTCTGAACTCAAGAAAAAAATCTCAAAGGTCTTTCCTGTGCTTTTTCACCTTTCCTTTTGGATAAAAGAAAAGCCGATGGCGATTCTTGCTAACCGCAACATTTGCGATCAAACGCAAAACAACCAAGTCAGTTCTCCCACCGTATCACAGAACTAGCGACTCTGCTATGGAAAATTCTAAAAGTGGGGTTACCTTAGGGTTATATCACATTTAATTGCTTGCATTGTTTAACTTGTATGCTTTAAATTATGGTTCTTTGTTTGGGTTTGAATCCTCTACCCGGATTTGGGATACATTATAGGTAAGTAGCAATACATTATGGAAAGTGTGCGGGGTATACCGACATGGTCTAAGCAATAGCTACGTTAGTGCGACATATTTGTGGGTACCGGTAGCCTTTGAGTTAATCAAAGAGAATACGGGGCCGCTGAGTGATGTCATTAAGCACTAATAAACTTTTAGAACTTTTACTTGACCAACTTGGCCATTAGGATGTAGTGAGATGACCGACTTTGGTGCAGTCTGAAGTTGGTAGATACTCGATACTACACTCATTGAGGTTTTGGTTTCTTGGGATATTTCAGTCGCCATTAAAGAGGCTTATGCTGAAACAATGATCAAGGAAACAATCCAGTGATATTGAGCTCCTTAGAACCCGGTTACTATTACTAGGACAGGTTTAAGCCAACTAAACTTCAAGAGGGTACTTACCTACAAGACTCCATGCCAGCCTAAACCTAAGGAATTATTTGTTTTGTTTGTATATACATACTTGTACATAACATGATGAACATCATAACATCATACTCATTCACTAACCATTTTAAGGATCTTGGGATTTATCTTTGTTCTGTTTTGTAGGATATGGATTCTCTTTGTAGGAAAACTATTCGAGTCAATCTTGTAAGGATCCCTCCACAACTTAAGGAGCTAGCTTCAAGGATTACTGAAAATTCTCCATTCACTGAGAGACATGGTCGCCTACTCAACTTGGTCACCTCCAACACAGGTGAGGACATGATGAAGGTGCTCTTTCAGTTCTTTGATCCTTTACACGATTGCTTCACATTTCCCGACTATCAACTTATGCCTACTTTGGAAGAATTCTCCCGACTCTTAAGGATTCTCATTCTCAACCAACTACCTTTCAACGGTACGGAAAGAGACTCAAATCCAGAAGAGATTGCTCAAGCTCTACACTTGCACTCATCTGATGTCACAACTCATTGGGAAACAAGGAGTGGTGTCAAAGGTTTCCTAGCAAAGTTCTTGTTCGAGAAAGCCCAAAAATGTTTGAATTCTTTGGACCTGCAAGCCTTTGAGGAAATTGTGGCTCTCCTTATCTATGCGATGGTTTTGTTTTCAAATCCTGACCAACTCATAGACGTGAACACCGTCAAAATCTTCATATCCCGCAACCCGGTTCCTACATTGCTAGGGGATATCCTACACTCTTTTCACACCCACATAATAAGGAAAAGAGTTATCCTTATGTGTTGCACTCCTCTCTTGGAAAGATGGTTTATTTCACATCTTCCCCAATCTGTATTAAAGAACGAGCAAGGTTCAAGGTGGTCACAAAGGTTGATGACACTCAAACATTCATACATTCATTGGTGCTTCCGATCCATAGATAATGTTACCATTGTTGACGGTTGTGGAGAATTTCCTAATGTCCCTTTACTTGGCATTAGGGGAGGAATCACCTACAACCCCTGCTTAGCCTTAAGACAGTTTGGTTATGCCCGAAGGGATGTTCCGCATGAGATGTTGATTCAAGGTTTGGTATTTGACTACGAGAAGAACGATCAAGGTCTTCGCCAGAGATTTATCCAAGCTTGGAGAATGTTGAACAAGGTAGATAGCAATACATTGGGGCATAAGAATTCCATCCTTCTTGAGCCTTACCTCAAATGAGTACGAACTCGTGCTCAGAATCTTATGATGCCTTATCCCTCCATTCTCCCGATAATCATTGAGCCTGTCATGGAAGGAGATGTTCCTTACACTATCCTACATCCTGACATGCCCACCTCTCTTGAAGACTTACAAAGAGATTGGATACAACTTAAGAGGGAGCGAGATACTTTCGAAGCCCAATTCTATGCAAGCGAGAAGAAGGTTTTGGAACTTACTAGGCTACTTCATGAGGAGAGAAACCTGAATGCTTACATTGCACCAAAGAGGATGCATACTACCTTTTTATCTTAAAGTTTCTTGTATTTGTTTTGACCAAGGAGGCATTGATGTACTCAAGCTTTAATTTATTAATATAACGTGTATTTCCTTTTTGTCTAAAAAAAATTTGAATCTTTAAGATCCTTGAAATCATTGCATATGCATCTACCATTCATCATAACATAAGCAGGTTTCTTGCAACAAGTCTCCTCATCTCTCTACCATTTATTTCAGTAAGATAGATCTCGAGCAAACGGTGAAGGACCTCCAAGCTCAGAATGCACTGTTTCAACAATTGTTCTTAACTCTGGCCAAAGGACAAGAAGAGTTGAAGACCTTGCTGGTTGAGGAGAAGAAAAAGAAGACAAAGAAGATAACTGGAGTTCTAAACATGGGAAGAAGATTCCAAGGGCAAACAAGAAGGGCCTTAGACTTTGCAACGACATGCGGTGAGAGAGACAATCAAGATGGGAAGGGCAAAGAAACAATTGTCCAATCAGAGTCATAAGAGGAAGAGGAAGAAGAAGACTATTCTGAAGAACTATACCCTCCAGCCGACGACAAGTATAAGCATCTAGAAGGACGATTGAGTGAAATGGAAATCCAAAAATTGCTTGGCTTGGACTTTGAGGAGTTGGGATTAGTATCGGGGATTGTCATTCCTCCAAAATTCAAAGCACCTGTGTTCGCCAAATGTGACAGAGTTTCATGCCCTAAAATGCATCTCCGGTCCTATGTGAGGAAAATTCGGCCCCATACCGCTAACAAGGACTTATAGGTACACTTCTTCCAAGACAGTCTGTCTGGAACTCAACTTGATTGGTTTTATCAGTTAGAAAGAGCCAATGTTCATAACTGGGAGGATCTTGCTGCAGCCTTTTACAAACAATACCAATACAATGCTGATCTTGCACCCACCCGTACTCAACACCAGAGTATGGCCATGGTTTCAAGTGAAGGCTTCAAGAACTACGCACAAAAATGGAGGGACCCAGTAGGGAGAGTCCAACCTCCTTTATCTGAAAGAGAGTTAATTGATATGTTCTTGGGAACCTTGTCCAGACCTTTATTCAATCACTTAATTGGGAGTTCATCGGCAGGTTTTACTGAATTGATATTGACCGGAGAAAGGGTAGAAGCCGGGATAAAGAATGGAAAGATTTAAAAAGATGCATCCTCTGCCGCTGTAAGGAAACCATTCATCAGAAAGAAAGAAGTGGTTGCTGTATATCCTTAGAGAAATCAAGATAGGGCCGAACGCCGTCCAATGGTGGGGGATGTTATGATTCCTAAACATGTGCCTGATTAACAAAGAAGCAATCAGCCAAGAATGGAAAGACCAGTCAGAAAATTCACTAGAATTAACATGACACTATCTCAGGTATTACCGCATCTGTTAAGATCCAACCTAGTGGCTTTGAAAGAAGCTCCAAAGAACCCTAATACAACATCTCCTCACTATCATCCTAATGCCCGTTATGCATACCACTCTGAGAGTCCCGACCATGACACTAACAACTGTTGGGCTCTGAAGAACAAAGTACAAGACCTCCTTGAAGCCAAAGAGATTGAATTCGATGCGCCAGAAAAGTCAAATGTCATTTCTTCCCCTATGCCTAAACACGGCCATAATGCTAACGCCATTGAGGAAGATATATTTGTTATTTCAGTTGATGAACTTATGACCCCACTCCTGACTATCAAAGAGAACTTGTTGAATGTCAGTGTTTTCCCGTGCTGTGATGAAAGCTGTCATTTCTGTTTGTCCTCACCAACCAGCTGTCCTTTGTTGAAAGCAGGCGTTCAGTGCCTAATAGATAACAAGGAAATTTTATTCAAAAAGACTTCTATTTCAACTTTTTCTTATAATGATGTTTCCATCGTTACCATTTCCGACAATTCTTCCAGGGTCTCCACCAAAAGACCTGTTAGAATTACATCAGTTCCAAAAGTAGCTCCTTTGATAATTACAATGCTTGGACCAGTCCCGTATTCGTTAGACAAAACCGTACCATGGAATTATGTAGGGGATGTCTACTACCACAGTATCAAGCAAGATTGGCCAGCTGTCGAAGATTCAAGTTCTGAGAAGGTTGACTCCGATATCAGTAATATTGCAGGGACTAGTAAGATCACTCAAAGTGGAAGGGTTTTCTCTCCAGAAATAGCTCCTCCAAAAGCTGTTTCTGGACCCGTAATCATTCATGTTGTTGTTTCTCCTCCAAAGGATATTCCCAGTCCTACAATCATCTCTGCTAATACCCCAACGGACAAAGCTGTTACAATCCCTGTTATCACTCCTACTTATATTCCTGCTGCCGAGTCAGCTGAGACTCGAGGTAAAAGTGTTTTGGTTGAGTCTGTCAGGACGAAGACACAATCATTGGATATCCCCGAGACCTCCTGGAAAGAGATGGAGGAAATTCTAAAGATCATAAAAAGAAGTGACTACAATGTAGTTGAACAACTGAGGCAAACTCCATCTAAAATTTCCATGTTGGCTTTATTACTATGTTCCGAGGCGCATGCAAAGGCCTTGGTAAAGTTCCTGAAAACTACCCATGTACCCCAAGAAACATCTGTTGATCAGTTCCAAGACTGCGTAGCCAGCTTGACTGCAGATAATGGCTTAGGTTTTTCAGATGCTGATTTAACGCCAAGAGGGAGGAAGTATAATGAGGCATTACATGTCTTAGTGGAATGCAGGGGCACAACCTTGGCTCATGTTTTGGTGGACACCGGTTCGTCTCTGAATGTGTTACCTAAAAAGGCTCTTGATATGCTTGACTGTGAGGGATTGACATTAAAGCCAAGTAACATAGTAGTGAGGGCCTTTGACGGCTCAAAAGGGATGATGCATAGGGAAGTGGATATCCCCATAAAGGTTGGAACCCAAACATTTGATTCAACATTTTATGTAATGGATATCCTCCCTTCTTATTCCTGCCTGCTAGGCTGACCGTGGATTCACAATGTTGGCGTTGTTACTTCTACGTTGCACCAAATGCTAAAGCATCTGATTCAAGGGAAGATTATCACCGTTCATGGAGAAGAAGATTATATGATCAACCATCTCAATTACTTTAGATGGTGAATTTATTGAAATTTCATTCCAGCACTTTGAAGAAGTTGCACAAGATGTGGCAGTGACCAAGGCTGTGTCTCAAGTTCCCAAGATTACAAGGCCTCCACTCAGGATGTCATCTTTGAAGGATGCCAAGGCAGTGATAGAAGAAGGTGGGTGCACTATTTGGGGACAACTCCCAGATATCCCATACAAATCTGACAAGTTTGGCCTGGGTTTCACTTCAGGTGCTCAGAAGTCTGTACGCCGCGCTCGTGCTGAAGGACCACCCCTGAAGATCAGCAATCGTGAAGTCAACATGGTAGAGGATGATGAAGATGGCTACAACCTGGAGGATTAGATCTTCCTAACTGTCAATGGAGGGCTCAACAATTGGGAGGCTAGAGATTTTGTCCCGATCACTTTTATCCCACAGTAATTTGTCTTTACATTTTGTAGGATTTGTAATATTAAAACAATTCAAACTCTTAAAGCCTTGTGTCTTACCCGAGGCACAATGGTCCATTTGTAAGGGTTATTATCTCATTTCCATATGACACCAATGAATCATGGACGTTTTTGCATACAAAATTTGTGCTCATTATTTTTCTTTTTACATTTTTATTTCTTTCAAAGATAGCTATACTCTTACACACACTCACACTCACAATGCAGGTCTACATCCATTCTGGATCCCATGGGTAACAGTTCTGCTATGACCTTTTGTGACTCTGAAAATCTAATCTACCAAGCCAAAGATGAAGGTGAGGTAGATTGTGAAGTACCAGGGGAACTCGCCAGGTTACTACAACAAGAAGAGAGAACCATTCAGCCCCACGAGGAACCCGTGGATACGATTAACCTAGGTACCGAAGAATACAAAAGAGAAGTCAACGTGGGTGCCAATCTGGAACCCAGTGTCAAGGAGCGTCTGATTCAGTTGTTGCACGATTATGTTGAGGTCTTTGCCTGGCCGTATGAAGACATGCCAGGACTTGATGCAAATATTGTGGTATATCGTCTGCCTACAAAAGAGGATTGCCCATCAATAAAACAAAAGGTCCGTCGAATGCGACCATATATGTCGGAGAAGATTAAAGTTGAAGTCATGAAATAATTCAATGCTGGATTCTTGGCCGTCACCTCCTATCCGCAATGGGTGGCCAATGTTGTTCCCGTTCCCAAAAAGGACGGCAAGGTAAGAATGTGCGTGGACTACATAGATTTGTATAGGGCAAGCCCTAAGGATGATTTCCCACTTCCCCACATTTACATCCTAGTTGACAATACAGCACAACACAAAGTTTTTTCCTTCATGGACGATTTCTCAGGTTACAACCAAATCAAAATGGCGTATGAGGAAATGGAGAAGACAACCTTTGTCACACAGTGGGGCATATTCTGCTACAAGGTGATGCCATTCGGACTGAAGAATGCTGGGGAAACCTATCAGCGTGCCATGGTAGCTCTATTTCACGACATGATACATCACGAAATAGAGGTCTATATGGACAACATGATATCTAGATCTCAAACAAAAGAAGAGCATCTTGATCATTTACAGAAACTGTTTGAGAGGTTAAAGAAGTACAAGCTGAGGTTGAACCTAAATAAATGCATGTTTGGGGTAAGGTATGGTAAACTCCTAGGCTTTGTTGTCGGCAATAAAGGAATTGAAGTGGATCCCGCCAAGGTGAAAGCGATACAAGAGATGCCTGCTCCTCGTATCGAGAAGGAATTCAGAGGATTCTTGGGACGTTTAAACTACATTGCCAGATTCATTTCTCACCTGACAGCTACTTGTGAACCAATCTTCAAATTATTGAAGAAAGATCAAGTAGTCAAGTGGAATAATGAGTGCCACACTGATTTTGACAAGATCAAAGAGTACCGGCAAGAGCCTCCTGTGTTAATGCCACCAGTCGACAGAAGGTCATTGATCATGTATCTGACTGTTTTGGAAAACTCAATGGGGTGTGTGCTGGGGCAGCATGAAGATTTTGGTCGAAAAGAGTATGCTATTTATTACCTGAGCAAAAAGTTTACTAACTGTGAAACAATATATTCAATGCTCGAGAAAACTTGCAGTGCTCTGGCATGGGCTGCTCACCGGCTAAGACAGTATATGCTGACCCATACTACCTTGTTGATATCTAAAATGGATCCAATAAAATACATCTTCGAGAAGCCTGCACTCTCTGGGAGAATAGCGAGATGGCAGATGATCCTGACAGAATTTGACATATAGTATACTACCCAGAAAGCAATAAAGGGCAGTGTACTAGCTGATCATCTCACTCACCAAGCTGTAGAAGACTACCAGTCCATGAAGTTTGAATTTCCAGATGAAGACATCATGATGGTAAACAACTATGAAGAATTCAGGCCATATGAAGGACCTGGACAAGGATCCCGATGGACCCTAGTTTTTGATGGGGCATCTAACGCACTCGGAAACGGTATCGGTGTTGTACTAATATCTTCTGAAGGATGTCATACTCCTTTTACGGTAAGACTCTGCTTCAATTGTACAAACAACATGGCGGAATACGAAGCGTGCATATTTGGTCTTAAAGCTGCCATATATTTGGGGATCAAATCCTTAAATGTATTCGGAGATTCAGCTTTGGTCATCAGCCAGATCAAAGGGGAATGGGACACCAAACACCCTAACCTTACCCCTTACAAAGAACATGTTTTGACATTGCTCCCACATTTTGAGGAGATTACCTTCGAGCATTTCCCGCGAGAAGAAAATCATCTAGAAGACGCACTAGCCACAATGTCATCTATGTTTAAACTTAAATCAGATGACGAGGCTCCCCAGATCACCATTGAACAAAGGGATGAACCGGCACACTATCACAAGATTAATACTGAAGAAGTAGGGGACCAGCCTTGGTTTCACGAAGTCAAGAGGTATCTCGAAACTCAGGAATACCCAGAAGGAGCTTCAGTAAACGATAAGAAGTTCTCAAGGAGATTCTCTGCTAAGTTCTTCCTTAGTAATGGCATTCTTTACAAACGCAACCATGACTCTGTGTTACTTTGGTGTGTAGACAAGGTTGAAGCTGAAAGGATCATGGTTGAGTTACATGAAGGCACTTTTGGCACCCATTCCAGTGGTCATACAATGGCAAAGAAAATCCTACGGGCAGGCTATTACTGGTCTACCATGGAAGCATATTGCTATTAACACTCTCGAACCTACGATAAGTGTCAAATCTATATTGATAAGGTGCACGTACCTCCGGTTTCTCTGAATGTCTTGAAGGCTCCTTGGCCCTTTGCTATGTGGGGGATTGATATGATTGGGGAAATAAAGCCAACAACCTCCAATGGACACCGCTTCATCTTAGTGGCCATTGACTATTTTTACAAAGTGGGTGGAGGCAGGTTCTTTCGCTTCTGTTACCAAGAACGTTGTCGTCCGGTTCATCAAGCAGAACCTCATTTTTCGCTATGGTATCCCAGAAAGGATCCTTACAGACAATGGTACAAACCTGAATAATACTATGATCACCGCCCTGTGCGAGCAGTTCAAGATCCAACATCACAATTCTTCCCCTTATTGGCCGAAGATGAATGGTGTTGTCGAAGCCACGAATAAGAGTATTAAAAAGATCATACAGAAAATGACAGTCACATACAAACATTGGCATGAGATGTTACCATTCGCTCTCCACGGGTATCGTACCACAACTCGTACATCAATCGGGGCAACACCCTATTCTCTGGTATACGGAATGGAGGTTGTCTTGCCTATTAAAGTCCAAATCCCCTCTCTGAGAATTATGAAGGATGCAGGGCTGAATGAAGACGATTGGATCCAGACTCGACTTGATCAACTGAACTTAATTGATGAGAAAAGACTTATTGCTGTCTTACATGGTCAAATGTATCAAAAACTAATGATCAAGGCTTTCAACAAAAAGGTCAGACGCCAAGTGTATCAAGTCGGGGATCTGATGATCAAACGTATCATACTACCACAAGGTGATCCCAGGGGTAAATGGACTCCTACACACGAAGGACCATTTGTAATCAAAAACATTTTATTTGGTGGAGCAATGATCTTAACCACCATGGATGGCGACGACCTGCCGCACCCTGCAAACGCAGACATAGTCAAAAGATACTACGTATAAGAGGCCCGCTAGGTTGACACACCTAGGAAAAACAAGGGCATCCCGGCGAACCAAAAGGTTCGGGAAAAAATTAGGGATAAAACAAAAAAAATTGTACACCCGGCAAGCTGAAAACCCGAAAGGGTGGCTCGGGCAAAAAAGGGTTTCCCGATGGACTAAAAACCCGAAAGGGCGGTCCAGGAAAAAGTTAGGGAATTAAAGTGTATGACTATGTCCGGTTGGATCACCTTCCGGACAACTGACAAACTCAGAGATTCTGATCAATTCAATCATCTTCTTACAAAGCGACAAATAGACAAGATGCTCAGAGATACGAAGGCTATAGCAGAATGGGAACCCCATGGGATTATTTCACATAGATATTTTTTATTTGTATCAAACTTCATTTTTTACGACGACATTATCTTACTAGAATGTTTGTCTCATTGTACAAAAATACTTACTCAAAGTCAATACAAAGATATCCCTTTGAAAGTGCAAAACTATCCGTTTTTCTTTACTCTTATATTTTGTTTACAAAAACGTCCAATGATTTATTTTTGAACATATGCATTTGAACATAATCACTGTTTACAAATAAACAAAATAGAAAGACAATCACTGATGGCTTTAAGAGGTAGGGAAATCTCCCTAAGCTATTTCCATAAAGTCCCCCGCAGTGTGCAGTTTAATCCCCAGCGGAACAAAACTCCCAGTTATCAATCCCCAGTAGAAATCGTTCAAATTTCTCTGGATTCCCTAAGCAGGATTTTTCAAGCAGTACCCGACATTTCCCTTACAACAGAGTTCATTTCTCTAAGCGGAAATTCATCAACACTTTAACTTCACAACATGAAGACTTACACTCCATATCCTCAGCAACATTAAGGGTGTCATCTTCCCCAAATCCAACAAGCAGTGCAACAGATTAGCTCACATATGCATACATCACATCCATATATCATAAACATTGATAACACAAACGCATTATATCATGCATTTCATACAACATGACTTTGCATTTTAGCTAACATTTTACCCTTTTCAGGATAAGGTTAACAACTACCGTTGACAATATTCAAAGTTTACAGATACAGTTCAGATACGCTCCAGACACGGATGCCATTCTGATACTCATTCAGACGCAATTCTAAAGATACAGTTCAGATACGCTCCAGATATGGACGCCATTCTGATACTCATTCATACTCAACTTTTAGATACAATTCATATACGCTCCAGACACAGATGTCATTCTGATACTCATTCAGACTCATCTTTCAAATACAGTTCAGATAGGCTCCAGACACGGATGCCATTATGATACTCATTCAGATCCAACTCTCAGATACAGTTCAGATATACTTCAGACACGGATGCCATTCTGATACTCATTCAGACGCAATTCTCAAGATACAATTCATATACGCTCCAGATACGGACGCCATTCTGATACTCATTCGATTACTGCTTACAAATTACAATTCAGCAATCACTTTTTGGATGGCATCTACAAGCCCATCTCCAACAACTTTCTATCATCTCTCCATATGGCATCTTTAAGCCCATTCCCTCTACCACCACATCACCGAGTGCAAATTTCTGGGCGCTCTAGTGTCCAATCATCTTCCACCTTCGAGTCACGAATGTCAAAACTTGCCAATCTAACTCTTCAGGCTTAAGAAGATTGAACATGGGAAGCTCTTGTACCCCGAAATTTTCCCTCTCACTTATCAATAATTTTCTCACAATATCTCCTTGACTCAAGACTGCACTAGGGTTTGATCAGCTCAAGACACCTCCTTTAGCACTGATGACCAAAATTAGGGTTTGAGTTTGCACAAGGATTTTTAAACTTCCAATATCCCATGTGACTTTAATGAATCATTATGGACCCCCAATATTACTCATGTCATGTTTTAAGCCTTGGATCACACTTTTGCTTAGTCAATTGAGCAGTTGACCTACAAATCAATTGTATTGGGGAAAAAGTCAACCATGGCCAATTTACAGTCAAACTTCATAATTTTTTATCCAAGTCATCATTTTAAACTCATATGTATCTTTTGATCAAGTTTGGACCACAATTCCTCAAGAAATTTGATTAAATCTCCAAAAGGGTAAAATGGTCAAAATTAGGGTTTTGACTAGGAAAGGGCAATTTCTGATTTTTGACCTAGCAAAGGATCAATTGATTTAATAAATGATATCAAGAGCCCAATTACATAATTTTGTCCTAATGACAAGGTTCAAAACATTGCAAGTCCATTGGATTGACAGATGAATTTTGCAGTCAACTGATCAAAAGTCAACTGTATACTGAAAAGTCAAACTTTGACTTTTTAGTCAAATTCAAGTGCCAAAGATCACAATTCATCAAAACATGTCAAAATATGAAACTTATTCATCAAGAAATCAAAAAGTCAAGATTTCATTTTGAAAAGTCAAAATTTCTAAACTTAGAAATTTTTCTAAGTGTTGGAAATTTCATGTTTTTTCATAATTTTGAGCAAAATTTTCACCATGATGCAAGATGATTCAAAAGAAACATCCAACATTAAAGTTGTAGATCTACATGAAATATACAACTTTAATTTACACACCTCCTTCCAAAAATGCTTGGATCTCAAGTTATAATTTTATGAACATGTGGTCATGAAACTAAACCCTTAGTGAAATTTTGCCCTAACTTGGCCAGGATTTTGACCAAACTTCATGGCACTTTTTCATATAGTTCCAAGAGTAATCTTCAAAAGCATTTCAAATATAGATTTTAAAGCACATTGCAACCTTTCCAAAATTTCCAATAACTCATTGAGATCATTCTTGAGTAGGGAGAATAGAAGAGATGAAGTTAGGGTTTTATCACCTTAATTACAAGTCATTTTAGTGATGAACAAAATTCAAATTCAAACTATGCTGCATAAACACTACTTTGCAGACCTCAAATTTGTTAGGAACTCCATAATTAATTGTTTACACAGATGTTAGAGGCCTCACTTCAAGCATTCAATACATGGACATGCTTTTTATCCATTTTTGGAAGAAAGATCACATTGCCATTTTGATAAAGCAACTTTTTGTACAAAACTTGTTATTGAGCCTTTCACTTGTTCTCTTCTGATTAAACTAGGCCTATAACTCATCATAAATGTTTCAAACACTTACAATCACCCATCCCATGCTTGTACCTCTTCTTGAAACTTGTTTCCCTCTTTTCTTCAAAATCAAGTAACCTAGCCAAAAGCTAAGAACTTGTACTTCTGACTTGCCAATGCACTCAAACACTTTTGTTTATACATACACAAACCATTTTACACAAACACACGAATGCGAAAGCCTTGAAAGAACCTAGAACTTTGGATCACACTTCACACTTCCATTTTTACACAAACTGACCAAAAACTTGAAACTCATAATCTACTTGTGCGTTTCTTGGCCTTTTGGTTTCTAAAGTTTCTAAACGTCATATAGAGTTGATCCCACGCCCTGTTTTAGAACTGTAACACCATTAACATCATCCTCCATTTCCAAAAACTCAGCTCTGCACATTGACTTCTCCAAACCATTTCAGCCATCCATTGTTCAAGCTAATCATTGCATTAGCTTCCTGGGACCTCAAGGAAGCTAACCTGATCATCATCATCACTTGAAACAAGCTCAAACTCAAAACACAATTTCCAGTTTTGAGGTAAGTTTTCTCAACTTATAACTCTTCATACCGGCATCATCAATAGTTTATTTGTGAATAAAACATGTAGATATCATTGCCCTAAAGCTAACCATGTCCATAGTTTTCATTAATTTTATTTGAGCTTAGAGAATTTTGAAACTGAAATTTCTGAGATTTTTAGGGTTCAAATTAGGGAAATTAAAATTCATGTTTATCTTTGATCTATAGTTTTAATGCTTTACATTTCTGAAACCGTGAGAAAATTTTCTACAAGTTTCATGTTTACAGTTTTCATTTTTGATGAGAAATGAGAAAGTTACAGTTGGTCTGGCTGGAGGTTGAAGATGAAGTCTTCAGGGCGCATTTTACCTTGTATATTTATTGTTTTGCTTATGTTAACGAATGTATAGCCACCCCAGTTGTAGAAGCGCGCGCTTGTAACCTTTGGGACCTGGGTTCGAGCCCCAGTGGTACCCTTTTGGATTTTTCATATTTTTCTTATTTTCTGATTTTTCTTTTTTGACACGCTGGGCCTTCTTGGGCCTGTTTTTTTTGTTTTTTTTCTTACTAACCTCCTTGCAGGCTATTGGCACCTCTGATCCAAGTTTATTTATTTTTCTTTTTTATTTCATTTTTATTTTCTTAAATATATTTTCTAAATACTGAAAAATCATAAAATACAAAAAAATGAAAAATTTATATTTTGACTTAGTTTATTTTATTTTTCTCACAAAAAAAATATATTTTTATTAACTATACTTTTTTTTACTTATTATCTTGTAAATATAATTAAAAATATGTTATTAGTTATTTTCTTTCATACTAATTAACGTATATTATTTTTGATATAAAAAAAGACTAAAAATATTTCATGATACTATAAATATTTTCAAGACAAATAATACCAAAAAATACTTTTCTTATAAAACTTATTTTCTTTTATTTTAATTAATAGATTTAGGGTTTTGTTTAAAAAACTTTTCTTGATAAATTTAGGGTTTACTTTTCATTAATTATTTTTTCTTTTAATTAATTATATTAAGACAAAATCGTTTTCTCAAAAAAAATCAAACAAATATCCATTTACTTCACATTTTGCATTTTTGTACATTTATTCATTCTGTACATTATATCCATTTAATTTCTTATATATTAATATCAAATTAAATTTGGTTATAATAGATTAATTAGGTTTATATTCTTGCAATCCCCATTCAATTTGTAAACCCCTCCCCACAAATGTTGTAATAGCGTAGTAAATTTAAATTTCGCAATTTATCGCTTTTATATAACATGCTAGTAATTAGAGTTTGTATGGAAAGACTAAAACCAATATTTAGAAAATCCTAATTCAAGACAAAAACAAGAATGAAAACAATACACTTGCACACAAGCACCCCTAGGGTTATTCCACTTGGGTTCCTTATACAAAATGGCCATATTATGCATGTAAGGTATCTTAGCAAAAACAAGCAAATATAAGATCATAGTCCCTCGACGACGCTATCTAAGTTGCCTTACAAATGATCATAGTCCCTAAAAAAGAATTCTAAGATACCTTGCAACATTGCTAATCATGGTTATACGATGACCCACAGTCGTCTCGTTTACATCCAAAGATAGTGTTGCTTACCAAATTAATGGTAAGACAACAATGTCAAAGGAAAAGAAAATGAACAAGACAGACATTTGAGTAGGTAGAATGCTCCTAATTACTTGCTCACATTCAAACAAACATCCTTGTTATTTTCAAAACAAGCATCTACACTTTTAAAACATCTTACAAACTTGAAAACATTTTCAAAAGATCATCATCTTTGTATACATTCTTACGAACGAGAATCATTACAAAGATTTACTAAACAATAGCCTCTTTACAAAATACTTTCAAAAACTACACAAAGCATAATTTCAAACATAAAGCAAGTGATCTAGGAAGTAACTAAGAGCCCATGGAAAACCATGGATGAAAAGGGTGCTAATACCTTTCCTTTTCATAATCTACCCCCCGAACTCAAGAAAACATCTCAAAGGTCTTTCTTGTGCTTTTTCACCTTTCCTTTTGGATAAAATAAAAGTTGGTGGCGACTCTTGCTAACCGCAACATTTGCGATCAAATGCAAAACAACCAAGTCAGTTCTCCCACCGTATCACATATGTGTATGATCATGAAATGGTTTCTTGTTTTAAATGTCTTATTTTTTATTCAGTGACCATATTGTTTTTTAAAAAAAAAGATACGCCAATGAGATAGGGAAACAAAATGCCTTTACTAAAGGTAACATAGTTCAGATATAGAAAAATATTAAAATTTTAAACCAAAACTTGTTTGCATAAACATAAATAAAGGGAAATAAATCTTCTAGGCGCGCTTGCGGATGTGTGCTCTGAAACCATCAACCATTGATCGACAATGCTGGAGAAAGTATTCAATCCTTTGGAAGAGGGACCATTACACTTTCTACATCTCTCAAACTTCGAGGGATATCCTCAATGAGATTATTGGCTAAGAAGGCAAGCTTTTCATGTTTGTCCTTATAATACTGGTACTCTTGATAAAGATGCAGGATTATCTTATGGTTATCTCTCCCTGCTTGGGTGATCTTGGTATACTGCTCTTCCCAATACATCTTTTCACTCATCATTTCCGTATAAAGTCTCGGCTGAATCAGGAAATCCTTTTGGAGGCCCTGAAGCTCTAGACACACATGCTCATATTCTTGAGTTCTCTGAGTTAGTAGTCTTTCTGCCTCTACCTTTTCAAGGCGTGCTTTGACCTATGATTCTTGGATCTCTTGAGGTTCAATGGTGAAGTACTTTACTTGTTCTTCTTGATCTAAGGAAGCTTGTGCCAAACTTTGGATATGGGCTCATAGATTTTCCTCTAGCACCTTTTTGTCATGTGTTGCCTTTTCATACAATCTGGTTAAACTTCCAATTTTAGTAGCAGCCTCCTCTAACTTTTGGTTGTGGGAGTCTAAGTTGAATGTTGCACTCAACAACCCTTTAGTTGTACGCTTCTGTTTGAGACTCTCTTTCTCCAATGCCTTTTGATCTCTCTCAATTTGTTGGTCCTTTGACTCAAGTATGAGCTGCATCTGCTTCTCAGATTGAGAAGGTTGAGTTCTAGCTCTTCTTTTTCCCTTTGAGCTTGCTTTAGGGCGCTCTTCAGATTGTCGACTTCTTCCAAGGATATATGCATAATCTCTGGGACCTCTGACTTATATTTTGGGTCTATATCAAATGGAAACTTGATAATTTATACCTTATCTCGTACCTATATGGTGTAGGGTTCCCTTGTTCCAAGCTCGGATAAACTTATTAAGCAACCCTTGGTCTTCTATACCCATGTCATGTATGATCAATGGTTGGAGTTGTTCGTCCAATGGTCTGTCTTCCAAAGGATACCCTAACTGTCGTAGGGCCAAAGTAGGGTTCTAATTAATACAGCCTCGAGATCCGATCAAAGGGATATTAGGAAAGTTCCCACAACTAATAGTGATGTCCCCAATATCCATCTTCCTGGCATACCATAATACCGAGTTTGCGGTGAGAGACCTTAATTTCTGTGGCCACTCGCGTCTGGTCAAGTTTGGAATCATATAGTCTTCTTTGTAAAGATGAGTCATGAACCAAGTATATAGAAGTGGGATGAAACAATTTAGCGTGCCTTTTCTCTTTTCGTACATTGTATGCAAGGTGTAATAAATGTCAGTAAGCAAAGCGGGAGTTGGATCCGTATTATAGACTTTCGACCCCAAAATATGCTAATGGCCGCAGGGTCAATATAGTCCACAGTCCGAGGAAATAAAATTACACGAAATACGAGTAACCCTAAACAATCGACACAAGATTATCATTCTTTTATAATTAGCAAATTCAAGTGCCTTAGCTTCCAAGTATATCCTTTTGATTCCTTGTATTGGACCTTCTATTCGGTAATTTTGCATTAACTCATGGTAAGGGATCCCTAAGCCTTTTTCTAAAACCTTGACTTCAACAGTTTGTCTGATACCTATATAGGCCTTCTCTTTGGAAAAATTTAGAATTCTATCAAATTCTTCTAGTGTTGGTGCTAGCTGGAAGTCTTGGAAGGTAAAACATCTCAGTGGAGGGTAGTAAAACTGAATGAGGATAGAAACAACATCAATTTGAACCTCTACTCTGGTTAAGTCAAGGGTATCCCCATAGCGGAGAGCATACACCTTCAGAGCTCTCTCAAATAATTTCCCCTTTATAGTTTTAATTTCAGAAATGTCAGGCCGGAAGGCATTGACGCGGATAAGTTATTTCCCTCTAGTATCCATTTTTTAAAGACAGTCATTGAGATCTTGATTTTATTATTATTTGTTTTACACCCTGTAAATAAGACAAATAAAAAGAAACAAGTGATGAATATGTGACGTATATGAATGCATGAATGTATGGCTTAGCGACGGGGTTTTTGTGATAGGTACCCTTAGAAGGTAAATCCCTTAATTTTGACCTACGGTTGGTTTACCCTCCCAAAAGGTGGCTTCCTTAAGGGTGTCATGAATAAAACCAGAGGGAAAGGGCACAAGGGCCTCCCTTAGGTGGAGCCTCTTTACGGACTGAAACCTTCGTCTCTAAGTCGTGAAAGGTCTTGTCATGAGATTTTAGGTTAAGGTCGTTACAAAGAGTCATGGGTGTCCTTCCAAAGTCCTACTCGTCAAGAGGATATCTCTCGATAAGTATTCCTTTTTCGGAAGTCCACCGACTCTAGGAGAAGTCGTCACATAAACTCACAGGGATGATGTACCCCCTAAGCTAATAGACGAACCTTCTTTCTAAGAGTTATTGGAAATATTTTGAGAAATAAAAAAAATCTCACCACACAGTATACATGATGATAAGAATAAATAAATAAATGCGATAAATTAGATAAGTGCAATAAATAAATAATGCAGTAAATAAATAAATAAATAAGAACCCCCCAAAGTAAAAACCCTAAAATCTAAAGTTGAAGTCCCAACAGAATCGCCAGCTGTTGCGACTAGTTTTTAAATCAGAGTCGCCATTATTAGTTTTTGTCATAGGGAAGAGAATCTAACAGAAAACTCTAATTCGCAGACCGAGATTCTAGGTTTCAAACTTCTTTAGACGAAATGAAGGTGTTAGACACCTTTCATCTACCTTATTCACAAGGATACTAGGTTTTAGGTTTGAGTTGGGGAAACAATATTTAAATTTTATTAGGGGAAAAGGGTTTTAATTTTTTCTAGGGGAACTCGCTACGATTTTTGATCGTATGCCTATGTAAAACGGATGAATACAAAATATATTCTCCATTTCAATCATGTACATAGGCGAGTGTGTAGATGATTGAAATGGAGAATATATTTTGTCTTCATCCATTTTACATTTGTTTTCAGTGTCCCCTACCTCTTCCTCTCGTGCAGCTCACAAACCCTTCCTCCCTCATTAAAAAAACCCTAATGCTCGTTACCCTTCCGGCGGTGCAACTGAATCATTCTCAACCTAAATCAAAACCCGACCAACAAAAAGCTAAATACTTTACCTCTGTTGTGATTTTGTTGTTCCGGTTCTGAACTTTTGGCCTGATTTGAACTAATCCCTGTTTTCTTCCTTGATTTCGTAGGTCTCAAAGGCGCTTGATGATGGTGATGACCGGAGTAACGGCGGCAGATCAACGACGATTGTGGTTTAAGATCATGAAACCCCAATCGTCCTTCTCTCGGAACTTTAACAGCAAGCTTGGCATGTCGCTCCTTCTTCGCCTTCTTCAACCTTTATTCTTCAATTAGGGTTTCCGTTTCTGTCTTCCGATCTTTCTTCTGTATTCGTCCCTTGTTTCTGTATTTGTTTTAGTATATATATACTTTTGATTTAGGGTTTTACGAATTATTGTTAGAGTTAGATTAGCACAGATTTAGGGAGATTAGATACAATTAGGGATTTAATTCATTACTGTAATTGATTCAATTTGTGATTGTTGTTAATTCTGTACATTGTAATATGGATTGGATTTATTTGTAAGATTTGATTTGTAATATTGTTGTAAAGAAAAGATTTGATTTTGTTAATTGGTTTTTGTACTGATTTGATTTTGTATTTTTTGTTGTAAAGAAAAGATTTGTTTTTTAGTTTAATCTGTACAAGACTTATTTGTCCAAGAAAGGTGCATATCTTCTGTTGTAATTGACACGGTAACTATTAGCTGCTTTTGGGCTTTTTTGCTATTTCCGCTGTGTATTGGGCCTACATCTTCTTTAAAAACTTGGTCCAACAGAACTTTTTTCCCAACAAAAATATTTAATAAATTATATAAATAATTTTTACTATAATATCTTTTAGTAATAATTAAAAGAATATTATAAAAGTTTTCTTAATAAAAATAAAAAGTTTAATCAGTAACAAAAATATGAAGTTCTTTTAATAGAAAAATATTTTTTTTTAGTGAAATAATAGTAACAAGAGTTTTAATAGCAATAATGATTTTTTTTCTAAAGTGAAACAGTAACAAAACGTCACATGGGCTAAAAAACTCAATGGGCCTGGTGTACCATATTCATGCCTCCCTCTTTGTTATTTAACAACAAAAATGCAAATGGTTCAAACGAAATGGTCCTGCAAATTGAATTTCCACCTCCTATTTTTACTAACAGCAACAAAGCCTAATGGACTTAATAATAAGTAAACTTAATAATTTTCTGTAATAACTTTCATATCTGAATCTCATGTTAACAAAAATGGTTTTTCTTTTTATGGACCATCTCCCAACCCGGTTGGCCCAAAGCCAAAACATATTACAAGCCCATTATCGAGCCCAGCTATAATCCGGATTAAAAACAACGGTAACATTACCACAAAGCAGATCAGTGTCCCAAATAAAAAAGGGTAGCCCAAATCCAATAGTGTTCTAATCAAAACTTAAATCAATAACTAAATCAGAATAAATTTAAATGCAGAAACAATTCAAACACGTTGTTATTTCCAGAATAGATTACAGACAAACAATTTAAATTTTTCAGACGCACTTAATAATTTCTTAAATCAAAATTACAAGAGAATCTGTACGAAGAAAAAAACATTCATATTGTTCTTGAAATTACATAAAATATTCAAAAACTTTCCTAAACAACAAAACCTTAAAAACAAAAATTGCATTCAAAAGGAATAATTTTGTTTCCTAAAATTACTATCCTAGTTAGCTATAAAAGAGGAAGAGAATTAGAGAGTAAAAAGAGGAGGAAAAAAAGATTGTACAAACTAGAAAATCGAAACAGATTATAGTAAGAAGGGATCGAAAATTTTCTGAAGAGTGAAGTAGAAGTAGTGGAAAGAAGAGTTATTCGTAGAGGTCTGGGTTTCGTCATCCGAACCATATATATATTGCCTCCAAGCCATCGCCTCAACATCCATCATCACCATCAGCGCCTTTCATACCTGTAAAACCAAAGACAAGCAAAAGCTCAGAAGGGGGAGGGGACTGTGAAATCATCGAAGAAACACGGTGAGGTACAACTTAACTTTTTCTTTTTTTCTCTCACTTGAGTTTGTGATACGACTATTGGGGATTAGGGGGTGGTTCGGGTTTAGGTTTGGGTTCGATTCAGGGAGAGAGAGAGAGAGAGAGAGTGAGAGAGAGAGAGAGAGAGAGAGAGCTTCGGGCTCATGGCCGCTGCGGTTGAAGGAATTTAGGGTTTTGGGTTTGCGTTGAGAGAGGAAAAGGAACAAGGTGGTTTGGAGACGAGACATAAGAGAGGGAGAGAGAGGAATAAAATGATACTTTTGTGTCGAAAATAAATATAATAAACCTTAAGATCCAGTGCGCGTCGGTCTACCGTGACTATCATGCCCCCTCATTCCCATCCATGTGATCCATATCAAACAACCAAGAAGCGTTGGTCCATCATCTCCTCATGCGCGCACCCACATATTATCCATACGGACCCTCTCCCCATGCGTTTTTGGGCTTAGGCCCAGTTTTAATTGCACTTTTTATTTTATTTTACTGCTAATAAACAAAATGCACCTCCCCTTGGTCTTTGGGCCTGAATTCAATATCTGAATTCAGACCCTTCCTAATAGCACCCCACATTTTACTACCCATAATATAATTAGCACCCCCAGCGAAATTATTTTTAATATATTTATTTTCTTTTATAATATCATTTATATATTTATCTATTTATTTTTTTCTTATTTATGTATATTTATATATTTTTGTATATTTATATTTTTATAATATTATATTATTATTTATTATTACAAATAATTTATTTTAAACCTACTTAAAGTATAATATTTTTTATTTACGATAAATCATATCTTTTTAAATCATGTACGTAAAAAAAATTTCACCATATAAATTAATCTAGTATTTTACATCAAAATATTAAAACTCGTGCGACTCACCAAATTACTAAATCCGCAAGTGACACGTGGCAAATATCTGGCTGCGTGATGAGGAGACTATATCAGACTCCTTCCCTATACGTCTAAAAAATACTCAAACAAACATCAAGTTATTTTTCGTAATAAATTAATTCAACATTAATTTTTGAAAAAAGGAATACAAATATATTTGAGTCAACTGCGCACTTGGTCTAACAAACTCTGCCATTCACACTCTTAGACTACGTATGAGGGAAATTTAAATATATTTCGCAATCCATAAAAAACACAAATCAACCACGAACTACGAAATGGGACTCTGATTCCTCCTAGGAGGATACGTAGGCATACGATCGAAATCATGGCGAGTCCCCCTAACCAAAATTCAAACCCTTTTTTCCCAATAATAATTAAAATCGTATTTCCTAAGAATGCGCTTCTAAACCTTGTATCCTTGTGAACAAGGTATATAAGGGGTGCCTAACACCTTCCCCTTGTTTAGAACCGAGTCCAAATCTAGAATCTCCGACTTTTAGGGTTATTTCTTTATATTCCCTTCCTCTAGGATAACAATTAAGGGTGGCAACTCTTATTTAAAAACCAGTTGCAACACTTCGAGTGCACGCTGTTTATTTCCTACTTCCCACTTCACATGGTTTCTAGAAAGCAATAAATGCCCATACTATACATGATCTCTAGAAAGCGGTAAATGCAATATTACAACAAATGGCCTGAAACCATACTAAACGAATAATAAAAATCCGCAAAAACCAAACCAATGCATGTAGGAAAATCGGAGAGCGCCACAAGCTAGAATCAATAACAAATAGCGTTAGAAGCATGAATAATATGTGAAAGTAAAACGTATCCATCACTAAAGCAATTGGTATCCGAAACAACTGGCTGAAAATCATCAAACAATGAAGTCTCCATCGAACGTCGTTTATCCCATATGAAGGGAAAGGTAAACATCGAGAAAACTTGAGAAGGGAGAAGTCACGGTCTTGCGACTGAGAGATCGGATAAGGGAGTCTGTTACGAGAGGGGAAGATATTAGCACCCCACACGCCCGTAGTACTGTAAGGTATCCACTCATGTTATCTATATTATGGGTGTGTAAATTCTATGTTTACTGTTTACTACTGCTAAAGGGAGAATGCATGCAAAAGAAAGGAGAAAAGAATGTAGGGAAAATAAAATTGTACTCGCTTGGGTCCTACCCTAATGCCTACGTATCCTTTTTGAGGAATCAGAGCTACCGTAGTTCGGCTCACATGTTTTTGTTTGTTATGTGTTTTTTATGGACAATGTTAATTCCACCTTTTGCCGCAGCTCGACCTTTGGAGACAAATGCGTTGGCACAAAAGTAAACTAATCATGTCCTTACCTGAAAATGGTTTTTAGAGAAAAGGTGCTCGAGTGCACAAAATGGTTTGAGTTGGTTTGAATTTTTGTTGCCTTGAAAAAGGGTTTAAGTGAGATTAGCATGTTTTATGATTTGCTAAGAAAAGGTTTTAGTTTTAAATGCAAAGATGCAAAATCGGAAGAAAGGAGTCTAAGGGAGACTAGCCTATTTCTAAACCTAATGTTATCATACAACGGTAGTCCTAAGCTTTGGATTAACAAAAGGGAAACATCTGCCTAATGTTAGCATACATGGCTTACAACCTAAGGTCTAACTTGCGTCTGAAGGGAGCAAGCATGTCCTAAGGGAACATGGTATGTACAAGGATAAAGCAAACAAGCTAATAAGCTCAATAGAGCACGCTTAGAGATATCCTATCTAAGTTTGTATGCCAAAGAAAATTTAACAAAACTATCCTATAAGGAACATGCAATGAGAGCAAAGTCGTGATCTCAATTTCTCAATTGAGTGACTCATCGATCAACAAGAAATAAAGGAAAGCGATAAAAATCCTATAGGGAACATGCAATGAGAGCAAAGTCGTGATCTTAATTTCTAAATTCAGTGACTCATCGATCAACAACCAAAGAAATAAACACAAGCACAACACATATAGCAAATGAAGTATGAAATGTCTACTACAGGTCTTTAAACAGCGACTTCGAGTGCACACTCTTTATTTCCTACTTCTCATGGTATTTAGAAAAGCGGTAAATGAATGTAGTAAAGTGCGAAGAAGTATGAAGGTAGTAATGGCGACTACCAAAGCAATAAAATCGTCAAGAGAAGACGAAAGCAATGGAGAAGAAGGAGTATGCGTCGAGTAAGCTTCACCAAGAAACAAACAAACTCAGAAATAATATCCAACTAAGATAAAGGAAAATGCATGTTGCGAATGCAACGCGTAATCAGAAGTTCCTGCACAAAGTGCCATATAATATCACATGCATCAGAACAACACATAATACGATATGAATTTCTCAGGATGATGAGAAATAAGGCGTGTCGCATCAGAAGTGAGCATAAGCCGTATGCTTTGATCACATAACTACTTGTTATGTTACATGATCGAAAGCACAAAAAATGTACCTTGCATAATGAACAAATGCGTCACAATATAACATGGAAAAGCAGCCCGAAAATGCGAATAAAAATTGAAAGAGAAAAAGCATTATTTTTTTATTAGGTTTTTATGGCCTAAAAGGAAGAGTATTTTTATTATTAGTTTTTTTCATGAAATAAAAGGAAGAGTATTTTTATTATTAGTTTTTTCATGTGAAGAAAAGTTCCATCAAAAACTAAAGAATTAATTTCTAAAAGAACCATTAAGAAAAAAACTAACAAATTTTAATGATTTTATACTTTTTTATCATAGAAAAATTAAAAGGGAAATTCCTAAATTTAACAAGGGAAATAGGAGTATTAGAGGGGTGAAAATTGAAATACAGGGGTGTACAAAAGCATAAGCTAGGCGCAGCCCAAAGGAGATAATCCAATAAACTAGTTTTTTGTACCAACAACCTTTTGGAAAAAAACGCATCGGGCTTCAGAAGTGATGCAGTACTGCCAACACATAGGCCCATCATCAATCATCCAGCTTTTTGTTTCACCTCAATTCAAATAAAAAACCAATCATGGACCTAAAGGATTCTCGGTCTGGTTTGAAAAACTAAAACCATTCCATTTTTTTTTTGGTTCCATTGAAAAAGGATTAGGGTGAAGTGTTGTGACAATCTATCTTCTTCACACGGATCCCCGTCTCTCACTCTTATCTATGTATTCGCCGGAAATTGCTCCGCCATGCCGGAGGTGGTGGAGCTTCAATCATCACTGCAACTCTCGCATCTTATTCTTCCATTCTACTTCTCATAACCCATCAGATACTCTCTAATTCTAATCTCAAAAGAAAAAACCTAGCGTTTTGGAGTAGAAATTAAACGGAAAGGATATATGATCACAAGGAATTGATTTAGGGAAAATATTCCACAAGGTTCGAGCTTCGCTATTGCATCAAGAAAAAAGAGATAAAGATGAAGAAGTTGAAAAAACTTGAAGACCTACCTACAGTGTTGAAGCTCGCTCCGGTGGTTGTTGAGTATCTTGAAGATGAAAATTAATAGAGAAGACCAGAGAGGAGATTCCGGCTATAAGGTATGCATCGATTATGTGCTTGCTTCCTCTTCTACCTCCTTCGATTCTTTCCTCTTCTTCTCTTTGTTTTTATTGTCGTTCTTTTTGTCGTTGCTTCAATATTGTTGTTGTTGATTTTGAGTTTCGACGCTGTTGCAAGTGTAGATGAGAGTGATGATGAACACAACGATGAACGTTGCAAATCTGCGATGAAGATGCGCGATGAGGTGAAGGTGGAAATTGTAGAAAAATGATGAAGATGATGATGATGATGAAGGAGAGAGGATGCTGCAAATGCCAAGAAGTTGCAGTAGGTTATGGTGATGAAGACAATGAAATGCTGAAGGTGAAGAAGATGATGAGGGTGATGCAAATTGTTGAAGGTTGATGAAGATGAAGAAAAGGTTCTGGAGTCAGGGAGGAGAAAGATCTAGAATGATGGTGAGTTTTTTCTTTTGAATTTTTATCAATAAAGTCTCTCTGAGTTTTTTTTAGTCGTGAATCTTACTCCCTCCTATTATTCTGTTGCTTTCTCTCTGTTTCTTCCCTTTTTGTTTTTCTATTGAGAAGTTGTTAGAAGTTAGTTGAAAGTTTGTTGGAAATTCGTTGGACTATTAAAGGCTTATGGAGGTTAGAAATGCTATTAAGAAATCTGGTTATGACAGTTAAGATAAGTTGGAATTAAGTTAGAATTGGTTATACCTAGTTGGTTAAAGAACTGTTAGGTTTTTGTTAGGAGTTAGTTATGCAGAGTTGTTAGAAGATTTGTAATTCTGTTAAACCTTTTTTTTAGGACAGTTAGAAATTTTGTTAAAAGAATGGGAGTTGGTTACAGGTTAGTTAAAACCGGTTTTTGATAGTTGAGAGAGTGAGAGTTAGTTACAGTTGGTTAGGAGGATAATTACAGATTCAGTTAGGAAATTATTAGGAAAAGTTATGAATCGGTTAGAAAATTCTGTTGGTTTTTTCAGTTATATTTCTGTTGAGAAGTTCTGTTGGGTTTTTTTTACACTATACCTGATTTTGTTGGTAGTTAGTTGTGCCAAAAACTGTTAGGAAATTATGCAGGTTGGTAAATTGGTTTAATATGAGCTGGCAATTAGAGAGTTCTATTAATTTTCCATTTTCATTTTCTGATTTCTGAATTTTCTACTTTTCTGAGCTTTGGACTGGCGCTTGAACTAATGCAGGTGGTTTTTAGGTTGCTTCTTTTTATCATTATCGAGACGGATGCAGGGCGGTTGTTTGCTGTTGAAGAACAAGTCGTAAAGTTTATGAAATGGTGAAGGCTTTTGGATCATGAAGAAAGTTTGAAACATGAAGGGCATGAAATGTTGGTACATGTAGATCTTAGAATTTGAGCAACGTGAAGAAGATTGAAGGTGCAAGTTGGTTATGAAGCATTGAAGATTGGTTAAAGCATGGCATATCATGAAGTTGATGATGATGTGAGGACAAAAGATGGAAAACAAAGTCGGGTAAAGATTAGGTGTTCTAGGATCTTTGGCTCAAATGGAATAAAACTTGAAATCTTTCATAACATTTGTAACAGTATGGATGTGTTTTTGATAGATTTTCCATGTAATTTGAATTGTTCCTTTCTACTGTCTTTGTAATTTTGTTAAATATGTAACGACCATGACTTGAATGACGAAGATCTTTAAACTAGAAATTGCAATGAGCTAGTTTTGTAATGGCTTGATCTTGTACTGGTTTAAGGGATTTGGAATAGGATTATATTCTTTTGAAATCTTGATGTATGGGATGTAACTGGAATGTTGATAGGATTAACTTCTCATAGTGAAAAGGTCTTGAAGTCATAATGAACAAGATGTTGGATTTTGTAAAAGAAGCATACTTTACAAACCCTTGAATCCAAATCATACATTCTTCAAAATATTAAAAGTGATATTACTTTTCAAATTGATCGTGAATTCCTAATGTCTTCTCTTATAATTGCATTTGAATAGACAATTATGTATTTCCACGTCTTGACTTTTCAACAATGGAATGAATCACCGCCCTTAAGTATCCTTAAGTAATTGAATATGCTTGACTATTTCTAGGACCTTTGATCTAAAACTCTAATGTTTCACAAGACAACACTAGGTTTTAAACTCGAAGCACTTGAAATGAAGCCCCAAGGAAAGTTTAGGCCATAAGTAAACCCAAGTGTTCAGATGAGATCATATTTCACATTGATATCCATAAACCCTAATTTATGAATAAAATCCAAGTGAAAATATCTTTTCATCTTCTTATATGAAAAACCTAGCCATATGCTCTATGATTCAATATAATAAGTGAAGTTTCCTTAATGTAGAAAAACCAATAGAAGACCTAGATTTCAATGGATAAGATATTCTTCAATGATAGCTTCCTCGTGTTGCCTACTGAAGAGCTCTCTCGAACAAAACTTTAAGGTGCCATAAATACACCAAGATCTCTTTCGTAATCACGTACCTCAAGCACTAATAGAATATCTTTGATGATGAGATGAACTGATGAACAAACTTCATGGATCCCTCTTGAATTCCACATGATTAGGAAAATAACTCTAATCCCTATGGAGATGATGAGCACATGAATATGACCTTCAATGCTTTTATTTGTAGCCCTTGAGTCTTTAGTTGAGATAAGGTTGCAAAGAGATGAAACACTGATGCCTGAGTGAAACCCTAATCCTGTGACCATTGACCTTAAGTACCAAACCTTGTTGTTAATGAATGCACGATGCGCTAGATGACCTAATGGAGATGTGTACAGATGAAATGAGAATTGCATAAGCCAAATAATAGGTGAAAGGGTAGGACAAATTTGGGGTATTACAATATCCAACTTGCTCCTTAAAATATGCATATCTCACAAAATTTGTTAGTAAATAACAACAAAATCAAATGCGATAGTATCAATTAGCAATATGCACAAAAACCGAATTATGAATATGTACGAGACAAAGCAAACAAGCCATATGAGCATGGTGTTACAATCCGGGCAGCAACTCATTAGCACATGAAAGTGCATCAAAAAAATACAAAAATGTGTCACAAGTCAAAAGCAATGCACAAAAATTATGCATAAAAACTTGAATTAGCAAGTCGAAAACTAAACGAAAAGTGATAGGAATTAATCGCAAAAATTAAGGTGACCCTAGAGTAGCGCAAAAATGGATTGAAATTTGTCCGAATCCCAAAAGTAAAGCGCGAGGAGCTCCGAATGGCTCAAGAAACTCGGTTTTCATTAAAAAAATCAAAAAACTCATCACGGATCAAAAGTTATGGTAAAAATAACAATTATGTCAAGAATTTGTCAATGTTCAAATGTTGAGGTATTTTCCACTAAACTCAATCAAACTTGTTTCTAATATGTTTCATGATGTCATTTAAGTCTATTGAGATTTATCTCGACACATATAAATGACAAACAACAAGTACCAATCACCAAATTGACAAAAAGTAGTTTATGTCAAAAATCAAACAACTTGAAAACTCTCATGATCAACAATCAAATGGTTAGAAACAATTGATATTATTGATATCACGACATTAAAGAAAAACTCTCAACGTCAATTTCCAACTCATGAGACAATTCAACATCATTTTTCAATCAAGTTGTAAAGTCCACAATTTACACGTAATCTCATGAATTATCAACCAATGTCAAGCCTCTTTAACATTTTGATTTCAAATAATCTTGAGAAATCAAAGAATTAGGTCTAAACTAAGCTTATGTTAAAAACTAAACAAATTCCGCAAGTATCACATAATTGGCACAATCACAAACTATGAAAAGTAATGAATTAAGACAAAAAAGTCACATTTAGGCCAAAAATCACAATTATGGACAAGTTGGAAAAGTGAACCGAAACACAAGGAACAAGCTTAAATATCAACTGGAATGATTTATCAAAATTATTGGAATCTATGCACACACATACGGTCTCAAAATGCATACATTTCGGTCAAATTTAGTTTTAAAAATGTGATTTTCGCACAAAAGTAAGCAGCTCCCAGATTTCACTTAAAACGTGTCTGAATTGAGAAACGGTCCGCGCAGAGAGCTTTGATGGTTCGAGAAAGTCGGTTTTCATTTAGAAAGTCGGGAAAAAACTAAAAACGGATTAAAAGTTAGAGCAAAAACACCAATTATGTCAAACTTTGCCAATTTACCAAGTATTGAGATATTTTCTATCAAACTTAATTAAACTTGTTTCAAATATGTTTTGCAATGATACTTGAGTCCACTAGAAATTATCTCAACTCATTGAAATGGTAAGCAACAAAATAATCAACCAAAAATTGGCAAAAAGATAGTTTATGTCAAGAATTAGTAACTTGAGATTATGTACAAAAATGCATTTTAAATGCACAAAAATATCAATGATTATCAATCACAATACATGGAAACATGTCATGAAGCTTGAAAACAAGGATTATGCCTAAACTAAACTACTTGCTAGTTTATGTTACAACATCTAAATCAAATGAATTAGTACTTAATTCAAAAAATTAAGAACTACACTATAATCTAAGTGTCATCCTAATTTTAATTCAATTCTATACTTCTATGAGAAATTTTAACAAACATCTAGTGTGCACAAATTATGTTAACTTTCTACTTCAAAAAATTGTTTCAAGAACCTAGTGTAAACCCTAAATCAAATTCAACCTAAATCTCTAATTCAATTCTTGAATCAACCTAAGCTATGTTAATTCCTATTAGATTCAAATTACAACCTAATGTTTAATTATTCGACAAAACTCAAAGCATAAAAATGGAGTTGATGTTATGTTACCTCTTGAACACTTGAAGAAGATAAAGAGGAGATGGTGAGGATGTTGCACGAAGATGAATAGGAATCGCCAAAGAAAGAGGAAGGAGGGAGATCGCGCGGTGAAGGAGAAGAGGCGCACGGAGGGAGTAGGTTGTCGCCAAAGGGGTGGCCGGTGATGAGGGAGGAGGAAGGAGGTTGAGGATATTTGTTCTTGAGAGAGAGAGAGAGAGAGAAGAGAGAGAGAGAGAGAGAGAGAGAGAGAGGAGAGAGAGAGAGGAGAGAGAGAGAGAGAGAGGAGAGAGAGAGAGAGAGAGAGAGAGAGAGAGAGAGAGAGAGAGAGAGAGAGAGAGAGAGAGAGAGAGAAGAGAGATAATAGAGAGGGAAAGTGTTTTTGAAAATAATGAGGTTTCTCTTTGAATTTGGTGGTAAAAACAATATTAGTGTTGTTTAAAAAGTAAATTTTTTAGCTTATTTGACGCTTAAGTGAAAATTACGATGTGATCCGCGAATCTTTTCGAACACTGACCTCCTGTGAAAATATGCAATTCTGAGTCACGAACGTCACCCAAAAAGAACGGACACTTTCTAATAAAAATTGAGTGATTTCGATACATTTAAGCAGCGAGACGTCACAGTCAAAAATTAATTAAGTCAAATATCAGCTTATTTGACCCTCGTCACTCGAACAAACCACGAGCTCGTGCTTAAAAAATTAGAATCTAGTCTCCATGTTTCCAGAAGAATATAGATCGTTGCATCCCTGACGTCGTGTAAAAAAATGATAACTATCTGATAAACGATGAATTTATTATGAATTTCCCAACGAAGCAACGTCCAGTCTTTTTCACAGATCTGAAAAATCTATTTTGCGAAATAAACCAATAATAGGAGATCCTCAGTCTACCTTTTGATTTTAAAATCTAAATCAAAGTTGAAGTAGACAACATTCTTGAACTGTCTCAAATAAGAAAAAAAAATATGGCTCTCCCCTACCACTCGAGACATGATAGAATACGTTGGAATCAGTCATGATAGAAAATTTTCATTCACCACCTGAATGTCTTGCATAAAACTCTAAGAGCCTTCGATAAATAGTCGAACAAGAATGCCCTGATCCCACAACAACACGCTAATGATATGTATGTATGTATATGATAATGCAATACAAGCCAAAATAAAGTCGAAATGAAGAGGGTAAATTTTGGGGTATAACAGCTGCTCCTATTCAAAGTTCTTAAACTTGGAGCAAGATTGGAAACATCAGCCTTTCAAGCAACATGGTGGAAGGAGATTGAATACAAATAATGAACTCAAAAATTTTCATGCTGAATTGAGACGACGACACATATCAACACAGGGTATAATCTTGATGGTTTCTTGGCACTAGACCAAAGAAACAGGTATAGATGGGAGATAAAAATCAAGGACTGTAGAACTTGATTCACAAGGGTGCTAAGTAACAACTAGACTTCACAGAATTCCAGAGTGTTGCATTCTGAGACAAAGTGCGCGAGTAATGACTCGACTCCACAGAATGCCAGAATGTTGCATTCTGAAGAAGAAAAGTAACATCCAAAAGGTGTTAGTAATGACTAGACTTCACAGAATGTTGTGTTCTAAGAAAGATAATAAATACTGAAAGATGCTAGTTACATTTAGACTTCACTGAATTCCAGAACGCTGCATTCTAAAAAAGGTAAGGACTAAAAGATACTAGTAACAACTAGACTTCACAGAATGCCAGAACGCTGCATTCTGAGAAAGAATAACGGCCTTACAGGGGGAAGACTAGTAACAACCAGACTTCACAAAATACCAGTAACATATGGTCTCGATCAAACTGGAACAATGCCTTTCTGAACCAAAACACACTGGCACGTTACTCACAACGCTAGGGGACCGAGTGAAGGTGTGAGTAACCATCAACCTTAGGAATTGTAAGTGCCCTGGAAGGAGAGTTGGCTTCATTTGTAAAACAAATAAGAAAGCAAGTTTACCCAGATCCCCTCTGTTGTTTTAATATGTGGTGTTGAAGAAGTTCAACATCTGGACCAACATGTTATGTAAGATGTCACAACATCAGCATGTGACATCGCGCCTGAAACTAAGTACTGTTTAAGTAATTATGCTATATGTTGAATGCTTGTAACAGCTGTGACTTATAACCTAACTATTCTAAGTGATCTAGGTTATTTGTTGTGTTGAAAAAGTTCAACATCTAGGAAAACATGTTAGATGTAATGTCATGACATCTGACTTGACATCACGACAACAGAATTGATAATTCAGTTACAGTTTTGGTACTTAAATACTCTGAGAATATATGAGGCGTTTCTTGTGGAGAATCTGAAGATCAATCAAGAATCAATCAGAATATTTGAAGAAAATACTGTTTCTAAATATGGAGATATTTTAGGAACTAGAAGATTGAAGACCTTGATTATAGGAGAAGTTTGCTGCTGAGTTGTAACAGCAAGGAGAAAAACTTGCTGAGTTAGTAATAGGTTATAAATAGCAGATTGTAACCTAGGGCTTAGGCGACACACACAATGTAACATTAGAAGGTGTTTTTAGGTAAACCTGTCGGTCTGTGGCAAGGTTACCATGTATGTAACTCGAAACCTGTAGGTAAGAGTTTGAGTGTTCTTGGATGAAGCTGTGAAGCAAGTCTAAGTATTTCTGCATTACTCCATATTCATTGTAATGTAGGAAACCAAGTGGGAGGGGCACTGCTTCTTGAGTAGGAGTAAGACTTCTGTTGTTGCGACAATAGGAATGGAAACTGGTAGGGTTTCTATCTAGGAGTTCCTAGGTATAGGTTGCACTGGGTAGATGATTAAGTGAAAGGATGGGAACTTGTGAAGTTTAGTCCTGAATTAATATTGCTAATAGTGGATCATTCTTCCTGGCTTGGTATGCCCCCCAGAGTAGGTGTATTACACCGACCTGGGTCAACAACTGATTTGTGTTTTTACCTTCAATACTTTATAATTCTGTCTGTTATACAACAAGGTAAAACTGTAATGTTGAAACAGATGATGTCTCAGAACATGTTAAGACATCATGCTGATATCTGTGCAGGAGAAACAGAACTGTGAAGGTTGCTTGCTCTCTGTTGATCATGGACAGAACTAGGTACATCGTGTGATCTATCCTCTGCACCTTCAAAGTGTATCTGGTACAGCTTGAATAAAACTGTGTGAATGTTACAGATGATGTCAAAAGAGATGAATGGATATCCTGCTGGTTTGTGTGCATGATAAACAGAACTAAGGGGTTTGTTTGCTTCATGGTATGTGATAGATGATGTTGCAACCAATGTTGAGACATCAGGCTATGAATGGATAGTTTACAAACCAAAGCTATTTGTTCGAGAACTGCAGATATGGCAACCTCTATGCTTCTGTTATACTGAATCACAAAAATTGGGTATCTACCTTGCAGTGTATGTATTATGTCATATCAGATGTCTAGACATTGAGTATAACATCTGAAGACTGGCATACACCAGAATTTCAATGGTATCAGAGCAGGCATCCTGTTCTGTTTCTGGATGAGATCCATGGGTGTTACTTTCTGGTATCTGCAAGGTCAATTTTAGTACTGAAGATTGTATCCTGGATTGGTTTGTTATTTCCCTGAATGGTCCCCTTGAAGTGGGAGGATGGACTATTCGTGACAGGAGCTGTGTGTACATGTCTTTGGTGATTGGCATTTGGCCTGGTTGTGTGGTAGCTGCTCTAGGTTTGATTTTCAAACGCTAGGATGTGTGCTCGCCTGAAGTTGTGTGTAGTAGTCATGCGAGGTTTGAACCATAGTCAAACTTGGTCTATTTTTTTAAGGCTAGTCTGGTGGAGTGTGTGTGCAAAGATTGGGTTGTATTATGTTCTTCCGCTATGTAATACCTGGCAAAACTCAAGCTCTGATGTGTTTCCCCTCTTGTGGATTGAAGGCCATTGTATTCAAGAATTCAACATAAACTATTGAAGATGTCACAGATACTTGAGTCCTCTCAAGTCCACTCATGAAGACGTTCTTCGTTCAGGTTGGTAAGAATCACATAACCACTGATTAGTGGAGGCCTCAAGGTGATGGAACTAATGTTCTATGTGATGGTGGAACAAGGATGCAGCTACTATTTGAAGAGCATATGTTTTGGGTGTCAAACAAAGGGATACCTTTGTTTGGAACCTACTCCTGACCTGGAAGAGGAGACATCTGTGTGTGCAAAGTTGACAATGGTAAAGTCAACTATGTCTGTATACTCCCGAAGGTTACTTTAGAAGTAAAGCTGGTTGAGATGTAACATTGATCAGGGCTGAGCAATTGTTCCCTGAAGTACTATGGTGTGAAGAAAGACAAGCTCACTTGTTAATAAAAGCCAATGATGGTGCAGCACTATTGCTCCTTCATAGAAGTAGATTGGGATCATGAGTCTTGAATATGAAGACTCAGAGTTTGGTTAAGGTATAGCTCTTGGAGTTATGTAAATCTGGTAGGGATGTCATATGTCATATCGAGACATTTGAGCACAATGCATGGATACTTTGTGTGGAGCTTCCATGACTGATAGCTTGAGGGGGAGATTTGGTTAACCTCCTCACATTAGTTCAGCCTTGTGTTTAGCTGGCTGTTGACCTATGTCACATGGGTTCTGGATGTTGTGTGACATATTTGCAAGGAAGGATTTATCTCTCTCATTCCTAATGATGAATCTGATCTGGTAGGAGTCTCAAGTCGGTTGAAGTAAGTAGAGTTTGACCTAGATATCTCAACTCTTTGGTCTCTCAAAGAAAGAGCTTGCAAGAAGAAGATATTAACACACGAAGAGTATGTCAAAGTATTCAAATGGTGAAAGTATCTTACTGGATAATGAGAAGGATTTATGATCAATTGCTATTTGTGACAAGTACAAGTATTTAATTGATTATCCTTGGTGTTCAAGATAACTGAAGTGGGAACATTCATTCTTCTAGACCCTGTGAAAAATCACAGGAAGAGTGATACCTTAGAGCTATCTCCTTGGTGACAGCAAAATCATTTAAAAGGTTTCCTGGAGACATGTTCAGACTTAAAACCACAAGAAGAAGAAGACATCATAATCTAGATGATGGTCACTTGGATCAGTCCGAAGATGAATTCAACAACTAGATGTTATAACATAATGCTGCAACATTTGGTTCAACATCAGATTCTTGCTTGGTAAAGTGGCTCATCAGCTTAAGATAGGATTAGATCCTCCAAAAGGATCATCTCTTTTCAGCTCTTTGGAGTTGTTACATGTTCCTGTCTCAGTATATCTAAGCCTTTTGTGATAACTTGTAACCTGAAGTTCAAATTTCAATTGGAAGATCAGAATACCTTTGGAAGAAGTCTGATAAACATGAAGGTGGCATTTGATTCATGAAGGAGATAATCAAACAGTGGCATGTGGTCTATCTCAGCAGTGGATTCTGAGAATCAAGATAATCAACATATGACAGCTGATTATTATCAAGAAAGTTTAATTCACAGTATGAATGCGTTCAAGCAATATTGTTGAACAGAGGGTGTGCTCTTGAAGACATGAAGATGCGTCTTATGTTTTCCATTCATCAAGGGGTCTTATTTACTTTGAATCAGAAGCTGCATTGAAGGTCCAACTGAGTATTGAATGTGTCCTACTTGTTTCCATGAGGAGAAGTGATTGTCCCTAACAGGGGGAGTATTGGTTTGTACAAAAGGTCTTCATCAAACTTGTAGGATATAAAGTGTGGCACCTTATTAACTATTGGAATGATGTGTTCAAAACTGAAGAAGACTATGTCTGACCAAATGTCATCACATCGGTAATGACATTGTTCCTAATTTCCTCTAAAACTACAGACAGGAGGAAAATTGGATGAAGTATGGATTATTACTAATAAATCCATGTGGAGTAACCATCCTCTTTGAGAAAATGGAATGGCTTCAAGCTGCTAAATCTGAAAATAGCAGAATGTATAACGACATAGGATTTGAGCATGTTTTCATCTGCTAAGAAAACAGAGCTGTTGTGTCTCATTATGAAACAGTTTAGTGAGCTGGAATGTTTAGGTGATAACTTGTCATCTAATAAAGGTATTATATAACTAATGCAGAGTGTAATATACCAACGATGTTTCTTGGGAAGGGGATCCTAAGACAAGGGAGCAGTCTGTTCTAAAAGACAAATGTCTGTTTTAAAAGGGCATCCTGACATGGTCAAAGGGTCAAACCCAAGGGTAGGTACCTGCATTAAAACCAGTCCTAGGGCACTGAAACTGTCAGAGTAAAGTACCAAGGTCGTTACTATCTATGCCAAAGTTGCATTATTTATGAAGACTCTCTCTATTCCTTCTCTTCATCAGAGGGTTTCAGCAATATGAAGTTTGTTAGCATCTGGGAAAATTGTGCATGGGTATGAATCTGTATGGGCAGTCTTTGTCAAATTCTGGCCAAAAAGGGGGAGAAAGATAGGGACTCAGGTGAAAGCAACAGACGGCAATGTCCAGCAAGACTCAGGAGAAAGCAACATGATCCATAAGTAAGTAACTTTGGTTGTGTCTTGTGTTCTGAGTTAAGAGGATAGTTGTGACTTGTGATCTGAGTTACATGATCACAAGTAATAATCTGGAGAAACGAAATCCTCTTGGGGCATCGATGGAGTGGAGTTGCTCACAGTTGACGACAGAGGTGTGTTGTTTGCTCAAAGGACATCAGCCTCTACAAAAGAAGATGTTAGACAAGATGTTGTAACATCTCAACTGTGTTGTGACCTGGTCCCAAAATACAACTTGCACTTATTTGTTTTAGCCAAAATTTGCCAAAGGGGGAGATTGTAAGTGCCCTGGCTGGAGAGTTGGCTTCATTTGTAAAACAAATAAGAAAGCAAGTTTACCCAGATCCCCTCTGTTGTTTTAATATGTGGTGTTGAAGAAGTTCAACATCTGGACCAACATGTTATGTAAGATGTCACAACATCAGCATGTGACATCGCGCCTGAAACTAAGTACTGTTTAAGTAACTATGCTATATGTTGAATGCTTGTAACAGCTGTGACTTATAACCTAACTATTCTAAGTGATCTAGGTTATTTGTTGTGTTGAAAAAGTTCAACATCTAGGAAAACATGTTAGATGTAATGTCATGACATCTGACTTGACATCACGACAACAGAATTGATAATTCAGTTACAGTTTTGGTACTTAAATACTCTGAGAATATATGAGGCGTTTCTTGTGGAGAATCTGAAGATCAATCAAGAATCAATCAGAATATTTGAAGAAAATACTGTTTCTAAATATGGAGATATTTTAGGAACTAGAAGATTGAAGACCTTGATTATAGGAGAAGTTTGCTGCTGAGTTGTAACAGCAAGGAGAAAAACTTGTTGAGTTAGGTAATAGGTTATAAATAGCAGATTGTAACCTAGGGCTTAGGCGACACACACAATGTAACCTTAGAAGGTGTTTTTAGGTAAACCTGTCGGTCTGTGGCAAGGTTACCATGTATGTAACTCGAAACCTGTAGGTAAGAGTTTGAGTGTTCTTGGATGAAGCTGTGAAGCAAGTCTAAGTATTTCTGCATTACTCCATATTCATTGTAATGTAGGAAACCAAGTGGGAGGGCACTGCTTCTTGAGTAGGAGTAAGACTTCTGTTGTTGCGACAATAGGAATGGAAACTGGTAGGTTTCTATTTAGGAGTTCCTAGGTATAGGTTGCACTGGGTAGATGATTAAGTGAAGGATGGGAACTTGTGAAGTTTAGTCCTGAATTAATATTGCTAATAGTGGATCTTCTTCCTGGCTTGGTATGCCCCCAGAGTAGGTGTATTACACCGAACTGGGTCAACAACTGATTTGTGTTTTTACCTTCAATACTTTATAATTCTGTCTGTTATACAACAAGGTAAAACTGTAATGTTGAAACAGATGATGTCTCAGAACATGTTAAGACATCATGCTGATATCTGTGCAGGAGAAACAGAACTGTGAAGGTTGCTTGCTCTCTGTTGATCATGGACAGAACTAGGTACATCGTGTGATCTATCCTCTGCACCTTCAAAGTGTATCTGGTACAGCTTGAATAAAACTGTGTGAATGTTACAAATGATGTCAAAAGAGATGAATGGATATCCTGCTGGTTTGTGTGCATGATAAACAGAACTAAGGGGTTTGTTTGCTTCATGGTATGTGATAGATGATGTTGCAACCAATGTTGAGACATCAGGCTATGAATGGATAGTTTACAAACCAAAGCTATTTGTTCGAGAACTGCAGATATGGCAACCTCTATGCTTCTGTTATACTGAATCACAAAAATTGGGTATCTACCTTGCAGTGTATGTATTATGTCATATCAGATGTCTAGACATTGAGTATAACATCTGAAGACTGGCATACACCAGAATTTCAGGAATACTTCAAAGAATGTGTCATACTGGATCACAAACCAAAACCAAGAGTAATGACTCATTCTTTAAAAGGAACTAGTAACAACTAGAACTTGATGAGTACTCCTTAGAATACCAATAACAATTGGATCCGCAAAATAAGGTAAACACCTGACGATCTCGAACCCGGAAGAAGCAATAATGACTGACCCTAATCAAGGAATTATAGAGATGAAATGAGACAAATATTAATATGCCTTAGTAAAACCTAATAATGACTAGACTCAACCAATATGAAATGAATGCCAGAACGCTAGACTAAAAAATTAGGTGATAAGTCGCGAACTTGACCTTGGTCGGAATGGTATCTACCAGCCCACAACGTTGCGCTAGGGAGAAGCTAACAGCAACAAGGCAAACAAGTAACAACTCTAAAAGGGAAGACTAGTAACAACTAGACTCCTCAAAATACAAGAATGTTGTATTCTGACAAGATATACGAGTAACAACTCAACATCAAAGGTGCTGATAAAGACTAGACCAAAAGAAACGCTACGCCATGCCAGAATTGGATCGTAATAAGTCTAATGAGTAATGACTCGGAAAAGGATGACATTAAATAATGGCTAGAAACACCTAGACCATAAAACAGAGTCGCATCAACAACGAATGGCCATGATCCACAAGAACCTTCATGGAGATAGGGAATTCCCTTAGGCGAGAGGCAAGAAGGGGACTGACTTATATGAAGTAAAAGAATAACCAGGGGGTATCTATTGAACCAAAGGAGACACTGGGGAAACATCCAAACCAAGAAACAATAGCATTGGGAAAAGCAAGCGTTTAAACCCGAGACCACCGGGGAGAAAGACAATAAATATTCAGCTTATACTTCAATGCATGTTTGAATTTCTTTTCTTTATGGAGTAATGTCCCCAAATAAAATGGAAACACTACACATTTGAGGATGCAACGGGATGATACATGTTTAAATGTTCCACTAGGGAACAAAAAATGAAAAGATAATGGCCACAAGTCATCGGCCTTGCAAAAATAAATTGCAAACTGCCACTAGGGAAAGAAACCGAAACATTGACTCTACAATAAAGCTCCACTGAGGATAAACATTGTTGAGTTCCGGTAACCACTAGAATAACAAGGAGGATACCTTCTAATATCGCTAGGAAAAAGAAACAACTTCAACGTGGATCCGAACTCCTGGATATCGGGATATAGCAATCCACAAACAAGAAACTTGTTCCCACCAATGAGACCAAACTAGGGATAAAAACAGACCTCGGCTTCATCCAGAATGGAGAACCGGAGAGACTCCCCTATCATAGGAAATCCTTCATTAGGAAAGTTGGAAATTACCGAGGGATAAACCACGGTCTTCATAAGGGAATCACAGACCTCTGCCAGGCCTCTCAAAACCATCCATCATTAAAGAAAAAACTCACTAAGGAACAAGGCGATTCATTGGGAGAGCACTCCAGATTCCGAAAAGATTTTACCAACGTCGACCTCGTAGGAGAAAACCTTCACTTGAGGATACATGAAACATCATCGAAGATAAACCAAACTTACAATAGGCCCTATCAGGGATCAGTGATCTGTTTTTGTTGACCTAAAGAAGAAGAACCTCGCTGGAACACGTCTGCTTCAAGGTGTGCACTAACAAACCTGTAAGACAGAGAAACACAAAAATCCCCAGGTATAGCACGACGACTTTGTCTGCCAACCGGGTACAAAAGTTTCTGAAGCAACTTTTAAACATATCCTACCATGTGTAAGGCCCCCAATTTTGATATGCAAGGTGCCGAAGCGAGGATATCTGCTGGGAACTCAAAGGGTAGAATCTCATTTTCAGATTCTGCTAAAGAAAACCCATAACTAAGAATTAAATTCTGATATCTGATGAGGATAACAATCCTAATCTCAGTTAGATATAATAATCCTTGACTTTCGTCGAAGAATGACAACAACCAAAACTTAGATCTCTGGATTTTAATGGAGGAACACCAATACATGGATTTACATCCCTAATGAGCTAGGGATAACGATCTTGAATTCCCGCTATTCAAATTCACAAGTTGTTTAGCCTGCGACTAGACTTAACTTGATAAACTATGAAGTGGAGGAATGCCCCACATAATGCCTTTCCCTGGTCTGTAGGTCCTTTTTTAAAATACTTGCGTCGAGATGACCTTAAAAGATATGTACCATCAAGATAAACAAACCTAGTATTGTGAACTTTGGAACACGACTCTTGGCTAATCAGAGTTAGATATGGTTTCAACCATGCTTGAGTGAACGCACGTGCATCCTCAGAAATTTGTCAAATCTCGACATATTTGCCCCAGTTTGAATGCATTTTGAGGGATCAAATCCTAACTTGAATTCCTTAGATTGGATGAACACTTACTCAACAGAATATTCAACATGTTTATCCCTGCTCAATAGAGTCTTGACAAACCTTTTCTTCATCTCATGCTCACGGAGAAATGAGAAGCTCGCGGGGTTTTGAAGATAACACTTCCTCAGGGTAATTGACTTACGTCTTAAAAGTGGCTTACTTTACAATCGTACTTCTTAACTTGCAATGCTTCATTCTCCAATAAGATACTTGAAGAGATACGTCCCTCAGAAGCAACTAAAAGTAATGCACCACTACTTCATATCATTTATCAAAATGGTCTTCTTTTACTCAACAGAGTCAGTAGAAGGTATGCCCCATATTAATGTCATTTTTCAAAATGATTTACCTTTGAACACATCCCTGAAGCAATTTTTCCATTGGGATAATCAAATTTCCATCTGATGCTCATTATGAAAGCTTACTTGATGTTTAAGAACTTATTCATATGTAAAGAATGTTTATTCTAAGGATTGTAATTCTAATGCAAAGCTCATGTTTGTCTTGAAGTTTAAAACATTTTATTGAAAGACTAAACATCAAATTTTTGTACATAAAAGAAAATAAAAAAGGTGGTGTGATACCAACTCATTTTGGCAAGCCTCCTAGGAGTTAAATTACCATATTCTTGTTACAATGTGCTTTCGAATTAACCCATTCTTCAGTTAGAGCTTTAAGGGTTGTACCGTGGTCTGGTTCACAGTTTTTAGAAAAAAATGATTTAAGTATCAAAATATTTGGTGCCCACCCATTCTCCATGATTTTCTCCATTCCTATGTTCAGTTAACTCAATACAAGCATTCATCTCTTTAGAGAGTCTACAATGGTTGAGGAATCAAATTAGGTTTTATTGGACACAACATTCACTCACCTCTTTCATTCTTGGTGTTTGATCACACAACATTGTTATGAGGATATTTTTGTTGGTAATCCTTTTCGCTTTTCGTGCTTTTCGCTTACTTTTTGTTTTTCCTGGACAAATTCTTTTTGAATTTTCCTTTGAAGTCCAGCGGGATGCCATGACTTTTGCCTAAGCGACTTGTTTTTTCAAGTTTCAACTTAGCGAGGATTTTTGTCTCTTTCTATCATCATTTAATTTTGTTTAAACCAGTCATGTGACCTCGAGTCATTCTTTGACTGGCTAAAAAGGAGTAACTGCCTTGCTGTTTGGTTGACGAGGAATAACCATTGTGGTATCATCATCAATTGATCTCATGATGTTCCAGAGATACCCATTGGGATATCATTCTCTTTGATACACGCTGCTGATAGATGGGAGTTAACCATTGCGGTTTTGACTTTCCTCATCCTTTTGAAGGATAACCATTGTTGTATCCTTAGATGCGCATTCCCGATGAGTTTTGAATGCTCGATCAGGTTAACTGAACTCTACCCTGCCTCGGGTTAAATGTGATGGTTTTTTCCGGACTAGAAAAGAAACTCCTACTTCAAGGCTCAAAGGGGTTGACGAGGATTACACTCCCTTATATCTCTGGTGTTTGGGAATTTCAAACAATGGTTGTACATCGTCATCAGGTTTTTACTCAAAATCACACCATTTAATATTCTTGGTATATTTCTCATCATCCTCCCTCTAGGGGTATTTTTCTTTATTTAACAAGAGTTAAGTATCAAAAAGAAAAAAAAACATTTAAGAGTGAATATGAATAGGTTGATCCAAGACAAACACATTCAATGCATTATGATTAGTATTAAAAAATAAGCAAGTTTTGCATACAAGTAAGTACTGAACAAAACAAGAAATGTTACAAATTAGAAAGAAAATGTATTTTGAAATTATTATATTGAGGAGACTAGTCTCCGTATGGAATTGTTTCTTCAGACGATGCTCTGGCAGTCTTGAAATTCACTGAGTCAAAGGAAACTTCAAGTGATCTGACCCATTGATTGAGCAAACATGTGATGCAAGGAGTTGTACCCTAAAATTTTCCCTCTCATTTTATCAACATTTCTCATCACAAGACTCTTGGAACTCAAGACCAAGCTAGGGTTTGCTCTGCTCAAGACACCTCCTTGCACTGTTGACCTAAATTAGGGTTTGAGTTTGCACAGGGATTTTTGTGCCTTCAATGCCCAAATTGACTTTCATACTTCATGTTGGACTCATAAGTTTGCCCATACCAAGTTTCAAGCCTTGAATCAAATTTTTGCCCAGTCAATTGGACAGTTGACCTAGAAATCAACTGTATTGGGGAAAAAGTCAACTATGGCCAATTTACAGTCAAACCTCATGAATTTTGACCCACATCAACATTATGAACTCATATGAACCATTTGATCAAGTTTGGACCACAACTCCACAAGAAATTTGATCAGATCACCAAAAGGGCAAAATGGTCATTTTTAGGGTTTTGACTGCACAAAGGCAATTTTTAACTGTTTGACCTAGCCAATGGCAAATCTAGCTCAACCATGGACTCAAGGACTCAATGAAATTATCTTGACCTATTCAACAAGTTCAAAAGATCTCAAATGCATAGGATTGACAGATGAATTTTTCAGTCAATTGATCAAAATTTGACTGTATACTGAAAAGTCAAACTTTGACTTTTTGGTCAAAATCAAGTACCAAGGATCATTTTTCATCAAGATGTGTTAAATTATGAAACTTGTTCAACAAGAAACCCAAAATTGCAAATTAGGGTTTGAAATTGAAAATTTTCATAACTTAGAATTTTTCTAAGTTATGAAATTTTCTTAATTTTTCTTAACTTTGTCCCACATTTTCACCAAGATGCAAATGGATTCAAACAAAACTTACAACATGAAAGTTGTATTTCATCACAAAGTATACAACTTTTATTCACAAAGTTTTCTCAAAAGAAGCTTGGATCTCAAGTTATGATTTTTGGAACAAGGGTCCCTAAAACTTTTAACTTAGAGAAATTTTGCCCTAGTTTAGGCAGGATTTTGACTCATCTTCTTGGCCATTTTTCACATAGTTCCACTTGGAGTCTCAAGTTTCATTTCAAAGATGGATTATATTACATGTTGCAAGCTTTCCAAATTGTCCAAGAACTCCTAAAACACATTTGTGGTTAGGGAGAATCGAATGCTTGAAGTTGGCAAGAACTCACTTTGCAACCATGGCCAAAACATGTTCATACAACTTGTAAAATCTGAACAAACTAGCTTTGTACTTGATTACAGGTCTCTAAACCAATTTACACTCAAAAATTGAATGCAAATACATTGAACATTGGTGTTATTCTGATCATTAGAGCTTGGCACAATGAATAATTCCATTTTGGGCATAAAGATGGCACTTCCATTTTCATAAATGCAACTTTATGTCAAATTGCATTTTCTTGAGCCTTGGACTTCTTTCTTTGCAGCAAACAAGTTCCACAAACTCAGGAAAAGGTACAAGAAACTTGTGCATGCTTGGAGATAGCCTGTACAAGCCTATCTCATTTCACTTCACACTTTTCTTTCAAAACAAGTCAACTTGCCAAAAGTCCATAACTCACATATTTGATATATTCAACTTAAGCCAAGGTTTCAAACAAGTTTTACACATCCTTGTAAGCCAGAAACACGAGCCTTTCACCCCTAAAACACCCTCATACTCAAAAACCACATTTTCTTGCAAAACAGGGCAGGACTTGCAAATCACAAGCCAAATCACATTCCACTCATGCGTTTTGCTTGCAATTAGTTCCAATACCTTCCACTCAACTCACTCAAGCTGTCCCAAACCTCCATTGCCAACTGTAACTACATTTACAATGTTCACCATTTCTGTTTCAAGCTTATGCAGGTTGACTTCTAGAGGTTGATTCAGACCATTTCAAAACAAACTAAGCATTGAAAAAGGTTCAGGGAACATCAAGCAAGCTCAAAAGAACCTCATGCCTCACTAAAAGTTGCTGCATTGTCCAACTCATGTCCAACTGAAACAGGTTTTTCATGAACTTCTATCTCTCTATTTAGGAACATTTAGCCTTATGTTTGTGAATAAGAGATGTTGTACTCATTGCCCTGAAACCATACAAATGCTCAGTTTTCATTTATATTAAGTGTGCTAGGAGAATTTCATCCATGAACTTTCTGAAAAAACTAGGTTAGAAATTAGGGCCAGAGAAATTCTCTCTGGTCTTTGAGAGTTAGATTAAGTTTTTCATATGGTTGGAATCGTGTGATTATGCTCTATAATTTTCATGTTACAAGTTTTTGTTTTTAAGCACTGAAATAGGAGATACAAGTTTGAACTAAACACGTGCGTGTTTCTGTTGGACGAAGGTTGAAGATGAAGTAGCTGGGCTGGGCCTGGCTACTTCCTACTTTTGGCACCCCCCACTTTCAGTTTCACACCCCCTGACCCATTTTCTTGTATTTTGATATTTTTGCATTTTTATTTTCTTTTCTGACTTTGATATTTTATTTTCAAACATAAAAAATGATCCAAAAATATTTTTATAATTTTTTACATTTATTTGGTATTTATTTTAATTATTACTAGCATTAAAACATTTTATATACTTTTATATCATTTTGTTTAAATTTAAAAAAATGTAAATAATACTTTTATTTTCATTTCTATTTTTATTCACATTGAAAACATTGTCTTGAATATATTTTATTTTTGCAAATATTTTATTTTATTTTATACATATTTAATATATTTAATATATATATATATATATATATATATATATATATATATATATATATATATATATATATATATATATATATATATATATATATATATATATATATATATATATATATATATATATATATATATATATATATATATATATATATATATATATATATATATATATATATATATATATATATATATATATATATATACATACATATATACCTTTATTTTATTAAATAATTAGAGTAAAATATAAAAATATTACCCTTTTTATTTTTTATCCTAAAAAATACATTTTATTCAACATATTTCATTTTTGTACATATCAACATATTTTTGTATATAAATAATAAATAATATCATTTTCTTAAAGATAATTAGGGTTTACCCCTTTAATAAAAATAAATTAATCTTTTTTTATTTTTATTTCTTTAGAACTTTTTTCTTTACATTTAAAAAATGCTTTGCATACATAAAAAAACTTTTTTTTTGCATAATACATTTTTATCATTTAATATTTATTTATTGTGTTTATTTAAATATTGTCTATTTAAATATTATGCATTGGAAATTCAATTTGGTTGTAATAATTTAGGGTTTTAATTTCTTGCAAAATAATCCCCTATTCAAATTTGTACCCCCCTCCCTCTATCAAAGTTGTAAATGCTTAGATTTATTTTTACGCACTAAATGCTTTCAATTATGCCATGATTAGAGAATTAAGGTTTGTATGCAAAATCAAAACCATCAAATAGTTTGACCTAATCAAAGACAAATGCATGAAAAAAACAAACACAATGCACACTTGCACCCCTAGGGTTACAATCCACTTGTTGCCTTCAAAAATGGGCCATGGTATGCATGTTAAGTACTTTGGCAAAACAAAAACAAAACAAAAGATCATAGTCCCTCGATGACGCTATCTGAGTTGCCTAAACAAAATGATCAAGTCCCTCAAGAAATTTGCCAAAAATGCTTGACACAATTGCTATCATGGTCTATACGATGACCCGCGCCTGTCTCGTTTAACATCCTAACACAAGGTTGTTCATAAAATACAATGGTGAAACAACACTGTTAAAAGGGTTAAAAACATAAGAAAGATCTTTGAGTAAAATAGGGTAGATAGCTCTTAGTTACTTGATCAAAAGCTTGCAAAAACATCCTTGCTAAACTCGAACACACTTCACAACACAATTTTAAAACCCTACTTTCAAACATTGAAAACTTTTCAAAAGACAAAAACACCTTTTTATACATTCCAACAAGAATCATTACAAAGGTTGCCACAACGATGGCCTCTTTTCAAAATATCTTTCAAAACCACACACAAAGCACCATTTCAAACAATTGAAGAGCACCATTTCAAACAATTGAAAAGCAAAGCAAGTGATCTAAACAAGTAACTAAGAGCCCATGGATAACCATGGATAGAAAGGGTGCTAATATCTTCCCTTTCTATAATCTACTCCCCGAACCCAAGAAAACATCTCAAAGGTGTTTCCTGTGCTTTTTGACCTTTCCTTAGGATAAAATAAAAAGTCGGTGGCGACTCTTACTAAACCGAAACATTTGCAAACACAAACGCAAAATCTCAAGTCAGTTCTCCCATCGTATCACAGAACTGGCGACTTTGCTGGGGATTGACTTTAAAAGTGGAGTAACCTTAGGGATTAGATCACCTTTGCATGATTATATTGATTGCTTTGTTTGCTTTACATTTGGTTATCTTGTTTGGGCTTGAAATCCTCTACCCGGGTTTGGGAAACATTCATAGGTAAATAGCAATACATTGTGGAAACTGTGCGGGGTATACCGACATGGTTGAAGCAATAGCTATATTAGTGCGACATATTTGTGAGTATCGGTAGCCTTTGAGTCAATCAAAGAGAATACGGGGCCGCTGAGTGATGTCATGAAGCACTAATGAACTTTTAGAACCTTACTTGACCATCTTAGACTTTTTTTATGGGTAGTGAGATGACCGGCTTTGGTACAGTCCGAAGTTGGTAGATACTCGATACTACACTCATTGAGGGTTATTTTCTTGGAATATTTTGGTCGCTAGTTAAGTGGCTAAACCAAAACAATGAACATAGAAAACAATCCAGTGATATTGGGCTCCTTAGAACCTGGTTACTATTTATAGGACAGGTTTGAGCCAACTAACTCAAGAGGGTATTTACCTATGAAACCTCATGCAAGCCTGAAACTAGGATCTTGTGTGACTTGTTTGTACATGTGCTTGTGCATACATCATGAACATCATAAAAGATCATATGCATCCATTAACCACTTCAAGGTTTTGGATCTTCATCTTTGTTCTTGTTTTATAGGTCATGGAATCTCTTCATAGGAAAACAATTCAAATTAACCTTGTGAGAATCCCTCCACAACTCAAGGAGATTACTTCCAGGATTCCAGAGAATTCTCTCTTCAGTGAAACACATGGTAGACTTCTCAACTTGGTCAACTCCAACATTGAAGAAGACATGGTGAAAGTTCTCTTCCAGTTCTTTGACCCCCTACACCACTGTTTCACATTCCCTGATTACCAACTAGTACCTACTTTGGAGGAATTTTCTCAACTCCTGAGAATTCCTATTCTTCATCAACTATCCTACAACGGTACGGAAAAAGAACCAAAGCCTGAAGATGTTGCTCAAGCATTACACTTGCAACCAGCTGATATCAAGGGTCATTGGGAAACCAGAAGTGGTGTCAAGGGTTTCTTGGCAAAATTTCTGTTTGAGAAGGCACAAGACTGCTAGAATTCTTTAGATATACAAGCTTTTGAAGAGATTGTGGAACTCCTCATCTATGGGTTGGTCTTGTTCCCAAACCCTGATCAACTCATAGATGTGAATACTGTCAAGATTTTCATATCCCGGAATCATGTGCCTACATTGCTTGGGGACATCCTACACTCATTTTACACATGAACAATGAGGAAAATAGGTGTTCTCATGTGTTGTACTCCTCTCCTAGCAAGATGGTTTATTTCTCACCTTCCACAATCAGTTTTGAAGAATGAGCAGGGTTTAAGGTGGTCACAACGGTTGATGACCCTCACACATTCTGATGTTCATTGGTGTTCTCGGTCCAGAGAAAATGTTATCATCATTGATCGTTGTGGAGAATTCCCTAATGTCCCTTTACTTGGCATTAGGGGAGGCATCACCTACAACCCCTGCTTGGCTTTGAGACAGTTTGGATATGCTAGGAGTGATGGCCCTCATGACATGCTGATTCCTGACTTGGTTTTTGACTTCGGCAACGATGCGCAAGGACTTCGACAAAGGTTCATCAGAGCTTGGAGGAGGAATAACAAGGTGGACAGTAAGACACTGGGGCACAAGAATTCCATCCCCCTTGAGCCTTACCTCAAGTGGGTACGAACCCGCACCCAGAATCTTATGATGCCATATCCTCACATTCTCCTCGTGATCAAAGAGCCTGTCATGGAAGGAGAGGTTCCATACACCCTCTTACATCCTGACATGCCAACATCATTGGAAGAATTACAAAAGAGTTGGATCCAACTCAAAGAAGAACGAAATACCTTTGAAGCCAGCTTCTATGCCAGTGAGAAGAAGGTTTTGGAACTTACCCGCTGACTTCATGAGGAGGAAACTCTCAACACTTACATCGCGCCAAAGAGGATGCACAATATCTTTTTACATTAATAATTTTGTAATATTTTGCCCATGGGGCACTTATGTACTAACAAATTTATTCTTAATATGACGTGTGTTCTTTTTGTTTGCAACAAATTTGAATTTTCTGAATCCTTGAATGCATTACATAAATAACATATCATTCATCATATGAATAAACAGGTCTTCACACCAGGTTTCCTTATCTTTCTGCTATTTATTTCAGCAAGATGGATTTGGAGCAGACGATTAAGGATCAACAAGCACATAATTCTCAATTCCAGCAACTCCTCATGACCTTAGCAAAGGGTTAAGAGGACCTTAAAGCACTGTTGGAGAAAGATAAAGAGAAAAAGAAGAAAATACTTGGTGTAGTCATCATGGGAAGAAGGTTTGAAAGCAATTCTAGAAAAGTTGAAGGAGAAGAAGAGGAAGAGGAAGAAGACGAAGATTACTCCAAACAGCAATATCCCTCGGAGAATGTTAAGTTTAAAAATCTTGAGGATAGGTTGGCAGCCATGGAGTTGCAAAGGGTACCTGGTTTAGATTTCGAAGAACTAGGGTTGGTCACTGGGATTGTTATTCCTCCCAAATTCAAAGTTCCCACATTTGCTAAGTATGACGGCCTGTCGTGTCCAAAGATGCATCTAAGATCCTATGTCCGAAAAATCCAACCCCACTCATCTGATAAAGATCTTTGGGTCCATTTTTTCCAAGACAGTTTGTCAGGCACACAATTGGACTGGTTCTATCAACTCGAGAGATTGGAGGTTCATAACTGGGAAGACTTAGCTGCTGCTTTCTACCGGCAATACCAATACAATGCTGATTTAGCGCCTACTCGTACTCAACTACAGAGTATGGGTATGGCTTCTAATGAGGGATTTAAAGAGTATACCCAGAAATGGCGTGATCTGCCTGGAAGGGTGCAACCACCATTTTCGGATAGAGAGCTGGTGGACATGTTTTTAGGGACCCTATCTGGCCCTTTCTTCAATCATTTAATCGGGAGTTCCTCTGTAGGATTCACTGAACTAATTTTGACCGGTGAAAGGGTCGAGGTCGGCATTAAAAGTGGTAAGATTCAGAAAGATGCCTCCGCGTCCACCGCTGTTAAGAAGACCTTCCCAACTAAGAAGGAAGCTTCTGCTGTTTATTCTCAGAAAAGCCAAGGAGGACTGGGGCGCCGACCGACTGTAGGGGTTGTGATGATTCAAAACTCTTCAAATGATCAACCTCATAGCAATCAGCCAAGACCTAATCAACAACGGGTAGAAAGGCCACAACGGCAGTTCACCCGAATCAACATGATGCCAGCTCAAGTACTCCCTCATTTGCTAAAGCTGAATCTTACCAATTTGAAGGAAGTGCCAAAGAACGCTAATACATCCTGTCCATACTACCACTCCAATGCAAAGTGTGCTTACCACTCTGACAGTGTAGGGCATGATACCAACAACTGTTGAGCTCTTAAGAACAAAATCCAAGACTTGATTGACGCCAAGGAGGTAGAATTCGATGCGCCCGAAAAGCCAAACGTGATTTATGCCCCAATGCCCAAGCACGGTCATAATGTTCATGCCGTTATGGAAGACCTTCATGTTACCAATGTTGCTGACCTTTTGACTCAGTTACTAGTGATTAAAGTGAATTTGATGAGAGCCGGGATATTCCCAGGCTGTGGAAAAGACTGTTACTTCTGTTTAAACATACAAGCTGACTGCTGATCAGGACTTTATGAGTCTATTGGGATACTAACTGCAAGTATACAGTTTAGTCGTTCTAGTTTTAAATGATTATCGAACCCACAAAGACTGAGGATCAATCGCATACGATCTAATGCTACAATTTGTTTAACTAAGCGATGAATATTTGGTTTTAGGGGGGAAATAGTTTAATTAAAAATAATAGTAATAGTTATACTGGTATGTGATAGTCGGACTTCGGGAATTCGGTGAATCGCTTGGCATATAGAGTATTTTGGTAAAAACTAATTGTTTAAAAACCTGAGACATATACTCTCGTGTTCATGAAATAAGTCATGCTACTAAACCTAGTGGATACACTTTAAATTTAATAACACTTTTTGAAAACAATTTGAGTTTAATTAATTTATTAAAATACTCTCGTGTATTTAAAAATTAATGTTTCGTTACCACTATCTGAGTTGAACCCCAGCTCTCGCATGCAGGTTCTTGCCTTAATTAATTTCCCACTCTCGTGGCAAAATCGTGTTAATTATCCTCTCACTCTCGTGACAAGGGTAGTTAAATTAAACATGGAAATTGGAAACCAGAAATTGTTTTATAAATGTTTTTGGCCAAGGTATCACTGAATTCTTTCGGTACTTAGGAGTCACATACCAGTACAAATAATTTAGCCGGACATAATATATTTAATAACTATGCAATTTAAAATATAATTCATAAAAATAAATGACATAATACAAGAATAGATAAATATTAATTGCATAAAAAAAACCTGGAAATAATGTTGCTATGGTAATCTTGGATGTTACAATATTCCTTACAGCTCGATCAAAATCAATAAATTGTGTTAATTCTTAAATGAAGAATTAACACTCTAAAACTAATGCTGGAAATAGAAATTACAGTAGTGTAGAAAAAGCTCTAAAACAAGAAAATAGAATAATTGTAGGAAAGTAGAAATTTGGTTCTGGGAGAAATTCGTCGACCCTCATCCCTTTACACTACCACATATATATAGTAGAAAATATTGCAGTTGAAAAAAATCTTGGAAAAGGCTTGAGTGGAGTAAAAACAGGATGCATGGTTACTGAGTGGAGAAAATATAGGAGAACACTTCTTCCCTCACGTTGCCCACGTCTCCACTAATTCATAACATTCCTCTTTACGCGCGTGACGGTCGTCACAGGTGGGTGATGGTCGTAATGTGCTTAAATAGCGCATTACGCTCGTCATTGATGTGTGACGAGCGTTCTTTCTGGTTGGGGATGCGTTACGGTCGTCACAGGGTGTAACGGTCGTCACTGTTACAAAATCTGTATTTTGCAGATTTGGTTCTTTTCTCTTCTGTTTCTTGTCTAGCTTTCTTCATGTGGTCCTTTTTCATTGGCTTGAGTTGACAAATGTTATACCTATGAAAAGATACAAAAACTCGGGATAATCGGGAGTTAGTCGCCTCAATGTATTATAAAATCGGTAAAAAGCATAGTAATTATATGATACGATTTCTCGTTATCAAATTCCCCCATACTTAAACCTTTGCTTGTCCTCAAGCAAATAGTCATTCGAAAGGTCATACAAGTTTTGTCAAGCGCATATGTATGACATACCTTGGATTTTTAAAGTAATTTCGGGAAATCCTCGTCGGTTCGGCCAATACTTGAGTGAAACACTAAAGATACGCTAATGACACAAGCAATAAGCTTAGTCGTAGGCTTCCATTTCAAACGAGCTATCCAACAATTCCGTTATAATTCTGCCCAGAGTTTCTCGTATCTATTTCACCCGGTTTCGTACTGGTGCAATCACATTAAGCCCTTTGTCTTAGCACGCACGTAGTGGAGTAACCGGTTAGTGACTTTGATCCTTTTAGCACGGGGTCTGGTACACGGATGTGGCAACCCTACATATGTTATCCAAATTGGAGGTTGTGGGGGATTGAGCCGTAACACGCCCTACCAAGTCCAGAACCAGATACCTCTGAACCAACCAACACTGGATTCCTTCGTTATTTTCTCAACTCTTATATGTGACCGTATATTTTGGTGCACAAAATTTCTTTTCTTTTAGCAGCGAGATAGGAAGGATATTTTAATGATCAGGCATCAAACACTTATATTCATCGATTCTCCATGTGGTTTGTGTCAAGACGGTGCTGACTGCTAGTATAAACTACTAGGGGTTACTGTAGAACTAAAAACTCCAGATATCGGTATAATGGTTATTGAAACGGATCGCGTAAGTAGGAAGTCTATGGTGTCATAACCGTATCGATCTTGTTATGTCATTTTCGGCTTCCTTAACTGGGATTTCGTTAAAATAGGTATGTCGGGCTAATGCGAAGATAAAAAAAAATTTGGTATGGCTAAATAAAGTGAAGAATTTAAATCGAGACATATCATAAAATTTTACTAGTTTATAAAAGATGGAAAGGTACCTCTCCCACGCTAAATCCGACATTGTCCTCAATGTTGCAGTATATAGGAGGGGAAGTACAATTACAAAAACAAACAGAAAGGAAATGAAACAGAGAAAATAATAAACTACACAGAAAATAAAGAAAAACTACTAGTGGCCACGTCCTCTACTCCTGGTGCGAGAGCGTCTGGTAGGAGTGGCTTCTGTGTCAGTATCCTGGAAACCAAGGGTGCTGACGTCCAGCCTTAAGGCGTTGAGCTCTGACAGGGCCTCATCCAACCTCTCGTTCATGTTCTGTTGTCCAGTCAAGATCTGAGCATTTTTAGCGCATAGATACTCATATTGCTCATGTTGCCTTCTTTCAAGCGCTGCTCTCATTTGATTTTGCATATGAATGGCGCGGAGTATCTCTTCAAGAGTAATAGGAGGTGGTGCAGATGAGGGTCCTGGAATGCCGTGGACGGGAGGAGCACTATCCAGCTCTTCTTGCATTTCGTCCGCGGGGGCATTAGGCTGGTCTTCATGAGTGGGAGCACGCCCTGCGGGAGCTGCAGGATCGAACAACCAGTTAGCTCGATTTCGTGGATCGATTCGGTCCCTGCAAGGCAAAATGATGTTCTGATAAACAGTGTTCCTGATCACAGGGTGGAATCTTCCATCCTCCCGCTCATAAATGAGATGTGCGGCCTTGCAGTGATCCAAAGTCAGCAAAGCCGGTGCCATAGAAGGCATATTCGCGAGAGCAGGACCATAGTTCAGAGTTATGGCAAGTGAAGTGACCAGCCCTCCGAAATAAAAAGGTTTTCCGCCTCTAGCACAGATAGAATGGATATGAGCCAGTAAGAATGGGGCGACGTTGATCTTTTTCCCGGTGAACGCGCAATGCATAAAGAAGAGCTCCTTGGAGTTGAGCTTGTGGTTGCTGTCACGGGCGAAGATTGTGTTGCTGAGGATGCGGTGGAAATAGCGGATGGACGGATTATGAATGTGGGTGGCATTTAGGTGGTCCTAGGATCCGGCACGGATATTCGTCATATTGTGCCATAAGTTGAAGGCTTCCTCACCAAAATTATCCGGCACCCGGAGATGGACACCTTCGTCAGAATAGAAGCCTAAAAGTCACGCGATGTCAGTTTGGGGCAACTCGTGCTCTATGCCAAACATGCAAAATTTGGCCAGGCCTGACAGTTGGTTCGTGGCACCTGGCGGAGTGATGTATACAAAGGAACTCAGAAACTCAAGGGTTAGAGTTTCATAAATCGGTCGCGGTTCACGGTACAGGTTCCATAAATCCACACTTTGCAACAATTGTCGGACACTGTCAAGTAGTCCCAAACTCCTCAAGCAGTCAAGATCAACATACCGTGTAGGTTGGAGACCTCGGCGTTGAAACTTCTGAAATTTGACCCGTTGGGTTTCACCTTGTTCGCTGGATCTGAAAGTGAGAGCGGGAGCTTGTTGATTGTTGGCCATGGTGTTTGTAAAATGGATTGAAAAAGGTTTGGAATGAGAATGGGGTAGTGGGTGGATGGTATTTTTAGTGTTAGAAATTTGGAAGTATGAAGAAAAATGGAGTGGAGTGGGTATGTTTCGTGATTTTGCAGCAATGGATGAATTGTGGTTATGAAGACAATGGTTGGAACGGTTCTGTAATAGCCGTTCTGATATATTGTGCGCGTGACGGTCGTCACGAGGGTGTGTAGGGCGTAACACGGTAAAAATGCGTGTTACGCTCGTCACGAGGGTGTTACGAGCGTAACACGTTCAATGTCATTAATGAGAAGACCGTTACAAGACCGTTACATATGTTTATATTTTTTATTTATTATTTTCTTAATATTATAATTTTGAAATATTCTAATATTATAATTTAAAATAATATTTACTAACACACTAATGAAATAATATTTGCGGAAAATATAAACAGTAAATTAAAAATAAAAAATATACTGAAAAATGAAAATGAATGAAAATAAAATAATAGCAGTAAAACTTGGTACTTGATAAATAATTGAAATTGTATTAATCCATAAGAATTGTTTCGAAATAGAAATAACTTAAATAAAAATGATAGAATGCTAGAACAACTAGAATCCTCCCCACACTAAAACTAAACAGTGACCTCACTGTATGTACAAATGCGAGAGAAGAACAAATCAAGATAACAACGGCAACTCTAGCCACGGGGAGTAGGGAACATATGATGGTGCATGAAATCCAGTTGGTCGGTCACCAAATCCATGAATGCGATGAAGTCCACTCGGAGAGATGTAAGTTCGCCCCGCATTTCAGTAATTTCTTCATGCAAAGAGTGCAGGGTAACAGTAGGTGAGGCGGTGGTGGGATCTCAAGAGCCTGGGTGGCGGTCTCAGTAGAAACTAACTGCTGCTCCCATGGATCGGGAAATTGATGGTATCCCGGTGGTGTGGCAGGGTCTTCAGCATGGTGAGAGGTGTTGGGTACTTTGTAAATGTCAACAGTGGAAGGAGATGAAGGCGGTGTAGCTGGATGGTGGATGTCAAAAAGCCAGTTTGCTCTATTGTGCACACTAGTGATAGGGTTCGGGAGCATAAACTGGTGGACAGTCTCATGATTAATTAACAGCTCGAACTCATCTGGCCCAAGATCCCCTATAAAACTGGTGTTGAAGCAAAATTCAATGTTCATTGGCTTTATGCCATAATGCGGTATTGATCCTAGCATAGGCCTTTGGAGTCCAATGGCATTAGAGATCATAGTGACTAAACCACCCAACAGGATTGATGCATTCGGAGTCTGGATAATACGCTCCATGTTATCTAGCATATAAGCGGCACTGTTTACCAGACGACTCTGGGAGGCACAGTACATAATGAAGAGCTCATCACGTGATACCGACGTAACATTTTGTTCTTTACCAAAAAAGGGTATGGGCGATGATCTTATGAAAATACCTGATAGCCGGGTTGTGGATGGACTAAGAATAAAGGTCAGAAGGCTCTGGATGGTTATTGCCAGCAATGCTTCCCCAGAAAAAATCAAGGTCAGAATTAAGCAAGAGGTCCTCCTGGGTCATAGTAATAACATCAGGGCCAAAAGGGAATCCTAACAGGTTGGAAAACTCCCTAAGGTTATAGCGGTAGTCCATGTCAAACATCCTGAAGGTGATCAACCCACGGTTGAAACCTAACCCATGATTTGGAATGTAGCTCAGTGTGCTCAGGAACTCAAGGGTCAGCTTCCTGTAGGTAGAATACCGTCTCCGAATAGGAGCAGTGTCCCAACCTATCTGGTGTAGCAGATACATGACACTCTCACGAATGCCAAGAGCAGTCATAGCATGGTCATCAGCGTAAATTGTAGGGCACATTTCACGCTCAGCCATATCCTCAAAGCGTCTTCTCTGGTGCCTGCTTCTCAAGGTGATATTCATGTTGTTTACTCGTGCCATGGAGCTAAATATGAAAGCTAAAGAATTACCCCCCTGAAAATATTTAATAAATGTTTGAAAAACTAAGTTAGTATTTTCAGGTTAAGAATGTCGAAGTTAGATCAAAAAGAAAAAGAAAGTTTAAAGGAAAAATAAAAATAGAAGAAAAAGAAAATAAAAAGGAGTAAGAGATGCAACATGAAAGTTTTAAAGATTAAGAAAAAGAAAAGAAAAATAAAAACATATTAAAACAATAAAAATAATTAAAAGAAAACATGGGTTGCCTCCCACGAAGCGCCTTTGTTTTATGTCGATGGCTCGACAGATAGTACCTATTCAGTTAGGTATCGGGGTAGGTGGCTCACTTAACTGAAGATAAGCCGAATAGTTTAGATTTCCGACGTTAAAGTAGTGCTTTAAGCGCTGGCCATTGACTATGAATGGTTTGATAGAATTTCCTTTAATTTCTATCGCACCACTTGGGAAAACTTTATTAATTTCGAATGGTCCTGACCATCTGGAACGTAATTTTCCCGAGAAAAGTTTCAGTCTAGAGTTGAATAGGAGTACGATGTCTCCTTCCTTAAATTCTTTCCGCGAGATACACTTATCGTGCCATTTTTTTGTTCTTTCCTTATAGATTCTAGCATTTTCATAAGCGTCTAAACGCAATTCTTCTAATTCATGGATATCTAATATTCGTTTTTCACCAGCAATCTTGTAATTTAAGTTAAGGGTTTTAATGGCCCAATAAGCTTTATGTTCTAATTCTACTGGCAAATGACAAGATTTTCTATAAACTAATTTAAACGGCGTTGTTCCGATAGGGGTTTTAAAAGCTGTCTGATATGCCCAAAGAGCATCATTTAGCTTGGAGGACCAATCTTTTCTGGATGTGGCTACAATTTTCTCAAGGATTTGTTTTATCTCCCTATTTGACACTTCCACTTGTCCACTCGTTTGAGGATGGTATGGTGTGGCTATGCGATGTTTAACTCCATATTTTGAAAGTAGTTTTTCGAAAATTCTAGAGATAAAATGGGAACCGCCATCACTGATTACTAGTCTTGGTACACCGAATCGTGGGAAGATAACATGCTTTAATAGTTTAAGTACCACTCGTGTATCGTTTGTGGGTGCAACGATGGCTTCAATCCATTTTGATACGTAGTTGTGATACGGTGGGAGAACTGACTTGGGATTTTGCGTTTTGTGTTCGCAAATGTTTCGGTTTAGCAAGAGTCGCCACCGACTTTTTATTTTATCCTAAGGAAAGGCCAAAAAGCATAGGAAAGACCTTTGAGATGTTTTCTTGGTTTCGGGGAGTAGATTATAGAAAGGGAAGGTATTAGCACCCTTTCTATCCATGGTTATCCATGGGCTCTTAGTTACTTGCTTAGATCACTTGCTTTGCTTTTCAATTGTTTGAAATGGTGCTTTGTGTGTGGTTTTGAAAGATGTTTTGAAAAGAGGCCATCGTTGTGGCAACCTTTGTAATGATTCTTGTTTGAATGTATGTAAAGGTGTTTTTGTCTTTTGAAAATTTTTCAATTTTTGAAAGTAGGGTTTTGAAATTGTATGGAGAAGTGTGTTTTGAAGATAGCAAGGATGTTTTTACAAGTTTTTGATCAAGTAACTAAGAGTTATCTACCCTATTTTACTCAAAGATCTTTCTTATGTTTTTAACCCTTTTAACAGTGTTGTTTCACCATTGTATTGGGTGAACAACCTTGTGTTAGGATGTTTTACGGGACATGCGCGGGTCATCGTATAGACCATGATAGCAATGGTGTCAAGTATTTTTGGCAATTTTCTTGAGGGACTTGATCATTTTGTTTAGGCAACTCAGATAGCGTCATTGAGGGACTATGATCTTTTGTTTTGTTTTTGTTTTTCCAAAGTACTTGACATACATATCATGGCCCATTTTTGAAGGCAACAAGTGGATTGAAACCCTAGGGGTGCAAGTGTGCATGTGTGTTATTTTCATGCTTTGTTTTTTTTATTAGTGATTGTCTACTTGTTGATTTTATCTGGCCATACATATCCTATTTACTAGCAAGCATATAAAAGTAATAAAGCGCAGAAAGATAAAATCCTACACTATTACAACCATATTTAATTTCATGAAAATATAAAGGCAAAAATAAAATAAAAGCAAGAAAAATGAGGGTCTTTCGATTGAGGTAGAAAACCCTTCGATTCTTCACTTTCTGGCTCTCTTCGATTTGGCCTGAAAAGGGTGAAGGCATGACTTTCGACTGAGGCCTCACGGTCAACATGTTATGCCTTTCGATTGGGACAAGTGGGACATCATGTTGTGCCTTTCGATTGGGACCAGTGGAACCAGTATAAGATGTAATCTGCCTTTCTGCCTCCTTCGATTGGGCCTGGAGTCAATGAGGAAGCCTGAGGCTTCGTTTCATACTCCTGTCTCCTGTTTATTTCGTTTGAGATATTAAATAGCAACATGGCCTAAGGTCATGCTATCATTACCTCAGGGCCAGGTTAGTTCTTAAAGCATTTGTAATAAACCAAAGAGCAAAACCAAAAGGAGAGGCAATAAAAACAAACTAAAAGGGTGGAAACGAAAAGGTAACAAACACTACGTACATGTTTGAAATGAAAAGGAAGCTTATTTACATGTTATGCTAGAAATGAAGGGTTCAAGGTTAAGAATGACTTACCTTGCTTGAGGCTGGAACGTGTGTTGGGCCTTTAAGTGGTTTCCTTGAATGCTTCATGATTCGAAGGGAGGAACCAGGGGTTATGTCTTTGATACTGGATTCGAAAGAGAAGAACAAGTGTGAGGTTCTTCCTACTGGATTCGAAGGGTAACAAGGTATAGGGATGTTTCAGATTCTAAGGGGATAAGTGTTTGGATTCTGGGTATGTTTTTTATGAGTATTTAAGTGTTTGAGAGCTTTATGGTGTTTGAGAATTTTTTGAATATTCGTTCCCCTGGCCAAAAAGTCCTCCTAAACATGTGTTGGAGCCTCTTATTTATAGGCAAAGTTGGCTGAAGCTTTTGGAGGGAAAACAAAATAATTTGAACAATTTGAGTAAACTGCTCTTTGTAGCCTTCGAGGGACAATGCTTGTATGCTATTTCGGTGCAAGAATGGGGCAGTGTCTCAAGACTGTTGTGCAGTAGTTTTTACCAATGTACCATGCCTGAACTTGGTAGCAAGCATCTTTGAATATTTCATCCTTTCATTTTGACCCTCCTTCGACCAGATTCTTCTTCCAAACATATTGTTTGACTTCCCTCCAACAAGTGTCTTTCGAACGAATCACCTTTGTGCATCGTTTGAAGGGGCCAAATGTGTCTTTCGAATGGACTAGTAAGGTGTACCCTTCGACAGGGACTCATATGTATGCCCCTCAAGTCCACCACTATATGTCTTTTGAAGGGGCCATCAACCATGTGCTGAAGTTTGTCAAGGATGGAAATGCAGCATACTAAAGAGAAATGTTGTCCATTTGACGCTAGTACAAACATAGTCAATGTCTTGTCGAAGCCTGCATGGAGGAGGTCTAAACTTTGTGACTCCAAGAAAGCACACAAAAGGTCAATGCTCAAACAAAGACTTGCACGAAGGGAGCCACATGCCCAAACGAAAGAGGCATGCAGGAGGTAAAATGTCCAGATTCGAAAGAGGCATACATGAGGAAAAAAAGTGCAAATCGAAGGACACCAAAAGGGAGCTTTTTGCCTTGGAATCGAAGGAAGTTATAGGAGGCTTTGTACCTTGAGCATGCTAGCAAGGGGGATGCCTTTTGTGTGCAAGTTGTGGTTCAAATGAAAGTTTGTATGTAACTAGTCATTACTTTATGAGTCAAGGAAAGCATGGAGAGAAAGTTTGTATAGGCATGCAAGCATGAGACATCCAAACGAAACATGCAATAGGCAGTCATGGCATTGTGAACCCAGTAAGGCCAGAGATGCAATCGAAGGTGGCATGTAGGAAACTCCTGCCTTGTAAATCAAAGCCAGCGTACCAGAGGCCATCGCCCAGTCGAAGGATGCAACCAAAGCCTGTATCAAAAGAGGCCAAAAGGCCAATCGAAAGAGCTGAAACGAAGAACACTTGTATTTCTCCAAATTTTGTCAAAATCATATTTTTATCTGTTTTCTCCCTTTTTGACAGTTTCCTTTTAATTTTGGTACTGGAAAATTCCAAAGTACTTGTGCAAGCTTGAACCTTGAGAATCCTTGTGAGAAAGGCCTTGAAGAATGAGAGGGCAGATTTTGGGGTACAACAGCTGCCCCTGTTCAATCTTCTTGAACTTAAAGAGTTAGATTGGCAAGTTTGCCTTTCGCGACTCGAAGGTAAAAGAGGATTGGACACTAGAGTTCCCGTAAATTTCCACTCGTCAAAATATAGTTGAGGAAATGGGCTTAAAGATGCCATTTGGAGATGGTGGAATCTTGCTGGAGATGGGCTTAAAGATGCCATCCAAGAATGTTTGTTGAATTGCAATGTTGTAGGTCAGAAGAATGAGCATCAAAATGGTATCCGTGTTTGGAATGCATTTGAACTGTATCTGGAGACTGAGTCTATATGAGCCAAAGAATGGCGTCCGTGTCTGGAGCGTAACTGGGCTGTAACTGTATTTGATTCTTTGAATGAATATCAGAATGATTGCCGTGTCTGGAGTGTATCTGTATTCTGAATGGGTAACGGAGAAAAATATGTGTATGGAGCAACTGTGTGCTGAGGATAAGTTCTGAATCAGTGACATAATGGCAACCGTGTCTGGAGCGTATCTGGACCGTATCTGAAGTTGAGATCTGTATGAGTAGCAAAATGACTTCTGTGTCTGGAGTGTATCTGAAACTGTAACTGGGATTTGAATAAGTGACAGAATGACTTCCGTGGCGACTGCACTGAGGGAATCAAACTGCTGATGTAAGGGTCAGAATGGTATCTGTGTCTGGAATGCATTTGAACTTGAGTTTTGATAATTGAATCTGAATGAGAGATAGAATGGCTTTCGTGTATGGAGCGTATCTAGTCGGTATCGGATTGCCGAAGTTTGAATGAATAGTAGAATGACCGTCGTGTCTGGGGTGTATCTGTACTGTATTTTGACTTGAAATTCTGAATGAGTAATAGAATGACCGCCGTGTTTGGGGTGTATCCATACTGTATCTGACTTGAAATTCTGAATGAGTAATAGAATGACCGTCGTGTTTGGGGTGTATCCATACTGTATCTGAATAATTGTTAATGATAGCCTTTCGATCTCACCTGAAAAGGATAAAATGTTAGCTAAACACAAAGTTATGTTGCATGATATGTATGATGCAGTGAATTGTGTTTCATCAATGTTTATGATATATGAATGTAATGATTACGCATGTAAGCTGAGTAGCCGTCTTGCTGAGGAAGATAAATCCTGGTAGCTGGAGATAACGGAATCTTTGACTGCTGCCGGGGAAAATAAATCCATGATCGAAGCTGGGGATTCCAAAAATCTTTGATTACTGAAGATGAGAAATCCTTGCTGACTGCTTGGGGAATAAGGAAAACTTAGGAAATCTCTAATGGGAAGAAAAAACCTAGGAGACTTCTGCTGGAGAAATGAGACTGAGAATTTTCCCATCTGCTGGGGAAGCATCTCTGTGGGGAGAATGTTCAATATTCTAGTTCCGCTGGAGACAGGGTTTTCAGGGTTTTTGGGCTCCACTGGGAATCTTGACACTTGACTCTGAGGGGAATTAAGTTTTGGAATACACTGGCTCTGCTAAGGATTTTGAAGCTTAACTCTGCTGGGGAAATATACTCCAAATTTAGCCTTGTTGAGGGTCGGAATGATGTATCGCAGGGGATTTCTTCTGAAATGTCATAAAGATATCTTCCTATTCCTCCCACCTATCAGTAACTATCCTTTCTCCATTCGTTTTATTTGTAAGCAATGATTATATTCAAATGCATATGCCTATTTAACAAAACATTGGACGTTTTCAAAATAAACATAAGTGTAAAAAGAAAAGAAAGGCAAGTAGATTTCAACACTTGGAAGTGTATTTGTATTAACTTTTGTGAGTATCTTTGTACAAAGGAGACAAACATCCTAGTAAGAGAATGTTATCGTAAAAATTGAAAAGAATTTATACAAAAGAAAGATGGCTATGTGTAACAATTCCATGGGATTCCCATTCTGTTATGGCCTTCACAACTCTGAATATCTTGTCCATTCGTTGCTTTGTCCGCTGATGACTAAGTTGATCAGAAGCTCGGAGCTTGTTGATGAAGAGATTATTCTTAAAGTGATCCGAAGAGACACAGTCATACGCTTTAATTCCCTATTTTGCCTGAATCGCCCTTTCGGGTTTTCGATCCACCGGGAAACCCTTTTTTACCCAAGTCGCCCTTTCGGGTTTTCAACTTGCCGGGTGTACAGATTTTTTTGTTTTTATCCCAAATTTTTTCCTGAACCGCCCTTTCGGGTTTTTGGTTCACCGGGATGCCCTTTTTTGCCCAAGTCTCCCTTTCAGGTTTTCAACTTGCCGGGTCGTTTCATGAGTAGTATCTTTTGACTATGTTTGCGTTCGCAGGGTGTGGCAAGTCATCACCGTCCATGGTGGTTAGAATCATTGCCCCACCAGAAAAGATGCTCTTGATCACCAATGGTCCTTCGTAAGTAGGAGTCCATTTGCCCCTAGGATCACTTTGCGGCAAGATGATCCGCTTGATTACAAGATCTCCGACTTGATATACCTGACGCCTGACTTTCTTGTTGAAAGCCTTGATCATCCGCTTTTGGTACATCTAACCATGACAAACAGCGGTAAGGTGCTTCTCATCGATCAAATTGAGTTGATCAAGCCAGGTATGAATCTAATCGTCTTCACTCAAACCAGCGTCCTTCATAATCCTTAAAGAAGGAATCTGAACTTCCATAGGTAGGACAGCTTCCATGCCATACACCAAAGAAAATGGGGTTACCCCTGTTGAAGTATGTGCCGTTGTACGATATCCATGCAGAGCAAACGGTAACATCTCATGCCAGTCTTTGTAGGTAACTGTCATTTTTTGAATGATCTTCTTGATATCTTTGTTTGCAGCTTCAACAGCACCGTTCATCTTTGGCCGATAGGGAGATGAATTGTGACGATAAATCTTGAACTGTTCGCATAGAGCGGTGATCATAGTATTGTTCAGATTTGTATCATTGTCTATGATGATACTGTCGGGGACACCATACCGGCATATGAGGTTCTGCTTGATGAAGCGTGCAACCACATTCTTTGTAACTGAGGCATAGGAAGCTGCCTCGACCCATTTGGTGAAGTAATCAATAGCGACCAAGATGAAGCGATGTCCATTGGACTCCGTGGGCTTGACCTCTCCAATCATGTCAATGCCCCACATTGCGAATGGCCAAGGAGCTGTCAGAATGTTGAGAGGAACAGGAGGAATATGTACCTTGTCGGCGTAGACTTGGCATTTATGGCAAGTACGGGAATGTTGATGACAATCAGCTTCCATGGTAGACCAGTAGTAGCCTGCCCTTAGAATCTTCTTTGCCATCATATGTCCTCTCAAATGGGTGCCAAATGTGCCGCTGTGTATCTCAGTCATGATCAACTCTGCTTCAGCTTTGTCCACACATCGAAGTAGAACACAATCATGGCTGCGCTTATAAAGGATGCCATTTCTTAGGAAGAACTTGGTAGCAAATCTCCTTAAGAACTTTTTGTCATTGACGGAAGCTCCTTCGGGATATTCTCTAGTCTGGAGATACCTTTTGATTTCATGAAACCAGGGTTGTTCCACTACTTCTTCGGTATTAATGTCATGACAGTGTGCAGGTTCGTCCATTCGCTCAATGGTAATTTGGGGAGTCTCGTTATCCCAGTTGAGTTTAAACATGGAAGACATTGTAGCCAGAGCATCTGCTAGCTGATTCTCTTCTCGCGGGAAATGCTCGAAAGTAATCTGCTTGAAATGAGGCAACAAAGTCAGGACATGTTCCTTGTATGGGATAAGATTAGGATGTTTGGTGTCCCACTCTCCTTTGACTTGACTGATAACCAAAGCCGAGTCCCCAAATACGACCAAAGATTTGATCCCTGGGTCTATAGCAGCCTTGAGACCAAAGATGCAAGCTTCATATTCGGCCATGTTGTTGGTACAGCTGAAACAAAGTCGGGCAGTGAAAGGTGTATGGCAACCTTCTGGGGAAATGAGTACCGCATCGATACCGTTGCCAAGTGCATTTGAAGCACCATCAAAGTACAGGGTCCATCGGGATCCTTGTTCAGGTCCATCATACGGTTTGTTACCTTCGATGTTGTCTAGAGTCATGATGTCTTCGTCAGGGAAGTCGAATCTCATAGATTGATAATCTTCGACGGCTTGATGAGCTAGATGGCCAGCTAGTACACTCCCTTTTATAGCTTTTTGAGTAGTATACTGGATGTCATACTCAGTCAGGATCATCTTCCATCTAGCGATTCTTCCAGATAAAGCAGGCTTCTCGAAGATATACTTGATTGGATCCATTTTGGAAATCAGCAAAGTGGTATGAGTCAACATATACTGCCTTAGCCGGTGAGCAGCCCATACCAAAGCGCAACAAGTTTTCTCGAGCAGTGAGTAGCGAGTCTCACAGTCGGTAAACTTTTTGCTAAGGTAATAAATGGCATGCTCTTTTCGACCAGACTCGTCATGTTGGCCCAGTACGCACCCCATTGAGTTGTCCAAAACAGTTAGATACATGATCAACGGCCTTCCTTCGACGGGTGGCATCAGAATAGGAGGTTCTAGTAAATACTCCTTGATTTTGTCAAAAGCCAACTGACAATCATTGTTCCATTCAACTACCTGATCTTTCTTCAACAGTTTGAAAATTGGCTCACAGGTAGATGTCAGGTGAGAGATGAATCTGGCGATATAGTTCAAGCGTCCCAAGAATCCTCTAACCTCTTTTTCAGTACGACGAGCAGGCATTTCTTGTATAGCTTTTACTTTAGCTGGATCAACCTCAATGCCCTTGTTGCTGACAATAAATCCCAGAAGTTTACCAGATCTAACTCCAAAAGTGCACTTGCTTGGATTCAGTCTGAGTTTATACTCCTTCAACCTGGAAAACAGCTTTTGCAAGTGTTCAAGGTGTTCTTCTTCTGTTTGTGATCGAGCTATCATGTCGTCTATGTAAACTTCGATCTCATGATGTATCATATCGTGAAACAAAGATACCATGGCGCGTTGATAGGTTTCCCCTGCGTTCTTCAGTCCGAACGGCATCACCTTGTAGCAGAAGGTACCCCATTGTGTAACAAAGGTTGTTTTCTCCATGTCCTCGGGGGCCATTTTGATCTGGTTGTAGCCCGAGAATCTGTCCATGAAAGAAAATACTTTATGTTGAGCTGTGTTGTCAACCAAAATGTCGATATGTGGCAGCAGAAAATCATCTTTAGGGCTAGCCCTGTTCAAATCCCGATAGTCCACGCACATTCTGACCTTGCCGTCCTTTTTGGGTACGGGCACAATGTTAGCAACCCATTGTGGATAGGTTGTAACAGCCAGAAAGCCAGCGTTGAATTGCTTCATTACTTCATCCTTAATCTTCTCAGACATGTCAGGCCTCATTCGGCGAACCTTTTGCTTGATCGGTGGACAGTCTTCTCTTGTAGGGAGACGGTGAACCACGATATCTGAGTTTAACCCTGGCATGTCTTCATAAGACCAAGCGAAGATTTCAACGTATTAATTTAACAACTGCACTAAGCGCTCCTTGACACTCGGTTCCAGGTTGGCACCCACTTTTACTTATCTCTTGTCCTCCTCTGCCCCTAAGTTGATGGTTACTAACAACTCTTCATGAGGCAGAATGGCCCTCTCTTCTTGTTGTAGAAGTCTGGCTAAATCTCTCGGCACTTCACAATCTTCGTCAACTTCGTACTCAGCGTGTTTGACCAAATCTTCAGAGTTATCGAAGGCTAAAACAGAATAGTCACCCATGGAATCTGGAGTGGATGGGTACCTGCATTTGTGAGTGTGGGTGTGTGTAAGGGATAGCCATCCTTAAACAAACAAAATGCAAAATGAAAGGAAAATGAACACAACAGTGTATAGATGAAAAAGGTCCAATGATTCATTAAAACATGGCATATGATTATGAAGGAAATCAAACCCTTACAAATGGACCTACATGCCCCGGGCAAGGCATGAGGTGAAAATAGTGTGTGAATTGTTTTAGTTATTACAAACCCTAAAAATGGGAAATTGTTCAAAGATAAAACTACTGGTTGATAAAGGTGATAGGAACGAAATCCTTTGCTTCCCAATTACTCAAACCCCCTTCAACAGTCGGAAAAATCCAATCTTCAAAGTGGCTCTCCTCATCCTCCTCTTCTACAGTATTGATTCCGTGGTGAGAAATCTTGACAGGTGATCTTCCAATCTTAGAGCGACGCATAGCCTTCTGTCCTGCAGCAGTAAACCATAAACCAAACTTGTCAGTCTTATGGGGAAAGTCAGGATGTTGTCCCCATACTGCGCTCTTCCCCTCCTTAATCACAACTCTGCATCCTTGAGAGATGCCATCTTAGCCACATGCTTGGGAATGATAGGTACCTCAACCGCTGTCTTCGCAACTGCTACCTCGGGAGAAACTTCCTCAAAATGTTGAAAAGGTGTTTCGATGAACTCGCCGTATAACTCCACATATCGAAAGGAATTGAGATGACTAATCATGTACTCTTCCTCGCCATGCATAGTTATGATTTTACCCTTAACAGGATACTTCAGCATCTGGTGCAAAGAGGATGTAACTGCCCTGGCATAATGGATCCACGGTCTTCCCAGCAAACAAGAGTATGACGGACGAATGTCCATTACGTAGAAGGTGGAGTTGAACACTTCGGTGCCTACCTTGATGGGAATATCAACCTCTCCATGAACCATTCTTTTGGAACCATCGAAAGCTCTGACGACGATGTTGCTAGGTTTGAGGGTCAAACCTTCGCAATCCAAACGGTCTAAGGCCTTCTTTGGCAGCACATTCAGGGAAGAACCAGTATCAACCAAGACATGGGTGTGATCGGTGGATCTGGAACTGACTGTTTAACGCTGGTTCGCGAAATGTCGCGGAAGCAAGAGTCGCCACCGTCTTTTATTTTCTCCAAATGGAAAGGACAAAAGCACAGAAAAATTCCTTAAAGAGATTGCTCTCGGTTCGGGAGGTAGGTTATAGAAAGGGAAGGTGTTAGCACCCTTTCTATCCATGGTTATCCATGGGCTCTCAAATACTTGCTCATTGTGTTTTCAAAAATGGTTTGTTTGCTTTTCAACTGTGGGTTTTAAAAAGTTTCTTTGAAAATTCCAGTTCGACTCTTGTATCGGTCCTCAAGAGTGTTTGAAAAATTGCTTTCGAAAGCTTTTTAAAAATGTGTTGGTGTGAAAAGTATTTTTGAATTTGTTTTGAAATTAGAGCAAGTATCTATGAGAACCTACCTACCCTAAGGAATTCGCCTGTGTAAATGTCCTTTAAAGTAGTGCCATCCCACCATTGAGAGGTAGGTAGCACCACCGTTGGAGGTGTTCGGGTCAATTCGAGGTTCGGGACATGGTGATCACCAGAGCAATGGGAAGACACCTTAGAAGCTACCCTCATGCCAGGTTCCCGGATCATGAGGACTTACTAAGACATCCTCTACTCGACGATCACCTTTCGAGGCAAGGCAACAGTGAGGCGTACCCTAGGGGTGGTGTGTGATTTGTGTGTCAGATTCATTTGCATTTATCTTGTCATGTCAAAGTGATCTATGCGTTTGTTTTTATTTTAGGCCATTCATTCTTGCATGCATTTATTTAACAGTTAAAAAGATGCGGAAATATAAAGTTCCTAAACTATTACAAAGGCGCGGGTCCACATCGCCAAATTAAAATCCAGGACCCGATTTGACAGAAAATAAATAAAGAAATAAAGTAAAGTGCGAGAAATTAAGTTTACACGGCTTTGGGAGAATTACATAAATATTTAAAAGAAGGAAATAAATAAAATGCGCGAATTGGAATTAAAATTGGAAGCGAGGGCGTTGGACCCTTTTTAGTGGAATTAAATTAAATTATTAAATTAATAAAAATTAAAAATTAAAAGAGAAAAGATTTTTTTTGAGTTTTTTGGAGTTGTGAATTTTTAATGAGAAGATTAACTGAAATTAAAATTAAACTAACCCTAATTCTATAACTTTTATTTATTAAGAAAAAATATTAAAGTTAAACCTAAATTAACCTAATTAATTAAAGCAATTTGATTTATAAAAAAAATAATTAATTATTAATGAAAATAAAAGAAAAAGGATAAAAATTGATGAAAACCCTAATTCTACAAATTTTAAGTTAATTAAGAAAAATGTTTGAATTAAACCTAATTTTACAAAGCTAAATTAATTAATGATATTTACTTAAAAAATATTAAAATAAAATATATTCGTAATTTTGTCTTTTTTTTTATTTTTATGTCATTTTTATATTTTTATGAAAATAATTAAATTGAAGAATTAAATTTAAAAAAACTAATTAAAACAAAAATAGAAAAACATGAGAAAAAAGAATTAGAAAGGCAAACCATGGGGGGTCTGTCCCCAAATTGGAGGTTTTGCTTAGTAATTTAGGCCCATTTGTCTATGGCCTCCTTTGACTCTGACGCTAGCATGTGGCATCTTTGACTTGTGTCCATGATGATCTTCAAACCATGCCCCTTGGATTGGTCTTAGTATGTGCGTGGCAAGCTGGATTGTAAGTTGCATGGTGGACTTCTTGTATTGAAACTGCATAGGATGACAATTAGAGGAAAAATATAAGGAAAGGGAGGGGACCTGGGGTTCGAACCCAGGTCCCAGGGATTACCAGTAATGCGCTTTGCCAACTGCTCCACACGCGCGTTTTGATTATATAATAACAACAAATAATATAACATAAAACAATGGTTAGTGGGAAAGTTAGCGCGAAAATTCAAATTGTGCAATCAGATCCTTACACATCAGCGTCTTCTTCCTCGTTTTGTTTTTTCCCTAAAACATGAAAAGGTTAGCGGGGGTTTTAAACCCCCCCAAAATATGCAGTTCTCCATAATAGCGAATAGGCCATCTTGGAGTATAAATTAGGCGCGACTATGGCAATTAATTTGTCTAAGCTTCCTGAATCCAAACATGGCACTGAGGTTCTCCAATTTTACAGTATTTAGAAACGCCCAAATTAGAACTTGAAGAACCCTAATAATCGTTCATGGCAATTCTTCATACAATGCATAAAAACTCAATTGAATTATCTGGTTAGCTTCAGAAGGGTCCAATTAGCATAAATCCATAAATAAAATGCCATGTGAGTGCTTGAAAATCAAAACATGAATATGCATATTATATGAAAAAATTTGATTTCTGTATACCGATTCAAAGTGCTATGCGCGTGGAAAGCTATCCAGTCAGACTCAGTAATGTCTTAGGAAGGTGATGGAGTGAGTTTCTTGCCCTGAAAAACCTTGCAAGTGTGTTTTCAGTTTTGGAATTTCTTGTTAAAAACTCAAACTTTGCTATGGATTTCTGGCGCAGCTTTGTGGTCCTGATCACTAGGGTTTTCATCAGTATATATGTGTGAATGATTAGGGTTGAGAAATTTGTCCAAGGAATCAAGGAATTGATGAGAAAATATTTGATTTTCCATGCATATATTTTTTCAATCTTTTCATGCAAATTTGATTCAAATTGTGTCCAATCACCATAATTCTTTCCAAATCTGGCCATGCACGAAATCTTAAGCCTATTCCATGCACAAAAAGATTTAAAAAGTTAGGTTTAGTATTTTTCATATATTTTAATTAATTAAATGAATATTTAGCAATTAAAATTCAAATAAATAAATAAAAATGATAAAAAACTTCCCTTTGGGCCAAATGGTCGTGCACATGTTTTGGATGATGGATTTTGGAAGAAAAAGAGGCCCATTAGCATTTTTAAGACTTTTGAAGCAATGTTGACTTTTCAAAATATCCAAAAATTTCCCAACTTCCACAAGGCATAACTTGCTCAATTTTTAAGCTTTGCTCATGTTCTTGGACATTTTGGATAGGTCTTTGAGTCCTCTAACCAATGCCTTTGGTCCCATGTCATTTTGATTTACCAATCTCAAGTTATGGCCTTTGACTTAAAGTCCTTTTTTGTTGACTTTTGAAAATGAGCTATAATGTTGAAATTGATAACTTTTTGTGAGAGCATTTCTTGGACTTGAAGTGTGAAGAGGAGTTGTAGGAAATGTCTTTATCTTCAAAATGAGCTTTGGATGGAATTTTTCTGATAATCCATGTGAAAGTTATGCCTTGGTCAAGTTACAGTTGACTTTTTCAACTGTCCAAATATGGAAACTTTTGCATCTTGAGACTTTTTGAGCCAAGCTTTGAGAATCATGATCAATAATTGATCAAATGATGTTTGTGGCTTCAAAATGGGATGTTGACCAAAAATTTGAAATTTTTGACTGTCAAATGACCATTTTGCCCCTACAGTTGACTGTAGTGCAATTAGGGTTTTTGACTATGCAATTTTGTGCTGTAAGTCTTGAAACTTGGTATGAGGATGCTTGACCATATTTATAGGCATGTGGGACTTGATTGGACCCTTGGAAACTTCATTTTCTTTGTCAGAATCAAAACCCTAGTTTTTGACTGTTAGGAGGCTCTTGAACTATGCAACCCTTGGGGAAATTCTGAAGCTTTGACTTGGCAAACTTTGGAGAATATGGGAGGGCAAATTTTGGGGTGCAACAGTTGCCCCTGTTCAATCTTCTTAGACCTGAGGATGTAGATTGGCTGACGTGCCTTTCGTAATCCGAAGGTGGAAGATGATTGAACACTAGAGTGCCTAGAAATTTGCGCTCACATAGTAGTGTGATGGGGGGAATGGGCTTATAGATGCCATTTGGAGATTGATGGATAGGATGATGGGCTTATAGATGCCATGCTAAGAGATGATGGAAGGTGGATGGGCTTATAGATGCCATCTGGATGTTGATCGCGTAAGAGATTCCTTAGCGAGAACTTGCGTACCTGCAAAAAAAAGAAAAATGAGTACCTGGCTTGTTACAGGAGCTGGTCTTCAAATTCTTTGTGTAGATGTGTCCTGACTGGTTACAGGAGCTGGATCTGGAGCTTCAAAAGGTGATAAATGAACCAGTGATAGTTACTACCTCAACAGGAACGCTGAGAGAACTTTGGATGACTTCAACCTCAACAGTAATCATTGAGAGAATCTAGGGACGATTACTACCTCCGCAGTAACGGGGAGAGAACCATAGGTGACTTCAACCTCAACAGTAATCATTGAGAGAATCTTGGACGACTTCAACTTCAACAGTAACGCTGAGCGAATCTGGGGATGATTACTACCTCTGCAGTATCGGAGAGAGAACCATAGGCGACTACAACCTCAACAGCAATTATCGAGAGAATCTTGGATGACTTCAACTTCAACAGTAACGCTGAGCGAATCTGGGGATGATTACTACCTCCGCAGTATCGGGGAGAGAACCATCGGCGACTACAACCTCAACAGCAATTATTGAGAGAATCTTGGACGACTTCAACTTCAACAGTAACGCTGAGCGAATCTGGGGATGATTACTACCTCTGCAGTATCGGGGAGAGAACCATAGGCGACTACAACCTCAACAGCAATTATTGAGAGAATCTTGGACGACTTCAACTTCAACAGTAACGCTGAGCGAATCTGGGGATGATTACTACCTCCGTAGTATCGGGGAGAGAACCACAGGCGACTACAACCTCAACAGTAATCATTGAGAGAATCTTGGATAACTTCTACTTCAACAGTAACGCTGAGAGAAACTTGGGATGATTACTACCTCCGCAATATCGGGGAGAGAACCACAGGCGACTACAACCTCAACAGTAATCATTGAGAGAATCTTGGATAACTTCAACTTCAACAGTAACACTGAGCGAATCTGGGGATGATTACTACCTCCGCAGTATCGGGGAGAGAACCACAGGCGACTACAACCTCAACAGTAATCATTGAGAGAATCTTGGATAACTTCTACTTCAACAGTAACGCTGAGAGAAACTTGGGATGATTACTACCTCCGCAATATCGGGGAGAGAACCACAGGCGACTACAACCTCAACAGTAATCATTGAGAGAATCTTGGATAACTTCTACTTCAACAGTAACGCTGATAGAAACTTGGGATGATTACTACCTCCGCAGTATCTGGGAGAGAACCACAGGCGACTACAACCTCAACAGTAATCATTGAGAGAATCTTGGATAACTTCAACTTCAACAGTAACGCTGAGCGAATCTGGGGATGATTACTACCTCCGCATTATCGGGGAGAGAACCACAAGCGACTACAACCTCAACAGTAATCATTGAGAGAATCTTGGATAACTTTTACTTCAACAGTAATGCTGAGAGAAACTTGGGATGATTACTACCTCCGCAGTATCGGGGAGAGAACCACAGGCGACTACAACCTCAACAGTAATCATTGAGGGAATCTTGAATGTCTTCTACTGAGTCTTTATCAGAAAAATCTATTTGGGGTCGATTTAGCTGGACTAGAGAAGGCCTTGGACTGGATAAGAAACATAAAATCTTAGGGTCGATTAACTGAACCGGTCTAGGTCTTGAAATGTCTTCAACTGGATAGGAAACAGGGAGATCTTAGGGTCGATCTGACTGAACCCGAGAAGGCCTTTGACTGGATAAGAAACTGAGAAGTCTTAGGGTCGACTTAACTGAACCGGTCTAGGTCTTGAAATCTTCAACTGGATAAGAAACAGGGAGATCTTAGGGTCGATCTGACTGAACCAGAGAAGGCCTTGGACTGGATAAGAAACAGAAAAGTCTTAGGGTCGACTTAACTGAACCGGTCTAGGTCTTGGAATGTAGCTGAGAACTTAACTGAATTCTTCCTGAAAAGTAAGGGTCAGTCATATGCAATGCGTGATATGGACCAAGCAATGATGTTCTCAACATAAATGAGATTTGTAAGATATGATGCGTATATGCATGCTATAATGCATGGAAGTGCGATGCTTATGAATGTATCTTTTCGTCTTAGGAAAGTAAATCCTTGACGGGTGCCGGGAAGTTATATCCTGGGCTGATGTTGAAGAATAGATCTTTGCTTCCACTGGGGATGATAGTTGCAAGAATACCGATAGGAGAAGATAACTCCGTTGGGGAATAAGCTTGGCGATTGGATATTCTGCGGGGAGAAGAGTACTTTGATGATCTTGCTGGGGAGAAATACTCTGTGGGGAGAGAAGTACTTTGTTGAGTTGTTGATAATAACTTGCTGGGGATACCCTTGTTGTGTTGGAAGTGTTAATAGACTTCGCTGGGGATAAGAAGACTGTGCCGAGGACGATATTCTCGTGGCTTTTGGCTGAGGATAACCCAGTTATATCCTGGTAGGGAAATAACTCTTTGAATAAAGCCGGGCGACGCGTTCGTGTTCTGCGAGGATAAGCTTCCAGAATCTACTGGGGATAAGCTTACTGCTGGGGAGATGGATTCCAACTTTCCTGGGGAGACTGAATTGGACTCTCCTGGGGAAGTTTTGCACTATACTGGGGAAGTGACTCCTTTGAATGTTCGATATACCGCGGGGAACAATCTTTAGGCCAAGACTGTCGGGGATGCTTGTTAAGAATACCTGTATGTTGTTGGGGAATATTGAGATCTGCGGGAGGATACCCAACTTCCTTAAGGTTGATAATAGCTTTGCTTGGTGAGAGTGTACTGACTTGTTGGCTCACTCTCTGGGGAATTGAGATGTATTGGTTATGTTCTTCAGCTGAACTTACCCTGGTACCTTGATGGACAGAATCATTATACCGTTTGGACGACTCATTACTGCCCCTGTTTCTGAGGTGGGAGAGGAAGACCTGTGAGGTGCTGATAGTTGTTGAGGGTCAAACCTTCTTCAGGTAGGCAGGTGACAAGATGACAGGACATAGTCGTACGCTTTGATCCCTAACTTTTGCCTGGACCGCCCTTTCGGGTTTTCAGTCCACCGGGATACCCATTTTTGCCCAAGCCGCCTTTTCAGGTTTTCGACTTGCCGGGTGTACAGATTTTTTCGTTTCATCCCTCATTTTGCCCGAACCCTTTTGGTTCGCCGGGAAGCCCTTACTTTTGCCTAGGTATGTCAACCTAGCGGGTCTTTGATTATGCGCAGTATTTTTTCCGACTATGTCCGTGCTTTCAGAATGTAGGGAGCTGCCCCTGTTAGGAGTGTTTTGTTGCCCTGCTACCAGAAGATGTCTGATTAGGTAAGATTCGTTGTTGGAATGCCCCAAGCGACTCAGGTGGAGATTTGCCCCAGGCTATTTGGTCTTTGAGAGATTCTCTGAATCTTGATTGGACTGCCCCAGATGATAGACCATGATCAGGTCATGCCCCTTGATTGGAAGTGCTTCTGTTCATTAGGCATTCGTCATGCGAATTTCTATGTTGTTCAAACAAAAGGTCATATGCAAACAAAGTTATGTTAAAAAATGCAACGCTTATGTCTGTCTTGAAGATTTTGAAAATGTATTCTTTTTCATAAAACAAGTGATTGTTTGTAAAACGTGATGTCAACTCCGTATTTTACCGTAGGCCTTAAGGAGTCAGGATACCTTTTGTAACAGTATGCTTTCGAACTAACCCAGGCTTCGGCTAGGACTTTTAAGGGTTGTAGCATGGCCTGGTTCATAGTTTAAGAAACAAAGGATAAAGGCTCAAATTATTTGTACCCACCCGCTCTTCATGACGTTCTTCAAACCTAAACTCAGTTGATCATACGTTAGACCTTGTTTGAGTCTTTGCTCTGATTTTCCGGTGATGATTCGGATGTTGATAACTTATTTTGAATAGGCAGTCATTCCTTTTTTGTTGAGGGTTTGTAAGACCTCTTTCTTGTCTGATTTTTGTTATCCCTTTCTTTTTTGCCTGAACTGTTTCCTTTTTTGGAATTACAGTCAGCGGGATGCCCCAGTTTGGTAAGTCTCCTCCATGGGTTTTGACTTAATGGGTTTTTTATTTTTTGAGATAATGACTGCCTTTATTTATTGATTATTCGGAACCATCACTGTCTTTCTTTGTTTTGTAAGGACCTCTTTGGTGCCATTCGTTATGCACTTGGATCAACTGAGAGACTACCCTGCCCCAGGTTACGATTAAGGGTTTTAAATTTCGAAAAGAAAAACTCCTACTTCTTTGGCTCAGAGGGGTTGACGAGAGATTATCATCCTTATAACTCCAGTGTTTAGGGATTGAAACAATGCATGTACCTCATCAGCGGAGTCTGTTCAAAAGTATACTGTAAGTGTCATGGTATCGTTTTTGTCATCCTCCCTCAAGAGGCTTTAGAATTATTAATCGAGAGTTGACATCAGAAAAAATATGAAAATAATTTGCATATAGTGAATACAAATATATTGCTTCAAAACAGACATATGCGATGCATTAATGAAATAACAATGTTTGATATGAGTAAATGTTTAAACAATCAAGGAACAACACAACTTGAACATTCGAATGAACAAAAGTTTTCTAGTCTCAGGGCTGGTCACTTCAAATGGTGAGCCTTGGAGGGATGGTAGAAAAACTCAGCCTGACCATCTTGTGTGAACTCTAGTGCTCCTTCATCAATCAGGTCCTGGATCTTGTTCTTCAGAGCCCAACACTCATTTGTATCATGTCCTGGGCAGGCAGAATGGTAGGCACACCTCTTATTGGGATCATAGATGGGAGATGCTGTGTTGGGATTCTGGGGATGAGCCCTTAATGTGATCAAATTCAATCTCAACAGGCAGTGTAAAGCTTGAAACAGCGACATGTTGAGCGGGGTGAATTGCCTCCTGGACTTGTATGGCTGAAGCCGATGAGGTTGATGCTGAATTTGTGACACTGGAGCCATTTGAGGAGCTCTCCCCTTATCTCCTTGTCTCAACGGTGATTGAACGATGACTGGCTTTTTACCCTTAGGCGTTTGCCCCAGTTGGTTGCCCTGAAGTAGTTGGTTGACGAGAACCCCGAGCTCATCTTGTCTTTGAGCTAACCCTTGAATGGCAGTCACCTGCCCCAGCATCTGGACCTTCAATGCATCCACCTCAGCTTGTAGGTGTTTCAGCCTTTCATCCTCAGCACTGTTCCTGACAAAGGTCCCCATGAGAAGTGTCCTTAGCTCCTCCTACCCCCTGGACAGACTCAGGAGGATTTCCCCGAACCGAGTCTCTTGAGCAAGAAGGTCCTGGTTATCTTGTTGGGAAGCCATTACTGAAATAAACAGCGAGAAAGGTAAGTGACCTGCAACAAGGATACCTGTTATGATGTGTATGTATGCATGCAATATTTTCAAAGACCTCACGGGGTAGACAAAGAAACTTGATAGAATTCGAATCCGGTAGCTTGATTGAAGGAAACCCATGTTGTTGAGAATTCTTCTTCAAGGGTCAAAGGCTCACCATATCCAGTGGGTCATAGCCCCTGACAACCTTGGCTAGAGGAAAATAAATCCTCTTTGCCCCTTGCTAGACGTTTGATTCATCATGACCTGCATCACAAGCCCTTGAGATCCTTGAAATGGGTTAGGATGTATGCAATGGTATGATGTTATGGTATGCATGGGGTAATGTGAGTAAACCCTGTCATGAGTCCCAATTAAGGACTGTAAACCAAAACCTGCAATAAACTCAAGTAAAACCTGTCATGAGTCCCAATTAAGGACTAAAAACAAAACCTGCAAGAAACTCAGTACACTCTGTTATGAGTCCTGATTAAGGACTATAAACAAAACCTGCGAGAAATTTAGTAAGCCCTGTCATGGGTCCCAATTAAGGACTAAAACAAAACCTGCAAGTAGTTCACGTGTCAGATAAAGCATGCAATCAGTCAAGTACGAAGGCACACAAGTCACACAAGAAAAAACCCTTAGAGTTTAGGCCAGCATGGGGTCTGGGTATTACCCTTTTGAAGTTGGTGGGCTCAACCTGTCCTATTAGAAGTAACCGGGTTCTAAGGGTCCCAATATCACTGGATTGCTTTCATTGTTCATCGTTTCGATTTAGCCACTGGACTGGCGACCGAAATATTCCAGGAAAGCAACCCTCAATTGAGTGTAGTATCGAGTATCAACCAACCTCGGACTGCACCAAAGTCAGTTATCTCACTACCCTAAAGAGGCCAAGATAGTTCAATTAAGGTTCCTAAGGTCTGTTGATGCTTCACGACACCACGCGGAGGACCCGTACTCTCCTTGACTGAACTCAAGGGTTACCGGTACACACCAAAGTGCCACATCAACGTAGCAGACTGTTTCAACCATGTCGGTATACCCCGCACAGTTCCCTCACAGCCTTGTTGCTACTTTCTAAGAAGGTATTCCCCCAGATCCGGGTTAGGATCTATAGAACTCCCAAGACAGTCCCAAAATTTAAAGCACACAAGGAAAGCAATTGAAAACACAGTTATGAACTAACCCTAAGTTACACCTCACTTTATAAGTATCCCCAGCAGAGTCGCCAGTTCTGTGATCGGTGGATCTGGAACTGACTGTTTAACGCTGGTTTGCAAAATGTCGCGGAAGCAAGAGTCGCCACCGTCTTTTATTTTCTCCAAATGGAAAGGACAAAAGCACAGAAAAATTCCTTAAAGAGATTGCTCTCGGTTCGAGAGGTAGGTTATAGAAAGGGAAGGTGTTAGCACCCTTTCTATCCATGGTTATCCATGGGCTCTCAGATACTTGCTCATTGTGTTTTCAAAAATGGTTTGTTTGCTTTTCAACTGTGGGTTTTAAAAAGTTTCTTTGAAAATTCCAGTTCGACTCTTGTATCGGTCCTCAAGAGTGTTTGAAAAATTGCTTTCGAAAGCTTTTTAAAAATGTGTTAGTGTGAAAAGTATTTTTGAATTTGTTTTGAAATTAGAGCAAGTATCTATGAGAACCTACCTACCCTAAGGAATTCGTCTGTGTAAATGTCCTTTAAAGTAGTGCCATCCCACCATTGAGAGGTAGGTAGCACCACCGTTGGAGGTGTTCGGGTCAATTCGAGGTTCGGGACATGGTGATCACCAGAGCAATGGGAAGACACCTTAGAAGCTACCCTCATGCCAGGTTCCCGGATCATGAGGACTTACTAAGACATCCTCTACTCGACGATCACCTTTCGAGGCAAGGCAACAGTGAGGCGTACCCTAGGGGTGGTGTGTGATTTGTGTGTCAGATTCATTTGCATTTATCTTGTCATGTCAAAGTGATCTATGCGTTTGTTTCTATTTTAGGCCATTCATTCTTGCATGCATTTATTTAACAGTTAAAAAGATGCGGAAATATAAAGTTCCTAAACTATTACAAAGGCGCGGGTCCACATCGTCAAATTAAAATCCAGGACCCGATTTGACAGAAAATAAATAAAGAAATAAAGTAACGTGCGAGAAATTAAGTTTACACGGCTTTGGGAGAATTACATAAATATTTAAAAGAAGGAAATAAATAAAATGCGCGAATTGGAATTAAAATTGGAAGCGAGGGCGTTGGACCCTTTTTAGTGGAATTAAATTAAATTATTAAATTATTAAATTAATAAAAATTAAAAATTAAAAGAGAAAAGATTTTTTTTGAGTTTTTTGGAGTTGTGAATTATTAATGAGAAGATTAACTGAAATTAAAATTAAACTAACCCTAATTCTATAACTTTTATTTATTAAGAAAAAATATTAAAGTTAAACCTAAATTAACCTAATTAATTAAAGCAATTTGATTTATAAAAATAAATAATTAATTATTAATGAAAAGAAAAGAAAAAGGATAAAAATTGATTAAAACCCTAATTCTACAAATTTTAAGTTAATTAAGAAAAATGTTTGAATTAAACCTAATTTTACAAAGCTAAATTAATTAATGATATTTACTTAAAAAATATTAAAATAAAATATATTCGTAATTTTGTCTTTTTTTTATTTTTATGTCATTTTTATATTTTTATGAAAATAATTAAATTGAAGAATTAAATTTAAAAAAACTAATTAAAACAAAAATAGAAAAACATGAGAAAAAAGAATTAGAAAGGCAAACCATGGGGGTCTGTCCCCAAATTGGAGGTTTTGCTTAGTAATTTAGGCCCATTTGTCTATGGCCTCCTTTGACTCTGACGCTAGCATGTGGCATCTTTGACTTGTGTCCATGATGATCTTCAAACCATGCCCCTTGGATTGGTCTTAGTATGTGCGTGGCAAGCTGGATTGTAAGTTGCATGGTGGACTTCTTGTATTGAAACTGCATAGGATGACAATTAGAGGAAAAATATAAGGAAAGGGAGGGGACCTGGGGTTCGAACCCAGGTCCCAGGGATTACCAGTAATGCGCTTTGCCAACTGCTCCACACTCGCGTTTTGATTATATAATAACAACAAATAATATAACATAAAACAATGGTTAGTGGGAAAGTTAGCGCGAAAATTCAAATTGTGCAATCAGATCCTTACACATCAGCGTCTTCTTCCTCGTTTTGTTTTTTCCCGGAAACATGAAAAGGTTAGCGGGGGTTTTAAACCCCCCCAAAATATGCAGTTCTCCATAATAGCGAATAGGCCATCTTGGAGTATAAATTAGGCGCGACTATGGCAATTAATTCGTCTAAGCTTCCTGAATCCAAACATGGCACTGAGGCTCTCCAATTTTACAGTATTTAGAAACGCCCAAATTAGAACTTGAAGAACCCTAATAATCGTTCATGGCAATTCTTCATACAATGCATAAAAACTCAATTGAATTATCTGGTTAGCTTCAGAAGGGTCCAATTAGCATAAATCCATAAATAAAATGCCATGTGAGTGCTTGAAAATCAAAACATGAATATGCATATTATATGAAAAAATTTGATTTCTGTATACCGATTCAAAGTGCTATGCGCGTGGAAAGCTATCCAGTCAGACTCAGTAATGTCTTAGGAAGGTGATGGAGTGAGTTTCTTGCCCTGAAAAACCTTGCAAGTGTGTTTTCAGTTTTGGAATTTCTTGTTAAAAACTCAAACTTTGCTATGGATTTCTGGCGCAGCTTTGTGGTCCTGATCACTAGGGTTTTCATCAGTATATATGTGTGAATGATTAGGGTTGAGAAATTGGTCCAAGGAATCAAGGAATTGATGAGAAAATATTTGATTTTCCATGCATATATTTTTTCAATCTTTTCATGCAAATTTGATTCAAATTGTGTCCAATCACCATAATTCTTTCCAAATCTGGCCATGCACGAAATCTTAAGCCTATTCCATGCACAAAAAGATTTAAAAAGTTAGGTTTAGTATTTTTCATATATTTTAATTAATTAAATGAATATTTAGCAATTAAAATTCAAATAAATAAATAAAAATGATAAAAAACTTCCCTTTGGGCCAAATGGTCGTGCACATGTTTTGGATGATGGATTTTGGAAGAAAAAGAGGCCCATTAGCATTTTTAAGACTTTTGAAGCAATGTTGACTTTTCAAAATATCCAAACATTTCCCAACTTCCACAAGGCATAACTTGCTCAATTTTTAAGCTTTGCTCATGTTCTTGGACATTTTGGAAAGGTCTTTGAGTCCTCTAACCAATTCCTTTGGTCCCATGTCATTTTGATTTACCAATCTCAAGTTATGGCCTTTGACTTAAAGTCCTTTTTTGTTGACTTTTGAAAATGACCTATAATGTTGAAATTGATAACTTTTTGTGAGAGCATTTCTTGGACTTGAAGTGTGAAGAGGAGTTGTAGGAAATGTCTTTCTCTTCAAAATGAGCTTTGGATGGAATTTTTCTGATAATCCATGTGAAAGTTATGCCTTGGTCAAGTTACAGTTGACTTTTTCAACTGTCCAAATATGGAAACTTTTGCATCTTGAGACTTTTTGAGCCAAGCTTTGAGAATCATGATCAAGCATTGATCAAATGATGTTTGTGGCTTCAAAATGGGATGTTGACCAAAAATTTGAACTTTTTGACTGTCAAATGACCATTTTGCCCCTACAGTTGACTGTAGTGCAATTAGGGTTTTTGACTGTGCAATTTTGTGTTGTAAGTCTTGAAACTTGGTATGAGGATGCTTGACCATATTTATAGGCATGTGGGACTTGATTGGACCCTTGGAAACTTCATTTTCTTTGTCAGAATCAAAACCCTAGTTTTTGACTGTTAGGAGGCTCTTGAACTGTGCAACCCTTGGGGAAATTCTGAAGCTTTGACTTGGCAAACTTTGGAGAATATGGGAGGGCAAATTTTGGGGTGCAACAATGGGTGAGGGTGGATCCTCTACACTCAACTGAAACATGTAACGCATCATTGTGTTTCCTTCCTTTGGGAGTTAAGTCAGCATCAGAAAAGCCCAGGCCATTGTCAGCAGTAAGACTGGCCACACAATTTTGGAACTGGTCAGCCGAGGTCTCTTGGGGGACATGTGCCGTCTTCAAGAATTTAATCAGAGCCTTAGCATGGGCCTCTGAACAGAGCAGGAGAGCTAACATTGAAATCTTAGAAGGGGTTTGCCCTTATTGTTCCACAACGTCGTAGTCACTTTTTCTGATAATTTTTAGGATCTCATCCATCTCCTTCTGAGTGGTTTCGGGGATAACCACAGCATGAGCCTTCGTCCTGACAGGCATTTCCAGTATCCCCTTACCTTTATCGGTGTTATCAGCGGATGGTCTTTCTTCAGGAGTGTTTAAATCTTCGATTACTGGGCCTTGCACAGAGGGTCCAACAGGTGCAGAAGCTTTTAAGGGTCCGAAGACTGCTCGGGGAGGAGCAATCTCCGGAGAAAAGATTCGGCCACTGCGGGTGATCTTGCTAGTACCCGTGATGTTTCCTATATCAGGGTCTTCTTCAGAGATTTCTTGGACTGTTTCGATTTGTTTGATGCCGTGGTAGAAGATTTCTCCCCCATAGTTCCATGGTATCATTTTGCTTGATTGGTACGGGACAAGTCCCGACATGGTGATCTTTAGAGGTACACATTCAGAGTTGGGTGTAATCCTGACAGGCCTTTTGAAAGCCTTGGGAGGATTGTCGGAAATGGTTATGATGGCAATATCGTTGGTTGAGGTATCACAAGTATAAGGAGTAATCGGATTGGAAGTGTTAACAGGAGTTTTCTGGAAAAGTATTTCTTGAGTATCCATCAGGCGTTGGACACCCGACTTCAACATTGGACAATCACCTTGAATGTTCAAACAAAAATAGCAGTCTTCATCACAACCAGGAAAGATCCCGGCTTTCAACAAATTTTCTTTAATCACAAACAATGGAGTCAACAGATCGGCAATATCAGTAACATAGAGATTTTCCAAAACAGCATGCATATTGTGGTCGTGCTTGGGCATCAGCGCAGATATAACATTCGGCTTTTCAGGAGCGTCAAATTCGACCTCTTTGGCATCAATTAAATCCTGAATTTTGTTCTTGAGTGCCCATCAATTATTGGTATCGTGCCCAATACTGTCGGAATGGTAAGCACACTTGGCTTTTGAGTTGTAGGATGGAGAGGTGGTATTTACATTCTTTGGCGCCTCTTTTAAATTAGCAAGGTTCAACTTCAGGAGATGTGGAAGGATCTGAGCAGGTGTCATATTTACTGGGGTAAACTGTTGTGGCGGCCTTTGCTGATAAGTTCTGGGCTGATCATTCCTCGGTTGACTGTTTCTAAGCTGGTCTGATGCGGACTTCTGTATTAATACGGCCCCCAATGTTGGCCGACGCTCCTCTCTTTCCCGATTTTTCTGCATGTATACAGTGGATGCTTCTTTCTTGGCTGGGAAAGGTTTTCTAACAGCTGTGGATGCGGAAGCATCCTTTTGAATCTTTCCACTTTTGATACCGGCTTCCACCCTCTCGCCAGTCAAAATCAACTCAGTAAATCCCACAGAAGAGCTTCCGATTAGATGGTTGAAGAAGGGGCTAGACAGGGTTCCCAAAAACATGTCAACTAATTCCCTATCTGATAACGGTGGCTGCACCCTTCCAGCCAGGTCGCGCCACTTCTAGGCGTACTCCTTAAACCCTTCATTTGAAGCCATCCCCATACTTTGTAGCTGAGTACGGGTAGGCGCCAAATCAGCGTTGTACTGATACTGACGATAGAAAGTGGCTGCCAAGTATTCCCAATTGTGGACCTCTGATCTCTCAAGCTGATAAAACCAATCTAACTGAGTGCCAAACAAGCTGTCTTGGAAAAAGTGCACCCAGAGGTCTTTGTCGAATGAATGTGGCTGGATCTTTCTAACATACGACCTCAAGTGCATCTTAGGGCAAGACAGACCGTCGTACTTGGAGAATGTTGGCACCTTGAAATTAGGAGGGATAACAATCCCAGCTACAAGCCCCAGCTCCTCAAAATCCAATCTGGGCACCCTCTGCAACTCCATAGCTGCCAATTTGTCTTCAAGGTTCTTATACTTGTCATCCTCCGGTGGATACTGTTGTTCTGAATAGTCCTCTTCTGCTTCCTCTTCCTCCTCTTCTACCTCAGATTCAGAAGGTACAGTAACTCCTTTCCCCTTGCCAATCCCTTCATCGGACGTTGATGGAAACTCAAGAGTCCTTCTAGCATCACCCTTAAATCTTCTTCCGAAAGTAGCTACCCCTAGTCTCTTTTTCTTTTTCTTCTCTTTACTTTTCTCTAGCAGAACTTTGAGATCCTCTTGACCCTTTTCCAAGGTCATGAGGATTTATTGAAATTGTGAATTTTGTGCCTGTAGGTCCTTCATTGTTTACTCCAAATCCATCTTGCTGAAATAAACAGCAGAAAGATAAGGAAACCTGGCTTGAAGACCTGTTTGTGCATATGATGAATGATATGTTATTCATGTAATGCATTCAAGGGTTCAAAAATTCAAATTCGTTGTAAACAAAAAGAACGCACGTCATATTAAGAAGAAATTGTTAGTACATAAATGCCCCATGGGCGAAATATTACAAAATTCTTAATGTAAAAAGATGTTGCGCATCCTCTTTGGTGTGATGTAGGTGTTAAGAGTTTCCTCCTCGTGAAGTTGGCGGGTGAGTTCTAAAACCTTATTCTCACTGGCATAAAAGCTGGCTTCAAAAGTATCATGTTCTTCTTTGAGTTGGATCCAACTCTTTTGCATTTCTTCCCATGATGTCGGCATGTCAGGATGTAGGATGGTGTATGGAACCTCTCCTTCCTTAACGGGCTCTTTAATCAAGGGGAGAATGTGAGGATATGGCATCATAAGATTCTGAGAGCGGGTTCGTACCCATTTGAGGTAAGGCTCAAGGGGGATGGAATTCTTGTGCCCGAGTGTCTTACTATCCACCTTGTTAGGCATCCTCCACGCTCTGATGAACCTTTGTCGAAGTCTTTGCGCATCATTGTCGAAGTCAAAAACTAGGTCAGGAATCAGCATGTCATGAGGGCCATCCCTCCGAGCATATCCAAATTGTCTCAAGGATAGACAGGGGTTGTAGGTAATGCCAAGCAATGGGACATTAGAGAATTCACCACAACGATCAATGATGATGACATTTTCTCTGGACCGAGAACACCAATGTACATCAGAATGTGTGAGGGTCATTAACCGTTGTGACCACCTTAAACCATGCTCATTCTTCAAAACTGATTGTGGAAGGTGAGAAATAAACCACCTTGCCAGGAGAGGAGTACAGCACATGAGAACACCTCTTTTCCTCATTGCTCGTGTGTAAAATGAGTGTAGGATGTCCCCAAGTAATGTAGGTATGGGATTCTTGGACATGAAAATCTTAACAGCATTCACATCTATAAGTTGGTCAGGGTTTGGGGACAAGACCAACCCATAAATAAGGAGTGCCACAATTTCTTCAAAGGCTTGTAGATCAAGAGAATTCCAGTAGTCTTGTGCCTTCTCAAACAGAAACTTTGCCAAGAAACCCTTGACACCACTTCTGGTTTCCCAATGCCCCTTGATATCAGATGGTTGCAAGTGTAATGCTTGAGCAACATCTTCAGGCTTTGGCTCTTTTTCCGTACCGTTGTAGGGTAGTTGATTAAGAATAGGAATTCTCAGGAGTTGAGAAAATTCCTCCAAAGTAGGCACCAATTGGTAGTCAAAGAATGTGAAACAGTGGTGTAGGGGGTCAAAGAACTGGAAGAGAACTTTAACCATGTCTTCTTCAATGTTGGTGTTGACTAAGCTGAGGAGTCTACCATGTCTTTCACTGAAGAGAGAATTCTCTGGAATTCTGGATGTAAGCTCCTTGAGTTGAGGAGGGATTCTCACAAGGTTGACTTGAATTATTTTCCTGCGAAGAGATTCCATGACCTACAAAACAAGAACAAAGATGAAGATCCAAACCCTTGAAATGGTTAGTGGATGCATATGATGCTTTATGATGTTTATGATGTATGCACAAACACATGTACAAGCAAGTTACACAAAACCCTAGTTTCAGGCTTGCATGAGGTTTCATAGGTAAGTACCCTCTTGAGTTTAGTTGGATCAAAACCTGTCCTATAAATAGTAACCGGGTTCTAAGGAGCTCAATATCATTGGATTGTTTTCTATGTTCATTTTTTTGGTTTAGCCACTTAACTAGCGACCAAAATATTCCAAGAAAACAACCCTCAATGAGTGTAGTATCGAGTATCTACCAACTTCGGACTGCACCAAAGTCGTTCATCTCACTACCCCTAATGAAAGGCCAAGATGGTCAAGTAAGGTTCTAGTTCATTAGTGCTTAATGACCTCACTCAGCGGCCCCGTATTATCTTTGATTGATTCAAAGGCTACCGGTACTCACAAATATGTCGCACTAATATAGTTATTGCTTCAACCATGTCGGTATACCCCGCACAGTTTCCACAACGTATTGCTATCTATGAATGTTTCCCAAATCCGAGTGGAGGATTTCAAGCCCAAACAAGAGAACCAAAATGTAAAGCAATCAAGGCAAACAATAATCATGCAAAAGGGTGATCTAAGCCCTAAGGTTACTCCACTTTTAGAATATTTCCCCAGCAGAGTCGCCAGTTCTGTGATACGGTGGGAGAACTGAATTGAGATTTTGCGTTTTGTGTTTGCAAATGTTTCGGTTTAGCAAAAGTCGCCACCAACTTTTTATTTTATCCTAAGGAAAGGCCAAAAAGCACAGGAAAGACCTTTGAGATGTATTCTTGGGTTCGGGGAGTAGATTATAGAAAGGGAAGGTATTAGCACCCTTTCTATCCATGGTTATCCATGGGATCTTAATTACTTGCTTAGATCACTTGCTTTGCTTTTCAATTGTTTGAAATGGTGCTTTGTGTGTGGTTTTGAAAGATGTTTTGAAAAGAGGCCATCGTTGTGGAAACCTTTGTAATGATTCTTGTTTGAATGTATACAAAGGTGTTTTTGTCTTTTGAAAAGTTTTCAATTTTTGAAAGTAGGGTTTTGAAATTGTGTGGAGAAGTGTGTTTTGAAGATAGCAAGGATGTTTTTGCAAGTTTTTGATCAAGTAACTAAGAGTTATCTACCCTATTTTACTCAAAGATCTTTCTTATGTTTTTAACCCTTTTAACAGTGTTGTTTCACCATTGTATTGGGTGAACAACCTTGTGTTAGGATGTTTTACGGGACAGACGCGGGTCATCGTATAGACCATGATAGCAATGGTGTCAAGTATTTTTGGCAATTTTCTTGAGGGACTTGATCATTTTGTTTAGGCAACTCAGATAGCGTCATTGAGGGACTATGATCTTTTGTTTTGTTTTTGTTTTGCCAAAGTACTTGACATGCATATCATGACCCATTTTTGAAGGCAACAAGTGGATTGAAACCCTAGGGGTGCAAGTGTGCATGTGTGTTATTTTAATGCTTTGTTTTTTTTATTAGTGATTGTCTACTTGTTGATTTTATCTGGCCATACATATCTTATTTACTAGCAAGCATATAAAAGTAATAAAGCGCAGAAAGATAAAATCCTACACTATTACAACCATATTGAATTGCATGAAAATATAAAGGCAAAAATAAAATAAAAGCAAGAAAAATGAGGGTCTTTCGATTGAGGCAGAAAACCCATCGATTCTGCACTTTCTGGCTCTCTTCGATTTGGCCTAAAAAGGGTGAAGGCATGACTTTCGACTGAGGCCTCACGGTCAGCATGTTATGCCTTTCGATTGGGACCAGTGGGACAGCATGTTGTGCCGTTCGATTGGGACCAGTGGAACCAGTATAAGATGTAATCTGCCTTTCTGCCTCCTTCGATTGGGCCTGGAGTCAGTGAGGAAGCCTGAGGCTTCGTTTCATACTCTTGTCTCCTGTTTATTCCGTTTGAGATATTAAATAGCAACATGGCCTAAGGCCATGCTATCATTACCTTAGGGCTAGGTTAGTTCTTAAAGCATTTGTAATAAACCAAAGAGCAAAACCAAAAGGAGAGGCAATAAAAACAAACTAAAAGGGTGGAAACGAAAAGGTAACACACACTACGTACATGTTTGAAACGAAAAGGAAGCTTATTTACATGTTATGCTAGAAATGAAGGGTTCAAGGTTAAGAATGACTTACCTTGCTTGAGGCTGGAACGTGTGCTGGGCCTTTAAGTGGTTTCCTTGAATGCTTTTGGATTCGAAGGGAGGAACCAGGGGTTATGTCTTTAATACTGGATTCGAAAGAGAAGAACAAGTGTGAGGTTCTTCCTACTAGATTCGAAGGATAACAAGGTATAGGGATGTTTCAGATTCTAAGGGGATAAGTGTTTGGATTCTGGGTATGTGTTTGATGAGTGTTTAAGTGTTTGAGAGCTTTATGGTGTTTGAGAATTTTTTGAAGATTCGTTCCCCTGGCCAAAACGTCCTCCTAAACATGTGTTGGAGCCTCTTATTTATAGGCAAAGTTGGCTGAAGCTTTTGGAGGGAAAACAAAATAATTTTAACAATTTGAGTAAACTGCTCTTTGTAGCCTTCGAGGGACAGTGCTTGTATGCTATTTCGGTGCAAGAATCGGGCAGTGTCTCAAGACTACTGTGCAGCAGTTTTGGCCAATGTAACATGCCTGAACTTGGCAGAAAGCATCTTTAAATATTTCATCCTTTCATTTTGACCCTCCTTCGACTAGATAATTCTTCCAAACATATTGTTTGACTTTCCTCCAACAAGTGTCTTTCGAACGAATCACCTTTGTGCATCATTTGAAGGGGCCAAATGTGTCCTTCGAATGGACTAGTAAGGTGTACCCTTCGACAGGGACTCATATGTATGCCCCTCAAGTCCACCACTATATGTCTTTTGAAGGGGCCATCAACCATGTGCTGAAGTTTGTCAAGGATGGAAATGCAGCATACTAAAGAGAAATGTTGTCCAATCGACGCTAGTACAAACATAGTCAATGTCTTGTCGAAGCCTGCATGGAGGAGGTATAAACTTTGTGACTCCAAGCAAGCACACAAAAGGTCAATGCTCAAACAAATACTTGCACGAAGGGAGCCACATGCCCAAACGAAAGAGGCATACAGGAGGCAAAATGTCCAGATTCGAAAGAGGCATACAGGAGGCAAAAAAGTGCAAATCAAAGAACACCAAAAGGGAGATTTTTTCCTTGGAATCGAAGGAAGTTATAGGAGGCTTTGTACCTTGTGCATGCTAGCAAGGGGGATGCCTTTTGCGTGCATGTTGTGGTTCAAATGAAAGTTTGTATGTAACACGTCATTACTTTATGAGTCAAGGAAAGCATGGAGGGAAAGTTTGTATAGGCATGCAAGCATCAGACATCCAAACGAAACATGTAATAGGAAGTCATGGCATTGTGAACCCAGTAAGGCCAGAGATGCAATCGAAGGTGGCATGTAGGAAACTCCTGCCTTGTAAATTAAAGCCAGTGTGCTAGAGGCTATCGCCCAGTCGAAGGATGCAACCAAAGCCTGTATCAAAAGAGGCCAAAAGGCCAATCGAAGGAGCTGAAACGAAGAGCACTTGTATTTCTCCAAATTTTGTCAAAATCATATTTTTATCTATTTTCTCCCTTTTTGACAGTTTCCTTTTAATTTTGGTACTGGAAAATTCCAAAGTACTTGTGCAAGCTTGAACCTTGAGAATCCTTGTGAGAAAGGCCTTGAAGAATGAGAGGGCAAATTTTGGGGTACAACAGTAGTCAACAGCTACCAATATATACTTATTTCCGAAAGATACAGGGAACGGTCCCATGAAATCAATTCCCCATACATCGAAAATTTCTACTTCGAGAATCCCTTTTTGCGGCATTTCGTCACACCTAGATATATTTCCTGTGCGCTGACATCTATCGCAGTTCATAATTGCTACGTGGACGTCTTTCTATAAAGTAGGCCAAAAGAAGCCAGCTTGAAGCATTTTTGCACAAGTTTTTGATGTACTAGCGTGTCCACCGTAAGGGGCGGAATGTCAATGGGCAATGACGTCGTCTATTTCATCGTTAGGAACACAGCGACGGTAGATACCATCGGCGCCTCTTTTAAAGAGTAATGGTTCATCCCAAAAGTAGTGTTTAAGATCATGGAAGAATTTCTTCCGCTGTTGGTACGTCAAATCGGGTGGTAAGACACCGGCAGCTAAATAGTTGACAAAATCAGCGTACCACGGTAATGTGGTGTTGGTACAAATGGCTTTTACTACCGCAGTTGTTAAAGGTTCATTGTGTTGATCTAAATTGTCGGTATGAGCTATCTCTAGTTTAGCGATAAGGCGTTCATAAGGGAAATCTTCGTTTATAGGAACACTCTCGGTTTGGATTCCATCTAATCTTGATAAATGGTCTGCTACCACGTTTTCAGTCCCTCTTTTGTCTTTTATTTCCAAGTCAAACTCTTGTAGGAGTAAGATCCATCTGAGTAGTCGCGGTTTGGCGTCTTTCTTACTTAGCAAGTATCGAATCGCAGCATGATCTATGTAAATAATGATTTTGGCGCCCACTAAGTAGGAACGAAATTTATCCAATGCGAATACAACAGCTAAGAGTTCCTTCTCCGTAGTGGTGTAATTCATTTGTGCGGGATCGAGTGTTCTGCTTGTGTAGTAGATAGCGTGAAGCTTTTTATCCTTGTGTTGTCCTAGGACTGCGCCTACAGCATAATCGCTCGCATCGCACATTATTTCAAATGGTAGGTTCCAATCAGGAGGTTGCATAATAGGTGTTAAAATGAGGGCTTCCTTAAGCGTCTCAAATGCGTTTAAGCATTTATCGTCGAAAATAAACTCGGCTTCTTTCATTAGTAATTCAGTTAGTGGCTTAGTGATTTTAGAGAAATCTTTTATAAAACGTTGGTAAAAACCAGCGTGTCCTAGAAAACTTCTTATTTCTCTAACTGTTTTGGGTGGTTGAAGGTTTTTTATAATCTCGATTTTTGCTTTATCGACTTCAATCCCTCTGTTTGGTACAATGTGACCCAACACAATTCCTTTTCTTACCATGAAGTGACATTTTTCCCAATTGAACACTAGGTTGACATTGACACAGCGTTTCAGTACTAATTCAAAATTTGATAGACATCCGTCAAAACTTTCTCCACAGATAGAGAAATCGTCCATGAAATGGGAATGTTTGGCTAAGCGCTCGAGCATTTGATCAATGAATGGTAATGGGAAATGGTCCTTGCGCATAGCTTTATTTAGTTTTCTATAATCGATAAACATTCTCCATTCTGTTTGGGTACGTTGTGCCACCGATTCGCCTTTCGTGTTTGTTATAACCGTAACACCTCCTTTCTTAGGCACCACGTGAACTGGACTGACCCAGTTACTATCTGATATTGGGTATATGATGCCTGCCTCTAGCAGTTTCTGCACTTCTTTCTTAACGACTTCACTTAGGATAAGATTTATTCGTCTCTGATGTTCTCTAGAAGTCTTGTAGTCCTCCTCCAACATAATGCGGTGCATACAGAGAGAAGGGCTTATTCCTTTTAGATCTGATATATTATAGCCTAACGCGGTTGGATACTTCCTTAACACACTAAGAAGTTTTTCGGTTTCGATCTTCCCTAAATTGGCATTGACTATAACTGGTCGTTCGAGTTCTTTATCTAAAAATTCATACCTAATATCTTCAGGTAACGTTTTAAGTTCTATACCAGTTTTCTTATCAGTTGGGGTAGGATCGGGTGTCAAGGCGAAACATTCGCTTAGGTTAGCATCTAGATGTTCGTGTTTCCAGTCATCGTCCTTGAGGATAGTTGGTGTCGGAATTTTCAGCATCCTAGAATAGGTGTCTTCTTGGCTTTCTAGTTCTTTGACACATTCATCAATAATATCTAGGAGACAGCATGAGTCATCTATAGCAGGGGCTTTGAAGAATTGGGAAAGAATGAATTCTACTTTTTCTTCTCCTACCTCGAAGGTAAGCTTTCCTTTCTTAACGTCAATGATGGCTCCTACAGTAGCTAAAAATGGTCTTCCTAGTATGATGGGAATGTTTGAATCTTCCTTGATGTCCATTATTATAAAGTCAGTCGGTATGTAAAATTGTCCTATTCGGACAGGAATGTTTTCTAGCATACCAACAGGGAATTTGACTGATCTGTCGGCTAGTTGTAGGGACATCTTGGTAGGTATCATGTCACCTAGTTTGAGCTTCTCGCAAATAGATAAGGGCATTAGACTAACACTCGCTCCTAAATCGCATAGGGCTTTGTCTATGACAAATTTTCCAATTACACATGGTATGGAGAAACTACCAGGATCTTTTAGCTTTGGAGGCATGTTATTTTGAATTATGGCGCTACATTCGGCAGTTAGCATAACGGTTTCGTTTTCAATGATTTTTTTCTTATTAGACAATATTTCTGTTAGGAATTTAGCATATGACGGCATTTGGGTTATAGCTTCTGTAAACAGAATAGTAACGTTTAATTGTTTCAGAAGTTCTACAAATTTCTTGAATTGCCCCTCGTTCTTGGATTTTGCAAGTCTTTGAGGGTATGGAATTGGTGGTTTATATGGCGGTGGAGGCACGTAAGGTTTTTCTGAAGCCTCTTTGTTCTCATTCGCGTCTTCCTCTACATTCTCAGATTGATCTTTCGACTTCTCTACTTTCTTTTCAGGTTTCTGATACATGGTCGGATTTTGGAGTCTAGGATCTACCGGTCCATCGAGGGCTGTCCCACTTCGTAATGTGATAGCATTAGCGTGTCCTTTAGGATTGGGTTGTGGTTGTCCAGGAAATGTACCAGAAGGTGCGGCAGAACTAGCTTGGTGTTTTGCTACTTGGGAGATTTGGGTTTCTAACATTTTATTGTGAGTTTCTAGGGCATCTACCTTATTTGCTAATAGCTTCAATTGTTCACCGGTGTGAACATTTTGATTAAGGAATTCTTTGTTTTGTTGAGCTTGTTTAGCAATAAAATTTTCCATTAAGATTTCAAGGTTAGATTTCTTAGGAATGTTAGGAACATTAACAGCGGGTTTTTGATAACCTGAAGGTACAGCAGGTGCTTGGCCATGTGCATATAAAGCGTTATTGCTCTTATACGAGAAGTTAGGATGGTTCTTCCAACCAGGATTATAGGTATTAGCATAAGGATTATCTTGAGCGTAATTTACCTGATCAACTGATATTCCTGCTAAGATTTGACATTCGGTTCCAACATGACCAGGGACTCCACAAACTTCGCAGTTTGGGGGTAACTACAGCCACGGTGGCCGCAGGAGATAAGGTCAAGCTTTCTATCTTTTGGGTAAGAGCATCTACCTTAGCATTAACTTTATCTAGGCTACTAATCTCGTACATCCCACCTTTGGTTTGAGTTTTCTCCACAGATGTTCTTTCTTCTCCCCACTGATAGTGGTTTTGAGCCATATTTTCAATGAGTTGGTTAGCTTCATCGTAAGGCTTGCCCATAAGTGTACCACTTGTGGCGGCATCTATAGAGAGTCTTGTGTTGTACAAGAGTCCATTATAAAGCGTGTGGATGATCAACCATTTTTCTAGTCTATGATGTGGGCACATTCACATCATATCTTTGTAGCGTTCCCATGCATCGAATAGCGATTCAGTATCCTTCTGCCTAAATCTATTGATTTGGGCTCTTAGTGCAGCAGTCTTGCTTGGGGGAAAGTATCGTGCTAAAAATACAATCTTAAGTCCTTCCAACGTAGTGACGGAATTTGATGGCAAGGATTGCAACCAAGCCCAAGCTATATCTCTTAGCGAGAAAGGGAAAAGACGTAATTTTATAGCATCTTTACTAACACCATTTGCTATAACTGTGTCGGCAAATTGAACGAATTTTGTAAGATGTTCATTTGGATCCTCGATAGGATCTCCAGAGAATTGGCGTTGTTGGATAGCTGATATCAGTGACGGTTTCAACTCAAAATCGTTTCGATTTATTGCTGGAGCAGCAATGCTATTATGGGGTTCTTGTTGTGATGGAGCTGCGTACTCCTTCAGTGGACGGGTCCTTTGTTCTTCGGCCATGTCTAATTCTGGATTAGTTTCGGTTTCAGAGGAAGAATTAGAATCTGTTTCAGAATCAATCTTTATTTCGGGTTTGGGTAAAGGAATAGCGTGATTTAAACAGTAATCCCTGACTGCACGTCTTACGGAAAGGATGCGTTCAGGTTCATCCGTCGATTTGTCAAGTGGTTCGCCTTGTGAGCGAGTCCATGGCATACAAATCGAAAAAGGGTTTCTGTTGCCTAGTCTAAACGCGCAACAGAAGAATCGTACTTAATTGACTAATTAGTCCCCGACAATGGCGCCAAAAACTTGATCGGGACTTTATGAGTCTATTGGGATACTAACTGCAAGTATATAGTTTAGTCGTTCTAGTTTTAAATGATTATCGAACCCACAGAGACTGAGGATCAATCGCATACGATCTAATGCTACAATTTGTTTAACTAAGCGATGAATATTTGGATTTAGGGGGGAAATAGTTTAATTAAAAATAATAGTAATAGTTATACCGGTATGTGATAGTCGGACTTCGGGAATTCGGTGAATCGCTTGGCATATAGAGTATTTTGGTAAAAACTAATTGTTTAAAAACCTGAGACATACACTCTCGTGTTCATGAAATAAGTCATGCTACTAAACCTAGTGGATGCACTTTAAATTTAATAACACTTTTTGAAAACAATTTGAGTTTAATTAATTTATTAAAACACTCTCGTGTATTTAAAAAGTAATGTTTCGTTACCACTATCTAGGTTGAACCCCAACTCTCGCATGCAGGTTCTTTCCTTAATTAATTTCCCACTCTCGTGGAAAAATCGTGTTAATTATCCTCTCACTCTCGTGACAAGGGTAGTTAAATTAAACATGGAAATTGGAAACCAGAAATTTTTTTATAAATGTTTTTGGCCAAGGTATCACTGAATTCTTTCGGTACTTAGGAGTCACATACCGGTACAAATAATTTAGCCGGACATAATATATTTAATAACTATGCAATTTAAAATATAATTCATAAAAATAAATGACATAATACAAGAATAGATAAATATTAATTGCATAAAAAAAACCTGGAAATAATGTTGCTATGGTAATCTTGGATGTTACAATATTCCTTGCAGCTCGATCGAAATCAATAAATTGTGTTAATTCTTAAATGAAGAATTAACACTCTAAAACTAATGCTGGAAATAGAAATTACAGTAGTGTAGAAAAAGCTCTAAAACAAGAAAATAGAATAATTGCAGGAAAGTAGAAATTTGGTTCTGGGAGAAATTCGTCGACCCTCATCCCTTTGCACTACCACATACATATAGGAGAAAATATTGCAGTTGAAAAAAATCTTGGAAAAGGCTTGAGTGGAGTAAAAACAGGATGCATGGTTACTGAGTGGAGAAAATATAGGAGAACACTGCTGCCCTCACGTTGTCCACGTCTCCACTAATTCATAACGTTCCTCTTTGCGCGCGTGACGGTCGTCACAGGTGCGTGACGGTCGTAATGCGCTTAAATAGCACATTACGCTCGTCATTGATGTGTGACGAGCGTTCTTTCTGGTTGGAGATGCGTTACGGTCGTCACAGGGTGTGACGGTCATCACCGTTACAAAATCTGTATTTTGCAGATTTGGTTCTTTTCTCTTCTGTTTCTTTTCTAGCTTTCTTCATATGGTCCTTTTTCATTGGCTTGCGTTGACAAATGTTATACCTGTGAAAAGATACAAAAACTCGGGATAATCGAGAGTTAGTCACCTCAATATATTATAAAATCAGTAAAAAGCATAGTAATTATATGATACGATTTCTCGTTATCAACTGCCCACTGTTGAAATCAGGCATCCAACGCCTGATGGATACCCAAGAGATACTCTTCCAAAAGACTCCTGTTGATACCTTCACTCCTGTTACTCCTGCTACTTTTGCTACTTCAACCAATGACATTGCAATAATAACCATCTCCGACAATCTTTCCAAGGCTTGCAAAAGGCCTGTCAAGATTACGCCTGATCCTAAATTTGTAACATTGAAAATCACCATGTCGGGGCCTGTCCCGTATCAATCTAACCAGACGATACCATGGAACTACGGAGGAGAAATCTTTTATCATGGTATCAAACAGATTGAATCAGTCCAAGAGAATTCTGATGATGAAACCCCTGATATAGGGAACATTGCAGGAACAAGCAAGATAACTCGCAGCAGACGGATTTTCTCTCCGGAGATTGCTCCCCCCAGAGCAGTCTTCGGACCCTCGAAAGCTTTTGTGCCTGTTAAGCCATATGTGCAAGGCCCTATAATTGAAGAAATTGATGTACCTGAAGTTAGACCCTCTGTTGATACTACCGATAAGGGTAAGGGGATACTAGATGCGCCTTTCAGGATGAAGGCTCAGACTGTGGTAATCCCCGAGACAACCCAGAAAGAAATGGAAGAAATCTTAAAGATAATCAAAAAGAGCGACTACGACGTCGTGGAACAGCTAGGGCAGACCCCTTCCCAAATCTCCATGTTGGCTCTTTTACTCTGCTCTGAGGCCCATGCTAAGGCCTTAATAAATTTTTTTAAAGAAGGCACATGTGCCTCAAGAAACTTCGGCTGACCAGTTTCAAGAGTGCGTGGCCATCCTTACTGCTGATAATGGTCTTGGTTTTTCCGATGCTGATTTGACTCCCAAGGGAAGGAAACACAACGACGCGCTGCATGTCTCAGTTGAATGCAGGGAACCACCCTTGCCCATGTCTTAGTTGATACCGGTTCATCCTTGAATGTGCTGCCAAAGAAAGCGTTAGACCGTTTGGACTGCGAAGGATTGACCCTCAAACCTAGTAACATCGTTGTTAGGGCCTTTGATGGGTCCAAAAGAATGGTTCACTGAGAGGTTGAAATTCCTATCAAAGTGGGCATAGAAGTTTTCAACTCCACCTTTTATGTGATGGACATCCGTCCTTCATATTCGTGTTTGTTGGGAAGGCCGTGGATCCATTATGTTGGGGCAGTTACCTCCTATTTACACCAAATGCTAAAATATCATGTTCAGGGTAAGATTATAACGGTGCACGGCGAGGAAGAGTACATGATAAGTCACCTCAACTCCTTCAGCTATGTGGAGTTGGATGGCGAATTCATAGAAACGCCTTTCCAACATTTTGAGGAATTTTCTCCTGAGGTCGCAGTTGCGAAGACAATGGTTGATGTGCCTATCGTTCCCAAGCATGTATCTAGGATGGCATCTCTCAAGGACGCAGAGGCTGTAATCAAAGAAGGAAAGAGTACAGTGTGGGGCAACTACCTGATTTTCCCCATAAGACGGACAAGTTCGGACTAGGTTTTACTGCTGCTGGCCAGAAAGTTATGCGTCGCTCCAAGGCTGGAGGACCACCCGTAAAGATCACTCACCATGGAATTAATGCCTTAGAAGCTGATGATGAAGAAGACAACTTTGAAGATTGGATCTTTCCAACCGTCGAAGGAGGATTAAGCAACTGGGAAGCAAAGGACTTTATTCCCATCACTTTCATCAACCAGTAATTTATCTTTAAACAATTTTCTATTTTGGTCTATAATAACTAAACAATTCGTACACTATTTTCACCTTATGCCTTACCCGGGGCATGTAGGTCCATTTTTAAGGGCTTGATTTTCTTCATTTATCATATGCCATGTTTTAATGAATCATTGGACGTTTTCATCTATAAATTGTTGTGTTCATTTTCTTTCTTTTTGCATCTTGTTTTGTTTAAGGATGGCTATCCCTTACACACACCCACACTCACAAAATGCAGGTACCCATCCACTCCAGATTCCATGGGTGACTATTCTGCTTTAGCCTTCGGTGACTCTGAAGTTTGTTCAATCATGCTGAGTACGAAGTTGACGAAGACTGTGAAGTGTCGGGAGAGTTAGCCAGACTTTTGCAACAAGAAGAGAGGGCAATTCTGCCTCATGAAAAGTTGCTAGAAACCATCAACTTGGGAACAAAGGAAGACAAGAAAGAGGTTAAGGTGGGTGCCAACCTAGAACCATATGTCAAAGAGTGCTTAGTGCAGTTTTTGAACGAATATGTTGAGATCTTTGCCTGGTCCTATGAAGACATGTCGGGATTAGACACAGATATCGTGGTTCACCGTCTCCCTACAAGAGAAGATTGTCCACTGATAAAACAAAAGCTACACCGAATGAGGCCCGACATGTCTGAGAAGATCAAAGCTGAGGTAATGAAGCAATTCAACGCTGGCTTTCTGGCTGTTACTTCCTATCCATAATGGGTTGCTAACATTGTGCCCGTGCGTAAAAAGGACGGCAAAGTCAGAATGTGTGTGGACTATCGGGATTTAAACAGGGCTAGCCCCAAAGACAATTTTCCACTACCACACATCAACATCTTGGTTGACAACACAACTCAACACAAGGTATTTTCCTTCATGGATGGATTCTCGGGATACAACCAGATCAAAGTAGCCCCTGAAGACATGGAGAAAACTACTTTTGTCACGCAATGGGGTACCTTCTGCTACAAAGTGATGCCATTCGGACTGAAGAATGTTGGGGCAACCTATCAACGCTCCATGGTAGATTTGTTTCATGATATGATACATCATGAGATTGAAGTTTACGTAGACGACATGATAGCCCGTTCACAGACAGAAGAAGAACACCTTGATCATCTGCAAAAGCTGTTTGTCAGGTTGAAGGAGTTTAAGCTCAGACTGAACCCAAGCAAGTGCACTTTTGGAGTTAGGTCTGGTAAACTTTTGTGATTTATCGTCAGCAACAAAGGCATTAAGGTTGATCCTGTTAAAGTCAAAGCTATACAAGAAATGCCTTCCCCACGCACTGAAAAGGAGGTTAGAGGATTCTTGGGACGCTTAAACTATATCGCAAGGTTCATCTCTCACCTGACATCTACCTGTGAGTCAATCTTCAAGCTGTTGAAGAAAGATCAGGTAGTTGAATGGAACAATGATTGTCAAGTTGCATTTGATAAGATCAAGGAGTATTTACTGGAACCTCCTATCTTGATGCCGCCCGTCGAAGGAAGGCCGTTAATCATGTATCTAACTGTTTTAGATAACTCAATAGGGTGCGTACTGGGCCAACATGACGGGTCTGGCCGAAAAGAGCATGCCATTTATTACCTTAGCAAAAAGTTTACCGACTGTGAGACTCGTTACTCACTGCTCGAGAAAACTTGTTGCGCTTTGGTATGGGCTGCTCGTCGGCTAAGGCAGTATATGTTGACTCATACCACTTTGCTGATTTCCAAAATGGATCCGATTAAGTATATCTTCGAGAAGCCTACTTTATCTGGAAGAATCGCTAGATGGCAAGTGATCCTGACTGAGTATGATATCCAGTATACTACCCAAAAAGATATAAAGGGGATTGTACTAGCTGACCATCTAGCTCATCAAGCCGTCGAAGATTACCAATCTATGAGATTCGACTTCCCTGACGAGGACATCATGACGTTGGACAACATTGAAGGTAACGGACCGTATGACGGACCTGAACAAGGATCCCGATGGACCCTGTACTTTGATGGTGCTTCAAATGCATTTGGCAACAGTATCGGTGCGGTACTCATTTCCCCTGAAGGTTGCCATACACCCTTCACTGACCGACTTTGCTTCAGCTGTACCAACAACATGGCTGAATATGAAGCTTGCATCTTTGGTCTCAAGGCTACTATAGACTTGGGAATCAAATCTTTTGTCGTATTTGGGGACTCGGCTTTGGTTATCAGTCAAGTTAAAGGAGAGTGGGACACTAAACATCCTAATCTTATCCCATACAAAGAACATGTCTTGAAATTGTTACCTCATTTCGATCAGATTACTTTCGAGCACTTTCTGCGAGAAGAAAATCAGCTAGCAGATGCTCTGGCTACAATGTCTTCCATGTTTAAACTCAACTGGGATAATGAGGCTCCCCAAATCACCATCGAACGAATGGACGAACCTGCACACTGTCATGAGATTAATACTGAAGAAGTAGTGGAACAACCATGGTTTCACGAAATCAAAAGGTATCTCCAGACTCGAGAGTACCCTGAAGGACCTTCCGTCAATGACAAAAAGTTCTTAAGGAGATTCACTGCCAAGTTCTTCTTGAGCAAGGACATCCTTTATAAATGCAGCCATGGTTGTGTTCTACTTCGTTGTATGGACAAGGTTGAAGTTGAATTGATCATGACCGAGATACACAGCGGAACATTTGGCACCCACTTAAGCGGACATACGATGGCTATGAATATTCTAAGGGCGGGCTACTACTGGTCTACCATGGAAGTTGATTGTCATCAACATTCCCGTACTTGTCAAAAATGTCAAGTCTACACCGACAAGATACATATTCCTCATGTTCCTCTCAATGTTCTAACGGCTCCTTGGCTATTCGCAATGTGGGGCATTGACATGATTGGATAGATCAAGCCCACGACATCCAATGGACATCGCTTCATCCTGGTGGCTATTGATTACTTCACCAAATGGGTCGAAGCAGCCTCCTTTGCCTCCGTTACAAAGAATGTGGTTTCTCGCTTCATCAAGCAGAATCTCATATGCTGGTACGGTATCCCTGAAAGGATTATCACGGACAACGGTACAAATTTGAACAACACTATGATCACCGCCTTGTGCGAGCAGTTCAAGATTTATCATCATAATTCATCTCCCTATCGGCCGAAGATGAACGGTGTTGTTGAAGCCGCGAACAAAAATATCAAGAAGATCATTCAAAAGATGACAGTCACCTACAAGGACTGGCATGAGATGTTACTGTTTTCCCTGCATGGATATCGTACCACGGCGCGTACTTCAACAGGGGAAACCCCCTTTTATTTGGTATATGGCATGGAAGTTGTTTTACCTATGGAAGTTCAGATTCCTTCCTTAAGGATTATGAAGGATGCTGGTTTAAGTGAAGACGATTGGATTCAGACCCGGCTTGATTAACTTCATTTGATCGACGAGAAACGACTTACTGCTGTTTGTCATGGTCAGACGTATCAAAAACGAATGATCAAGGCTTTCAACAAGAAAGTCAAACGTCAGGTATATCAGGTCGGAGATCTTGTAATAAAGCGGATCATCTTGCCGCAAAGTGATCCCAGGGGCAAGTGGACTCCTACTTACGAAGGACCATTTATGATCAAAATCATCTTTTCTGGTGGGGCAATGATTTTGACCACCATGGACGGTGACGACTTGCCGCACCCTGCGAACGCAGACATAGTCAAAAGATACTACGCATAAAACGACCCGACAAGTTGAAAACCCGAAAGGGCGACTTGGGAAAAAATGGGCATCCCAGTGAATCGAAAAACCGAAAGGGCGGTTCAGGAAAAAATTAGGGATAAAACAAAAAATCTGTACACCCGGCAAGTTAAAAACCCGAAAGGGCGACTTGGGCAAAAAAGGGTTTCCCGGTGGATCGAAAACCTGAAAGGGCGGTCCAGGAAAAAGTTAGGGAATTAAAGCGTATGACTATGTCTCGTTGGATCACTATAAGAGCAATCTCTTCACCAACAAAATCCAAGCTTCTGATCAATCCAATCCTCGGCGGACGAAGCAGCCAATGGACAAGATACTCTGAGTTGTGAAGGCTATAGCAGAATGGGAACCCCATGGAATTGTTACACATAGCCATCTTTCTTTTTGTATAAAATTTTTTCAATTTTACGACAACATTCTCTTACTAGGATGTTTGTCTCCTTTGTACAAAGATACTCACAAAAGTTAATACAAAGATACTTCAAAGTGTAGAAATTTGCCTTCCTTTCTTTCTTTTTACACTTATGTTTATTTGAAAACGTCCAAAGTTTTGTTAAATAGGCATATGCATTTGAATATAATCACTGCTTACAAATAAAATGAAATTGAGAAAGGATAATTACTGATAGGTTGAAGGGGTAGGAAAATATCCTTGTGCTATTCCATAAGAAATCCCCTGCAATATGTCATCCAGATCCTCAATAGAGCTAAAACCTTGAAATATACATCCCTAACAGAATAAAATTTCAAGATCCCCAGCGGAGCCAGATTGTTCTAAACCTTCTTTCCCAGCGAAGTCAAATTTCCTAACTATCAATCCCCAATGAGAACCATTTAGTGTTCCCAAGCTTCCCCAATAAGATTGGCATACAACCCAAGCTCCTGATTTCACTGGCTGAGTAGACATTCTCCCCACAAAGTTATTTCCCAGAAGATCAAAGATTCTCGGTCTCATTTCTCCAGCAGAAGCCTCTCAGGTTTTAACTCCCCAGTAGAGATCTTTAGAGTTGTCCATATTTCCCAGGAAAGTCATGAAGGATCCTCATTCCCTGCAGAAGTTGTCGAAGCTCTTGTTAAATCCCCACAAGTCACCAAGGATTTTCAATCCCCAGCAGTGGTCCCAGGATTTCTCATCTCTCAACAATCAAAGATCTTTAATCCCCAAGCAGTCAGCAAGGATTTCTTGTCTTCAACAATCAAAGATTTTTGAATCCTCAGCATCGGTCAAGAATTTATTCTTCCTCCAGCAGCAGTCAAAGATTTCATTATCTCCAGTTATCAAGGATTTATTTTCCTCAGCAAGACAGCTAATTGGCTTATATACACATCCATTACATTCATATATCATAAACATTGATGAAACGCAATTCATTGCATCATACATATCATGCAACATAACTTTGTGTTTTAGCTAACATTTTACCCTTTTCAGGATAAGATTAAAAGGCTATCATTAACAATTATTCAGATACAGTATGGATACACCCTAGACACGGCGGTCAATCTACTACTCATTCAGACTTCAGCAATCCGATACAGACTAGATACACTCTAAACACGGATGCCATTCTAGCCCTTACACCAGAAGTTTCATTCTCCCCAGTGCAGTCGCCACAGAAGTTGTTCTGTCACCCATTCAGATCCCCGTTAGTCTCAGATACACTCCAGACACGGAAGTCATTCTGCTACTCATATAGATCTCAACTTCAGATACATTCCAGATACGCTCCAGACACGGTTGCCATTCTGTCAGTCATTCAGAATTTATCCCCAGCACACAGTTACTCCATATACAGATGTTTCTCTGTTACCCATTCAGAATACAGATACACTCCAGACACGACAGTCATTCTGATATTCATTCAAAGATCAAATATAGTTACAGCTCGGATATGCTCCAGACACGGACACCATTCCTTTGCTCATACAGCCTCAGTCTCGAGATACAGTTCAAATGCATTCCAGACACCGATACCATCTTGATGCTAATTCTTCTAACCTACAACACTGCAGTTCAACAAACATCTTGGATGGCATCTTTAAGCCCGTCTCCAGCAAGATTCTACCATCTCCAAAGGGCATTGTTGTACCCCAAAATTTGCCCTCCCATATTTCTCAAAACATTTCAAGAAAAATTCACAAGTCCAACCCGGCGCGTCATATTCAGGTGTTCTTTCACCAAGATATCTCTGATAACGTATTCTCAAGTTCAGGTTCGGCTCAAGAGTCAATTCTTTAAAGAAGGTATCCGAATGTGCGAGTTTTCTTGAAGAAATATGGTGAAAAAGTGTGCTGAAAGTGCAGTTTTTACGCGCTAAAAAATTCATAACTTGAAGATCGTGACTCGTTTTGAACCCGTTCCGGTGGCTAAAATTCCGTCTTGACATTATCTACGTTTTCATCTCTCACGGATGGAAGCCAATTTCAATCAGAAGGTCTTCAAAAATGTGGATTTATTAAGTATTTTCATACAGAAAATTTGTGATAGAAGTTTATTTGCATCATGTTCAGAAAATCATAACTTGGTCGATTTTCATCGTATCGAGCTGGTTCCGGCGCAAAAATTTCACAAATTGAGTTGGATACATTTTCACAGAAGGTATTGAGTTCAAACGGTATTCAAAAGGCCTTCGTGTTTTGCTCAGAGTGCGTGACATGCCGAAAATCCTGAATGCTGAATATTATTTCATCTGGGCCGAAACTTCGAAAATTCATAACTCGGTCAATTTTTATCAGATTGGGCTCATATTTTTACACAAGGTCCCTGACTCATAGATCTACAACTTTGCTTCAAAAGTCGAGACCGGATTATGCTCCGATCAATACCAGTTTTTTATTGAAGAACGTGTCAGAGTCGACACTGGAGCCCAAAATAAGTTTGTCTGAGCTGAAACTTCAAAAATTCATAACTAATTCACCGTTTATCTGATTGAGCCGATTTTCGGACAGGAGTTAGTTATCGATGTCGGCTACATTTTGTTTTCACATTTCAACTTCAAAAATTGCACTTAAGTCCCTGTGATTTAGCCTGGAAAGTGACGAACTCAAGTGAACATTAAAGGCCCAATTGCACATTCAAAGTCCATTTTCTTTACCCTAATTTCCATTATATAATCACATTCTTTTCACACAAACCAAAGAGAGAGAAAACCTTGCCACAACACTGTTAGAATATCAAATTCTTTCAAGAACCCTAAAACCTTGAAATCCTTATTACAAATCCCTCTCTCACTACAAACAAGCCATCACAGTTACAAACCAACACCTCACTACTTCTTCAGTAAGGGTAAGGCTGGCTTGATCTCCATAATCAAAAGGGCATAAAAGCATTCATGTCACTAATTTTCCAGTAAGGGTAAGATTGATTTGATCTCCATGATCAAAAGGGTATAAGCATTCATACATGCCATATTGTGCCTAAACATTAAATTTCTTCATATATTGGCTTTATTTGCATTTGAAGATTTTATTTAATGTGTTCATGAGATTCAACACTGCAGATTTAGACAGGATCCCGTGCAGGTTCATTAAGGAACGTTGAGGCATAAACACAAATGGCCAAAAGCCAAAAGCCAAATGGCCAAAGTAGAACAACTTATGCATGACGAGACAGACATCCTGAGAAGATTAAGGAACGTTGAGGCCAGAACACAAATGGCCAACAGCCAGAACACAAATGGCCATGAAACCCAATCCAATGGTCAAAGAATGCAGACCACGGTACTCAGGAGTCAATGAACACACACGTGATGCCAGAAAGTCAAACAAGGCTTTTTGTCTAATGGGCCAGAATACTTCAAAAAAACCTCCCCTTGGGCCTGAAACCCCCCTTGGTTTGCATCCTTTTTAATTTTATTTTCTTTTCTTTTCTAATTCTTTTTTAATTGTTTTAATTGTTTTTTTCACCATAAAATAATTTTCTATAATAAAAACAGAAAAAATCAAAAATACAAATATATTTAATTATTATTAATTTCATCACTAACCTATTTTTTGTAAATAAACTCTAACAATTAACTTAGTTTAATTTAGGTTTTTAAACTTTAATCTTTTTCTTAATAAGTAAAAAGTATCTAGAATTAGGTTTTTTTTGACATATTCATCTTTTTCTTAAATAAATTATTAATCATCATTATTTATCATTATTATAAATTATCATTAATTTTGTAAATAAACATGTAAATAAATTAATTAACTAGTAAATTAGGTTAACTTTAATATTTTCATTAATAATTAAAATAATCTAGATTTAGGGTTTCCTTTTAATTATTGTTCTTTATTTTTCATAAATACAAAAAAACACTAAAACACTTTCTTTTCTTTAATTAAATAATTAATTGGACTTTAATTTAATTTAATTTCATGCAAAGGGTCAAAACCCTCGGAGTCCTAATTTTAATTCTTTTCACGCATTATTTCTTTCGATCATTATGTAACTGTTTCTCAGATGTAATAATAATTAGGTTTATCTTTCCGTCTTTACTTTCCGCATTTTTTTACCAAACGGGTCTTTGTTAATTTGGCGATGTATAGACCCGCGCCTTGTAATAGCGTATGATTTTACTTTCTGCACTTTAATTTCCGCACTTTTAACTGCTAACTTGCATGAAAGAATGAATGTTAAGTAAAAAACAAGCGTAGCTCACAATGATGCATGATCAAAGATAAATGTTAACCTGAAAATAATGCACAAATTCACACACCACTCTTAGGGTACGCCTCACTGTTGCCTTGCCTTCGAAACGTGGTCGTCGAGTATAGGACGTTTTAGTAAGTCCTCATGTCCGTTGATCCATATGCCTCAAAACAAGTTGCCTCGGAAAAGTTGCCTCGAATTAAAAAAGGATCAATGGCATAAGGGTAGCTTCTAAGGTGTCCTACTGTTGCTCTGGTGACCACACTGTCCCTACAAACGAATTGACCCGAACACCTCTAACGGTGGTGCTACCTACCTCTCAATGGTGGGATGGCACTACCTTAAGGACTTCTACACAGCCTAATTCCTTAGGGTAGGTAGATGACTCGTAGATACTTGCTCTATTCAAAAACAATCAAAAACTCTTTTCACACCGACACTTTTCAAAAAAGGCTTTCAAAACAATTTTTCAAACACTCTTGAGGACTGATACAAGGGTCGATCTGAAATATTTAAACGAAACATTTTCAAACCCACTCACACTTTGAAAAGCAAACACTTTGAAAACATAAGAGCAAGTATCTAAGAGCCCATGGATAACCATGGATAAAAAGGGTGCTAACACCTTCCCTTTCTATAAATCTACCTCCCGAACCGAGAAACTATCTCATAAGGAATTTTGCTGTGCTTTTGTCCTGTCCATGTTGGAGAAAATAAAAAACGGTGGCGACTCTTGCTTCCGCGACATTTCGCGAACCAGCATTAAACAGTCAGTTCCAGATCCACCGATCACAGGCATCTTTAAGCCCATTCCTTCAATAATATTTTGACGAGTGCAAATTTACAGACACTCTAGTGTCCAATCCTCTTTTACCTTCGAGTCACGAAAGGCAGACTTGCCAATCTAACTCTTCAGGTTCAAGAATATTGAACAGGGGCAACTGTTGTACCCTAAAATTTTCCCTCTCATTTTATCAACATTTCTCATCACAAGACTCTTGGAACTCAAGACCAAGCTAGGGTTTGCTCTGCTCAAGACACCTCCTTACACTGTTGACCTAAATTAGGGTTTGAGTTTGCACAGGTATTTTTGTGCCTTCAATGCCCAAATTAACTTTCATACTTCATGTTGGACTCATAAGTTTGCCCATACCAAGTTTCAAGCCTTGAATCAAATTTTTTCCCAGTCAATTGGACAGTTGACCTAGAAATCAGCTGTATTGAGGAAAAAGTCAACTGTGGCCAATTTATAGTCAAACCTCATGAATTTTGACCCACATCAACATTATGAACGAATATGAACCATTTGATCAAGTTTGGACCACAACTCCACAAGAAATTTGATCAGATCACCAAAAGGGCAAAATGGTCATTTTTAGGGTTTTGACTGTACAAAGGCAATTTTTGACTGTTTGACCTAGCCAATGGCAAATCTAGCTCAACCATGGACTCAGGGACTCAATGACATTATCTTTACCTATTCAACAAGTTCAAAAGATCTCAAATGCATAGGATTGACAGATGAATTTTTCAGTCAACTGATCAAAATTTGACTATATACTAAAAAGTCAAACTTTGACTTTTTGGTCAAAATCAAGTGCCAAGGATCATTTTTCATCAAGATGTGTCAAATTATGAAACTTGTTCATCAAGAAACCCAAAATTGCAAATTAAGGTTTGAAATTCAAAAATTTCATAACTTAGAATTTTTCTAAGTTATGAAATTTTCTTAATTTTTCCTAACTTTGTCCCATATTTTCACCAAGATGCAAATGGATTCAAACAAAACTTACAACATGAAAGTTGTATTCCATCACAAAGTCTACAACTTTTATTCACAAAGTTTTCTCAAAAGAAGCTTGGATCTCAAGTTGTGATTTTTGGAACAAGGGTCCCTAAAACTTTTAACTTAGAGAAATTTTACCCTAGTTTAGGCAGGATTTTGACCCATCTTCTTGGCCATTTTTCACATAGTTACACTTGGAGTCTCAAGTTTCATTTCAAATATGGATTATAGCACATGTTGCAAGCTTTCCAAATTGTCTAAGAACTCCTCAAACACATTTGTGGTTAGAGAGAATCGAATGCTTGAAGTTGGCAAGAACTCACTTTGCAACCATGGCCAAAACATGTTCATACAACTTGCAAAATCTGACCAAACTAGCTTTGTACTTGATTACAGGTCTCTAAACCAATTTACACTCAAAAATTGAATGCAAATACATTGGACATTGGTGTTATTCTGATCATTAGAGCTTGGCACAATGAATAATTCCATTTTGGGCATAAAGATGGCACTTCCATTTTCATAAAGGCAACTTTATGTAAAATTGCATTTTCTTGAGCCTTGGAATTCTTTCTTTGCAGCAAACAAGTTCCACAAATTCAGGCAAAGGTACAAGGAACTTGTGCATGCTTGGAGATAGCCTGTACAAGCCTATCTCATTTCACTTCACACTTTTCTTTCAAAATAAGTCAACTTGCCAAAAGTCTATAACTCACATATCTGATATATTCAACTTAAGCCAAGGTTTCAAACAAGTTTTACACATCCTTGTAAGCCAGAAACACGAGCCTTTCACCCCTAAAACACCCTCATACTCAAAAACCATATTTTCTTGCAAAACAGGGCAGGACCTGCAAATCACAAGCCAAATCACATTCCACTCATGCGTTTTGCTTGCAATTAGTTCCAATACCTTCCATTCAGCTCACTCAAGCTGTCCCAAACCTCCATTGCCAACTGTAACTCCATTTACAGTGTTCACCATTTATGTTTCAAGCTTATGCAGGTTGACTTCTAGAGGTTGATTCAGACCATTTCAAAACAAACTAAGCATTGAAAAAGGTTCAGGGAACATCAAGCAAGCTCAAAAGAACCTCAGGCCTCACTAAAAGTTGCTGCATTGTCCAACTCGTGTCCAACTGAAACAGGTTTTTCATGAACTTCTATCTCTCTATTTAGGAACATTTAGCCTTAGGTTTGTGAATAAGAGATGTTGTACTCATTGCCCTGAAACCATACAAATGCTCAGTTTTCATTTATATTAAGTGTGCTAGGAGAATTTCATCCATGAACTTTTTGAAAAAACTAGGTTAGAAATTAGGGCCAGAGAAATTCTCTCTGGTCTTTGAGAGTTAGATTAAGTTTTTCATATGGTTGGAATCGTGTGATTATGCTCTACAATTTTCATGTTACAAGTTTTTGTTTTTAAGCACTGAAACAGGAGATACAAGTTTGAACTAAACACGTGCGTGTTTCTGTTGGACGAAGGTTGAAGATGAATTAGTTGGGCTGGGCCTGGCTACTTCCTACTTTTTGCACCCCCCACTTTCAGTTTCACACCCCCTGGCCCATTTTCTTGTATTTTGATATTTTTGCATTTTTATTTTCTTTTTTGGCTTTTATATTTTATTTTCAAACATAAAAAATGATCCAAAAATATTTTTATAATTTTTTACCTTTATTTGGTATTTGTTTTAATTATTCCTAGCATTAAAACATTTTATGTACTTTTATATCATTTTGTTTAAATTTAAAAATAATGTAAATAATACTTTTATTTTCATTTCTATTTTCATTCACATTGAAAACATTTTCTTGAATATATTTTATTTTTTGCAAATATTTTATTTTATTTTATACATATTTAATATTTTTAATATATATATATATATATATATATATATATATATATATATATATATATATATATATATATATATATATATATATATATATATATATATATATATATATATATATATATATATATATATATATATATATATATATATATATATATATATATATATATATATATATATATATATATATATATATATATATATATATATATATATATATATATATATATATATATATATATATATATATATATATATATATATATATATATATATATATATATATATATATATATATATATATATATATATATATATATATATATATATATATATATATATATATATATATATATATATATATATATATATATATATATATATATATATATATATATATATATATATATATATATATATATATATATATATATATACACATATATACCTTTAATTTATTAAATAATTAGAGTAAAATATAAAAATATTACCCTTTTTATTTTTTATGCTAAAAAATATATTTTCTTCAACATATTTCATTTTTGTACATATCAACATATTTTTGTATATAAATAATAAATAATATCATTTTCTTAAAGAAAATTAGGGTTTCCCCTTTAATAAAAATAAATTAATCTTTTTTTTTATTTCTTTACACCTTTTTTCTTTACATTTAAAAAATGCTTTGCATACATAAAAATTTTTTTTTGCATAATACATTTTTATCATTTAATATTTATTTATTGTGTTTATTTAAATATTGTCTATTTAAATATTATGCATTGTAAATTCAATTTGGTTGTAATAATTTAGGGTTTTAATTTCTTGCAAAATAATCCCCTATTCAAATTTGTACCCCCTCCCTCTATCAAAGTTGTAATAGCTTAGATTTATTTTTACGCACTTAATGCTTTCAATTATGCCATGATTAGAGAATTAGGGTTTGTATGCAAAATCAAAACCAACAAATAGTTTGACCTAATCAAAGACAAATGCATGAAAAAAACAAACACAATGCACACTTGCACCCCTAGGGTTACAATCCACTTGTTGCCTTCAAAAATGGGTCATGGTATGCATGTTAAGTACTTTGGTAAAACAAAAACAAAACAAAAGATCATAGTCCCTCGATGACGCTATCTGAGTTGCCTAAACAAAATGATCAAGTCCCTCAAGAAATTTGCCAAAAATACTTGACACAATTGCTATCATGGTTTATACGATGACCCGCGCCTGTCCCATTTAACATCCTAACACAAGGTTGTTCACCAAATACAATGGTGAAACAACACTGTTAAAAGGGTTAAAAACATAAGAAAGATCTTTGAGTAAAATAGGGTAGATAGCTCTTAGTTACTTGATCAAAAGCTTGCAAAAACATCCTTGCTATCCTCGAACACACTTCACAACACAATTTCAAAACCCTACTTTCAAACATTGAAAACTTTTCAAAAGACAAAAACACCTTTGTATACATTCCAACAAGAATCATTACAAAGGTTGCCACAATGATGACCCATTTTCAAAACATCTTTCAAAACCACACACAAAGCACCATTTCAAACAATTGAAAAGCAAAGAAAGTTATCTAAACAAGTAACTAAGAGCCCATGGTCAACCATGGATAGAAAGGGTGCTAATACCTTCCCTTTCTATAATCTACTCCCTGAACCCAAGAAAACATCTCAAAGGTCTTTCCTGTGCTTTTTTACCTTTCCTTAGGATAAAATAAAAAGTCGGTGGCGACTCTTGCTAAACCGAAACATTTGCGAACACAAACGCAAAATCTCGAGTCAGTTCTCCCACCGTATCACACAAGGCATGAAGCATAGTATGAGCACTCTTAGAAACATATAAAGAACCATTGAAACCACTTAAGGCCTTAGAAACCCAAACTTCCTTGAGAAAAATGAAACCCTAGTTGTATGTCCATTGCTTAGGAGGAGAATTTTTCTTAATTAATTCTTGAGTAACCATGAGCGTTTGGGAACCCTAGGAGAATGTCATGAATAAAAGGGAGGGCAAATTTTGCGGTACAACATGAGATCAAACTATCACCAAAACCATAACCTTAAAAAATGAAATGAAATGAAAATATAAACAAAAATTTGCTCCACACACTTCGCCTGGTGCTGGAATTTCATCACCCGACACTGCACCTTTATTACTAGGTCCAGCCTGCACCATGCAGACAAGATGGAAAAAAATATCTTCCATCACCCGGAGATGCAAATCCTCGCCTGCTGACAACTTTATTCCTTACTCGATGACACAACAGTGAAGCAAGGCAAAAGCTACAAGGAAAAAATCAACTCCTCTTGCCCTTCCATTATCCTGCGACACAGACGTGATGGCCTCTCGCCCCATCATCGCTAAACACTACACACCAGAACAACAACTTTTGTTGCTTTCTCTGCACAACTGCAATGGCTTTTCTTCTTTTTCCTTATTCCTTTATTAATCAAATGAAAATCTTAGAGGTTCATTTGGACGTTATTCTCAATGCTCTAATAATTCTAAAATACCTACAAAATAGATACACTTTGTACACAAAAACACAAATACACACAAACTAAACATATTTACACAAAAGTCTAGTTTATTCAACCGATATTAACAACAAGGAGTCGATAAGTGCAACAAAAAATATATACAAAAATAGCTACAATTTGCACTTATCAAACTCTCCCCAACTTGAACTTCTTTGACCTCAAACAAGGCCAAATAAACTTAAAGAAGCAAAAGTTGTCAACCAAAGAATCATGAATCAACAGGTTTGAAAAACAAAAACAAATGTATGATTCAAACAAAAATGCACACGCAAGGTAAATTCTTACCACAATACTACAACGACAACATGTACATGAAACAAATCCCAAGTACAAAAATCATACTAAATATTCTAAGACAAAACAAGCTCAAAAATGAATATCACCTAGCAAAAATTCATCGGTAGATGAAAAACACACAAAAGCGAGAAACATTGACACTCATCCATAATCTTACAAATAAAAGACTAAATTATGCATTTATCCAAAAAAACCATATTGAAAATATAAAGGCAAGAATCACAAGGGCTTTTCAAGGTTGTAATGTGGCTTGGTTAACAAACAAGGGATAAGTCCTAAAGCTAATCGAAACAAAAATTTGTCTAAACCTAAGTGAAATTCTGGCTGCAGATACTCAATGTCATGTTCAATGTTATGACACCGTATCTGACTTTCTATAAGACAGTAAATACAAAAACAGTAAAGAACACAGTCAATTGTTTACCCAGTTCAGTGTGCAACAACACCTACTCTGGGGGCTACCAAGCCAGGGAGGAAATCCACTATAAGAGATATTAATTCAGGAATAAACCAACCAGTTTATCTCCTTCACTTAAGACCTACCCAATGCAACTTCAATCTAAGTACAACTTAAATCTGAGTTCCTACTCACTCCCCCTCAATCACAGCAGTGATACATAAAACAATTTGACTAATGAATTGATGAAGACACTCTTCAAAAACATACACTTGATTAAGCTTCACAGCTTTTTAATCAAGCAACACAACCACTCTTGCTTCACAGCTTTGAGTGATACACACACCTAACTTGACTCTGCTTCACAGCTTTAGTCAAGAGACATACAAACACTCTTGCTTCAAAGCTTTGAGTGCTACACAACCCTTACAATTAAAAACCTATTCCAAGTCACTTATCACAATGATAATTGCTTGGATTACAATAGTTAAAACTATACAGCTTACAAAAGATCTTCTGTCCAAAAAGGGATTGCTTTCAGAACAGCAGCCCTGTTGAATATATAGCAGCTGCAACTTCAGTTAGGGTTTCCACAAAAAGCTAGGGTTAATTCCGTTTGACCTTAAGACTAGGTCACAGGACTTTATCAACCAGGTTAGGGTTGAGCTAGGTTAACCCAAAGAAAACGCAGGATTCTGTTCTGGAAAGACTGAGTCATTTTCCTGAAAAAACTCAGAATTAACCAAACTGCAAACCTGTTAGTTCAGAACAGGATGTCTTAACATTTGTTATGACATCTGAATTCCTGTTTACTGATTTTGGTAAATGTGATCATTTTGCAAAATGCTCAGATACACACTCATAAACATCAGTACCTGTATGATAATATTTTTCTACAAAGGTACCTAATGAATCAGTACAAACTAAACTAGAATGTTATGACATCAGTCATGACATTCACACATACACTTGGGATTTACCAAAAATGCAAGCCAATAACTAAACAACTACAAACTCCCCCTTTGGAAGATTTTTGGCTAAAGACCCTAAGCAATCAGAGATAGTTAGCAGCAGAAAGAAATGACTGCAGAAAAATAGAATGTCTAAATAAGTAAGTACTAAAATATATCTCCCCCTCTTTAGCCACAAATGGGCCAAAGATACATGTTCATAAAAATTATACAGTCATCCAGAAAAAAGTAATAAGAGCAGCAGCTAAAAACTGAACACACTTCCAAACTCCACCAGGGACCAGCATCAACTCCACCAAACAGCAACCAACCTTTAAGCACTGTCATCAGACTCAGAGGAGCTAGTATCTTCAGTATTGAAATGACCTTCAGCTTCTACACCCTCTTCCATTATGTTTCCTTCAGCTTCCTCCTTTTCTAACCTGGCAATTAGGATTTCTAGGGTCTTTTTCCTAGCTTCCAGTTCTTTGCAGGTCTCTTTTAATACAGCTATGACATCAGATGTCTTGGACTGGGTCTTCACAGACGATGTCTCAGCTGATGTTATGACAATATCATGAGCATGAGATCTCTGAAACAGTTTGTAGTGCAACCCAAGGGCAGGAGCTCTTTTGCAAGTAGTATCTCTTGCCACCAGGATATCAGGGTATTGTGCAAGGATAATTCCACAAAGGAGGGAGGGAAAGGCAATTGGTCCTTTGACAGCATAACTACCAGCATGTTTTAAAGTTTGTTCAAAAATATACCTGCCATAGTCAAAAGCAGTCTTGGTTCCCACAGCATAAATGAATCTCCCCAATCCTGTGGAGATAGTTGATTTATGATTTGCAGGCACCCAGTTGGCTGCACCAATCTTGTGCAGGATGGCAAATTTCATGCTAAGTTTGCTGGAATTCAGCTTGCCTTTCAAGGGCCAACACTTCACTTGCCTTGCTATGATGGTTTGACAAACTTCATTGTCAGTGACTTCCAGATCAGGACAATCCTCATTTGATCTTCCAAGAAAGTTGTTAATTTCTGATGGAGAGAAATTAACCCTTCTCCCTCTAACAAAAACACTTTCAAAGTCAGCTGACCTTCCATCAGCACAATCATTAGACAAGTTAACTATGAACTCCTTGACCAGATTTTCATAACACTTGTTAAATTTTATCACTGTCTTCATCAGTCCAGCATTCTTGATCAAGTCCATGATGTCTTTGCACTCCATGGCATCATTGTTTAGCTCTCTTTCTAAAGCTATTCTCTTCAAGCAAACATACTTCCATCTGTTTGCATTGTCAGGATGATGAAAAGAGATGTTGTCTGTTGGGACTTCAAGAACTCTAGCAATTTTGCTGGAGGGGAGCTTCCTTCTGATAGGAATTTCTTCAGCATCAATCTCAAACTCTGATTCCTCATCAGAATCAGAAGATTCAGGTTCTTTTCTCTTCTTTGAAATTGGTTGTCTAGCAGTATGCACCTGGGCTTTCACCTTCCCTTTGGACTGAATAGTTTTCACAGATTCTACCCCAGCCATGCCTTCAGCCTTGGATTTCTTAACAGCAGGTTTATCTTTGGACACACATTTTGCATCATTCTGATTACCCTTTCTTTTCATCAATTTCCTAGCTATGCTAGGGTTTACATTGGCAATCAGATCATTATCTGAGTAATCCTCATCCACATCAATGATAGGTGGATCAGCAGTCTTTTCTGAAGGGTTCTGAATGTTGTCATTTTGTGTCATAACATTCTCAGAGACATCTACATTCTCAGAGACATCCACATTTGGGCTTCCTGATTGATTTAAAGGGACAGAAATCCCCGGTACAGATTGGTTTCCGCTTAGTATACTTGTCACTAGCCTAGCAATTTCTTGATGAACTTGAACTGATCCTTCTCTATTTGATACAGAAGAAGAAGGATGAGAAGGATTACCAAAGGCAGCAGCTTGAGCTCTTCCTGCATGTCTAGTTCTCAGCTTTTTGACTTTGGCGGGGTCAGTAGCCATCTCTCTGAGAGGAGTGATCTCAAGAACTTCAGATTCTATGCATGTGGTGATTGCTCGAGAGTCTTGGTCAGATGATGAAGATGATGAAGATGAAGAGGTCGCCTTGGTTGAAGATGATGTTTGAGACATTTTGATTGACTTAGAGCACCAGTAGCAACTTGAGAAAAAACTTTGATTGAGAGAAGGGAACAGGTTGCAAAGACGAGAGAGGTAGGAGGCAAAAGAGAGTCTTTTCAACTTCTTAAAGATTTTGAAAGAATTGGGAAAACATATGATTAACCCACTAAAATTAGACTTAACAAAATTAACTCCTTCAACCCTTGTTTTAAGCAAAATTAATTTCTACAATTTCTCATGTTGGCAAATACCCAACCTGCCCCTCAAGTTTTCAAGTTTATTTCCATCAAGAGCCTTGGTAGAAGAATCAGCCAGCTGAAGCTTAATGATACCATGTTCCAGTTTAATTGACTTCTTCTCAACAAAGTCAATGTGCTTGGTCCTGCTATGCTGAATAGAGTTCATGGAAATATATATTGTATTCAGATTGTCACATTACAATGTCACAACATCTTGTGAGACATTATACTCAGTGAGCATCTTCTTTGTCCAGATATTTTGAGAACAGTTACTACTAGCTGCAACCATTTCAGCACAAAGTTGGGAAGGCATTCTTTTGACATGAATCATAGTTCTGGTTGATTCTTGAATGATCTTATTTTTATTTTTGTCAACTCCATTTTGATGGTGAGTTATAGGAGAAGAGACTTCACAACTCATTTCTTCTGGGAAACAGAGTTTATTAGACTTGTTGTTTCCAAAATCCTTGTCATGATTACTTCTGGTTCTGACAACACATCCTTCTTCAAGTTTATCCACCACATCATAGACATGTTTCTTTTTACCAAGCCTTTCAATTTTAAGTTCACCACAAACTCTTCTTTTATCAATCTGCAGTCTTGGAGTCCTTCTGACTGCTTCCATAGAGATAGCTCTTTTCATTCTTCTTAGATGAAGATGACCAAGCTTATGGTGCCACAGTTTCATCTCTTTTTCTTATTTGGTAATTGGACACATAGTGGAGTTATTAGTGTCCTCAGGCTGCCACAAGTAACAATTATCTTTGGATCTGACTCCTTTCATTACAATTTCTTGTTTTTCATTGATTACAAGACATTCAGATTTTGAGAAATTGACCTTGAATCCTAGATCACACAGTTGACTGATACTAATGAGATTAGCAGTCAGCCCTTTTACCAGCAATACTTCACTCAGCCTTGGAACATCAGGGCAGTCCAAATTACCAACTCCTTTGATTTCACCTTTAGCACCATCTCCAAAGGTCACATAACTAGTGTTGTGAGGCTTAACATTATTGAGGAGGTTCTTGATTCCAGTCATGTGTCTGGAACATCCACTGTCAAAGTACCAGTCTTCCTTTGCAGAGACCCTCAGGGAAGTGTGGGCTATCAGGGCAATAGCCTTTTTCTTCCATTTAGGAGCATGTGGTACCTTTTTAGACTTAGGTTTGACACCTGAGTTCTGATTAGGGTATCCATGCAATCTGAAGCAGAAGGGCTTTATGTGGCCATATCTCCCACAATGATGACATCTCCATCTTTGGTACCTTTTCTTCATATGTCTCTGTTCCTGATGTTGAGAGTTGTGTTGAGACACCTGTTTTGACATTTGCTTATCAGGCCTGATCTTCTTATCTGTACCAGAGTTCTTTGCTTCCACAAATCCTAGTCCAGATTTGTTTCCCACATTTTGTCCAACCTGAAGAATCTCTTCCAATTTATTTGTTCCCTTAGTCAGCATCTTGACAGATTTGGTCATTTGGTTCAGTTGTGAGTTCAGCAATTGAACTTCCCCTTCTAGATGACTTATAGTTTCAAGATCTGCCCTTTTTTCAGCCTCCAGCTTTATGGTGAGTTTTGCTTGTTTCTCATTCTGCACACAGACTTCAGCACTTCTGATACACAATTTCTTGTAGGTATCAGCCAGTTCTTCAAATGTCACTTCTTCATCACTAGTGTCACTTTCAGAGGTACAAACACTAGTTAGAGAAGTAACTAGTTTGGCAGATTCTTCTTCAGAATTACTTTCTGAATCACAGTCAGACCAAGTAACAGTCATTCCTTTCTTTTGTTTCTTAAGAAAGGTAGGACATTCAGCTCGAATATGCCCATATCCTTCACAGCCATGGCATTGAATACCTCTGCCTTGGTTTCCCTTCTCTTCTGACCTTGGTCTTCTGCTGGAACTGTCAATGTCAGAGGGAATATTATGAACATTAGACCTTGACTTTGGATCTATTCTTTTGATGAGTTTGTTGAACTGTCTTCCAAGCATGGCTATAGCTTCTGAAATATTTTCTTCTTCATCCTCCTTGTTTTCAACATCAGTGTTGGATACAAGTGCTATGCTCTTGTTCTTCTTGTCACCATTATCAGTGATCCCCATCTCAAAAGTCTGAAGAGACCCAATAAGTTCATCCACTTTCAACTTGCTGATGTCCTGGGCTTCCTCTATGGCAGTTACCTTCATTGCAAATCTTTTAGGCAAGGATCTGAGAATCTTTCTCACCAATTTTTCTTCTGACATCTTTTCTCCCAGTGCTCCTGAGTTGTTGGCAATCTCCAAGATGTTCATGTGAAACTCATGAATGGTTTCATCTTCCATCATTTTAGATTCTCAAACTTGGTAGTCAACATCTGAAGCCTTGACATTTTTACTTTGGAAGTTCCCTCATGGGTAGTTTTGAGAGTGTCCCAAACTTCCTTGGCCAGTTCATATTGATGTACTAGTCTGAAAATGTTTCTATCAATTCCATTGAACAAGGCATTTAAGGCTTTGGAATTTCCCAGGGCTAACTCATCTTCTTCTTTACTCCAATCTTCCTCAGGCTTCAAACTGATTGTCCCATCTTTCTCAGTTATGGTGGGATGGATCCATCATTTGTCAGCAGCTCTCCAAGCCTTTTTGTCCAGAGATTTTAAGAAGGCAGTCATACGAGGTTTCCAGTAGTCATAATTAGTTCCATCTAGAATGGGTGGTCTATTTCCAAAAACTCCTTCTTTGTCCATAGTGCCAGAAGGTGATATCCCTAGATCTCACCCAGTAATACAGGCAGGGTGCCTGCTCTGATGCCAATTGAAATTTTGGCTGCAGATACTCAATGTCACGTTCAATGTTATGACACCGTATCTGACTTTCTATAAGACAGTAAATACAAAAACAGTAAAGAACACAGTCAATTGTTTACCCAGTTCAGTGTGCAACAACACCTACTCTGGGGGCTACCAAGCCAGGGAGGAAATCCACTATAAGAGATATTAATTCAGGAATAAACCAACCAGTTTATCTCCTTCACTTAAGACCTACCCAATGCAACTTCAATCTAAGTACAACTTAAATCTGAGTTCCTACTCACTCCCCCTCAATCACAGCAGTGATACATAAAACAATTTGACTAATGAATTGATGAAGACACTCTTCAAAAACATACACTTGATTAAGCTTCACAGCTTTTTAATCAAGCAACACAACCACTCTTGCTTCACAGCTTTGAGTGATACACACACCTAACTTGACTCTGCTTCACAGCTTTAGTCAAGAGACATACAAACACTCTTGCTTCAAAGCTTTGAGTGCTACACAACCCTTACAATTAAAAACCTATTCCAAGTCACTTATCACAATGATAATTGCTTGGATTACAATAGTTAAAACTATACAGCTTACAAAAGATCTTTTGTCCAAAAAGGGATTGCTTTCAGAACAGCAGCCCTGTTGAATATATAGCAGCTGCAACTTCAGTTAGGGTTTCCACAAAAAGCTAGGGTTAATTCCGTTTGACCTTAAGACTAGGTCACATGACTTTATCAACCAGGTTAGGGTTGAGCTAGGTTAACCCAAAGAAAACGCAGGATTCTGTTCTGGAAAGACTGAGTCATTTTCCTGAAAAAACTCAGAATTAACCAAACTGCAAACCTGTTAGTTCAGAACAGGATGCCTTAACATTTGTTATGACATTTGAATTCCTGTTTACTGATTTTGGTAAATGTGATCATTTTGCAAAATGCTCAGATACACACTCATAAACATCAGTACCTGTATGACAATATTTTTCTGCAAAGGTACCTAATGAATCAGTACAAACTAAACTAGAATGTTATGACATCAGTCATGACATTCACACATACACTTGGGATTTACCAAAAATGCAAGCCAATAACTAAACAACTACACTAAGGGAGTGATTAACTCTCAAAAGCTCAAACACAAAATTCCTATCAACTTCTTCTTCATCTGAAATTTTCAAACTAAAACACCATACTTATTAATACAATATTATTCCATACTATTTTTGTTTTTCTTTTTTCAAAACTTTTCTATTTCTTTCTTTCTTTTTCTTTCTATTTTTCTTTCTTTCTTTTTATTTTCTTTTTTTACAACAACATATTAATACACTCAAGAGCAAGCAAACATTCCTCTCCCCAATTTGAATTCAACCAACATTAAAGTGAATACTCCCTAATTTCTACAGTAAGGTAAAAATTCAACTAAAAATCATAGTTAAGGGCTCAAGAAAATAAAGAATCAACATTCATTCAAAAAGGAAAACCAAACACTCATAGATAAGCATTAAGTTAAAAAACAACATGGAAAATGATAAAAAAGGCTCAAAGGGGATACTAATGATCACATACTCACAAGGTGAATTAACTATTTGGCTATGTAGTTGTGCTCAAAGTGAAACAAAATTTCTTGATCACTTTCATGCTTTCTTACAATCAGCACAAACAAAAATTAAACATAATAAAATCTAGTTAAAACAAGAATTGTGGCCTCCAACATATATGAATAATGGAAAGCTTCCTCAAATTTGGGGGTAAAAAGGGAACTACGGTGATTCAAGTCATAAGCAAGTAATGCAAAAAGAATGAATGACATGGTAACTATATAAATTAAAAGTTTCCTAAACATGCTATGCTATAGAAAGCGATAAACGAGTATCTGGCGTGTACCAACTTCAAACACTATCATTACCATACATTCATAAGTTGAAACACTCAAATTCAGACAATCACCAAAAGCGACCTCAAGCTATCGAACCATAATTTGAGTCCAAGAAAACAACAAAAGAATTAACACAACTAAACAACCAGATGAAATTGAATAAATAAGTTGAAAAGTGAAGATTTGAGACTTTAGAACAAGTCCAATTTCAACTTGTTTAAACAGAGATTACCACACTACGTAAACTAAAAATTGAAAAACAATAAAACATGATTATTTTAAGTCATAATATTGACGCCTTTTATTTATTCAAAATCCTCCAAGTTGATTTCGTCCGGCTATTCCTAACCAAAACATACAAGCAAACGTGAAAGGAACCAAACAAGTATACGATATTCACAAGTAATGAAAACAAATACAAATTTACAAGTATAGAAAACATATATAAGTATTAATATAAACAAGTGAAAATAGACAATATATATGATATCTACAAAACTCAAAAATAAAGAAACTATCACAATGTGATCCAATAAAAACACCAATCCACGACAGCGGCTCCATTTTGTTAAAGCGGTAAAGCAGAAAGCAAAAGTAATTATTTTTAGTTTGATCATATCGTCTCCACAGGGACTAGTGCTACTGAATCGCTGTTCCACAATCTCTCGTTAATGAGTTTGGGTTTGAATGGGTTATTTGTTAGGAAATGTAAAAGGTATCAACAGAAAATAATTCATTCCTCGGAGGGAAAAGACTTATCAAGCATGCATATAATCCACTCATACAACGCCATGGGCGACAAATACACATGATTTCAAAGAAAATACATATACAAACCCAAAAAAAAAATATGAATACACAAATTAGAAGAGAAATGAACCATAAATCTTTCGTTTTGTCAGTGTCGGTCAATGAGAAATCTACCCCAGATCATCCGTGTGAAAGCTCCATAGTTGTTTTCTAAGCTAATCTACTAAAAAATGATTTTGGTGAATTTGGGAGCTTAAAATATCCCCAAATCGATAACCTTAAAAAATGAAATGAAATGAAAATATAAACAAAAATCTACTCTGCACGTAGCGCCTGACATTCGAATTTAATCGCCCGCAGCTGCACCTTCATTACTAGGTCCTGCATGCGCCATGTAGACAAGCTGGTAAAATATCTTCCATCGCCCGACGATGAAAATCCTCGTCTAGAGACACCTTTATTCCTCGCCCGACGACACAATAATGAAGCAAGGCAGAAGCTACTGGAAAATAATAAACTCCTCTCACCCCTCCATCGTCCCGCAACACAGACGCGATAGCCTCTCGCCCGATCATCACCTGGAGTTGCACACCAGAACAACAACTTTTGTTGCTCTCTCTGCACAACTGCAATGGCTTTTCTTCTTTTTCCTTATTCCTTTATTGATCAAATGCACATATTGGAGCTCCATTTCGAATTTATTCTCAATGCTCCAATAATGCTAAAATACCTACAAAATTATCAAACGATACACTTTGTACACAAAAACACAAATACACACAAACTAAACGTTTTTACACAAAAGTCGAGTTTATTCAACCGATATTAAAAATAAAGAGTCGATAAGTGCTACCAAAAATATATACAAAATAGCTACAATTTGCACTTATCAAAACACCATAAAAATACTTTTAGTTTTAATCAGTAATTTAGTTTTATTATTCATTTTTGTTATTTATTACAATAAATATCTCAAAATATCTTGTAAGGGGGCTTGTTTGGTTATTTCCTAAAAGCTAAGGTTTTGGATAAGCTTTTGTTGTTATAAAGAAAGGGTGGGTCGATAAGAGAAGGACAGAGGCAGCTTATCAGATTGGAAAACAAAGATTGTAAAACCAAAAAAATAATATCACCTCTTCATATTTTTAAACTTACGACCGCCACCCTCACTTGCTCTACCTTCTCACGCTTTCCCCCAAGATACCATCATCGTCTTCCACTACAACACCACCGGTCCAGCCCCTCCGTAACGTCAAATCCATGTCTAATATTCTGCTCGGAACAACCGTAAATCACCAACCCACCTTCGTCTCCTCATGCTACTCAACCACAACAGACAAGCATTATTTCAGAGATTTTGTCAGTTCTTGTCTCTCACTCCAATTACTGCTACTCAATACCGTATGCCTCGTGGTTACGCTTGAGGAATGCCTGAGAATTTCATGCTAGAAGGTTACAATCTTGGTGCTCAAGTTGCTCTGTTTGCTCAAACTACTGTTGTTTCTGCACCTCCTGTGGTGCATGATGCTCCTGTTGCTAATAATGAGATTCATCATGTCGCACCTCCTACGGTGAATGGTATTCCTATTATTAATGATGAATTTTATCATCTTGATCCTCCACCAAGTGAAAGTTTAGGCGTTTATGATCGAATGAATGAATTTCAGGATCAATTCAATGAAATACAGAAATAAGTGAAGGCTCTCCTAGGGAAAGAGTAATTTGGACATAATGTTAGTGACTTTTGCTTGGTTCCTAATATGAAAGTGCTAGCAAAGTTTAAGGTGCCAGAATTTGAGAAGTACAAGGGCAACTCTTGTCCCTGTGACCATCTTGATGTTTATCAGAAGGATGCCCACTCATACTGATGACCAATGCTTGCTTATTCATTTCTTCGAGGATAGTTTAACTGGTGCTGCCTTGAAATGGTATATAGGATTGGACAGTAGCAACATCTGCACCTACATTGACTTGGTGAAGCTTTTGTGAAACAGTATAAATACAACATGTTTATGGCACCTGATCGTGACCAGCTAAGAGAAATGGCTAAGAAAGATAAGAAATCATTTAAGGAGTATGGACAATGTGGGTACGAAGTTTCTTCCCAAGTGGTACCCTCAATGGGAGAGCAATAAATGAATAAGGTCTTCCCAAAAACCCTTGGTTCATTTTACTATGAAAGAGTGGTTGTGAGTGCACCAATTTTTTTCGCTGAGATTGTAAGTATGGGTGTCTATCTAGAAGAAGCCGTCAGGGAAGGAAAATTGACAAAAGATGAAGGTTTTAGTGGAACAAGGAAATCATCATATGGGTTTTCTAAAAAGAAAGAAAGTTAAAAAAATGTTGTTGTTGAAGAAAGCAGGATTACACATCCAAGAAGACGTCATCAGCATCAACAATAGGTAGCCTCTATAACTCTGATTGTCAATGTAGCTCCGACTGTTGTTTCCTATTAGAGAGCACCGAAAAAAGGTAATCAAGGGCAAGGTCAGAAAAGAGAATCTTTTTTATTCCATTCTAATGAGTTATGCATATACACCCAATTTTACCAGGGTACTATAAAGCTTGTCAGACTTGTGCTTTTCATCAAGAATCCCTTGGGCACAACATTGAAAATAGTTATCCATTGAAGTATGAAGTACATAAGATGGTAAGATCTGGTCTCTTGTCTTTTAAAGATGTTGGTACCAATGTGAAAGATAATCCACTATCAAAACATGGAGGTGGAAGTGTTGTAAATATGGTTGCTGGTTATCCTGGGGACTTCTGGATTTTTGATATCAATCTAGTCAAAGGTGATTTAGTGAAGATGCATGTTGATCTCTATGAGTTTAGATATTACACACACGATCATGCTGCTTGTAGTGTTTGTAGTATGGATGTCCATGGATGAGATAAAGTGAGAGCTAATATTCAAGAAATGATGGATGAAGGACTTCTCCACATAATCAGACCAAGGGATGAATATAAGGATGATGTGAATATGGTTTATGGATGTCCCAGTGAATTCCTGATTTTTGATGTGAATTACTGAATGGTGATCTGGTACAGCTCCACGCCACATTTTATCACATGGTAGGCCAGGGGGTACGTCATTATGGGTCCTATTAGATTTGTTGTAGGGATTCTCGTGGTTGTTCTGTTGCAAGAAGAGGTTCTCAATTACTATTAATTAATGGTACTATCAGAGTCACAAACGACAAAGATTATTATAATGGAGTTAATATAATTGAAGACTACTCTATTGAGGCCATGTCTGATGAGAATATGTTTCTGCTGATGAGTTCTTTTCTTATGATGAAGGTATGTTTTCTGATAATGATTATGCGATTCCTGAGTATGCTGAAGAAGCAGGGGTGAATCTTATTGTGCCATATTTTGGTGTTCCCGCTCCTGTAGAGTTTGCATACCACAGCAAACCCGTTGTTTCTCCCGTAGTTATCTGTCTTCCTGGTCATATCCCATATGAATCAGATAAAGTTATGCCTTATAAGTACAATACAACTATCCTAGAAAATGGTGTGGAAATTCCTATCCAACCTTTGTCCCATTTTGATAATATTGTTGAAGCTAGTCGGGTAACTCATAATGGTCGTGTCTTCGCCCCTACCTTTCGAGGAGATGTTAATTTTGGTAAAAAGATTGTTTAGAATGTTGAACTTAAGAAAGTGGTAGGATAATCTTGTGGCGCTTCTTTGGAAAAAGATGTTGATGATCTGCTAAAAATCATCAAGATTAGTGATTATAAGATTGTGGATCAATTGTTGTAAACTCCCTCTAAGATTTCCATTCTAGCCTTGTTGATTAACTCTTCTGCTCATCGGGAATCTCTGATGAGGGTGTTAGATCAGGCTTTTGTTGGAAGTGATATGTCTCTGGATCAGTTCAATAGTGTTGTTGGGAATATTATGTCTTGTAACAATCTAAGATTTTATGATGATGAATTGCCTAATGAAGGGAGAAACCATAACCTGGAATTGCATATATCTATGAATTGTAAGAATGACTATTTATCCAAAGTGCTGATAGATAATGAATATGCTTTGAATGTCATACCGAGAAGTACTCTCATGAAGCTTAAATACCATGGAACTCCCATGCCCCCAAGTGGAATTATAGTAAAAGCTTTTGATGGTTCAAGAAAATATCTCATTAGAGAGGTGGATTTACCTATCCACATAGGTCCACACTTATTCCAAATCACCTTTCAAGTTATGGATATTGTTCCAGTCTATAGCTGTTTATTGGGATGACCCTGGATCCATGAAGCGGGAGCTGTTACTTCATCCTTACATCAGAAGTTGAAATTTTTCCATGAAGGAAATGTAGTCATTGTGAACGGTGGGCATGTTTTGTTGATATCTCATTTGTATTCCTTTAGCATCTTAGAAGTTGATGAAGACGTTGTTGGAACTCAGTTCCAAGCTTTGTCTATTGATAATATAATGAAGAAGGAAGATTCTATCACCTCATTTAATGATGCGCAACAGGTAGTACGGAAAGACTCTAGCAAGGTATCAGGGTAGGTTATTAATCCACCTGTAAACAAGAATGGGAAGGGTTTGGGTTTCTCCATGAAGAAGGAAGTTGTGAATCTGAAATCCACTTTGAGTAAATATCAAGATATCTTTCACAATGCATGATATCTTCATATGACTACTCCGAGGATTAATGTTATTCTCAAAGATGAGTCAAAGCAAGAGATGCCAAACTTTGTGACACATGGAGTCAGAATCCAGAATTGGATAACTGTTGATGTTCCTTCTTGCATTCACATTTCAAAGTAATTTTTTTTTGTCTTTTCAAAAAACTTTCACTCTGCCCAAGGTGAAAGTAATGATGTTGTATGGGCGTGTCTGTTGTTTTGATTTTTAAAATCATTAATAAAATTTGTTTTTGATTTCTAAAATTGTATCTTTATTTTATTCTTTTTCTTGGAAAATGGTAATCAGAAAAAAAAAACCTTCCAAAATAAATAATAACTGTAAATAAATCTGCATAATCACTTGTTACATGTGTCAGTTTCTAAAATCAATCATAAATCATATGTGCAGATTAATTAAAAAAATCGTTGAGTGCAATGACCCTGCACCCTCTCCCAACTTTGAATATACCGTGTATGTGGCTAAAGAAGAAGAATATGATGAGATTGCATAAGAGGTTTCACGGTTTCTTGAGCACAAGGAAAATACCATTCACACGTATAAAGAGCCATTGGAGATGATTGACTTAGGTTCAGAGGAAGATCCGAAAGAAGTCAAGATTGGGGCCTTGCTTCATCCCGATGTGAAGAGCAGGTTGATTGAATTGCTGAAATATTATGTTGATATCTTTGCTTGGTCTTATCAAGATATTCCTGGTTTGGACACCGGTATTGTGGAACATTATTTGCTGCTAAAGCCAAAATGTCCACCAATCAAGCAGAAGCTGCGAAGAACTTATCATGATATGGCAATAAAGATTAAAGAAGAGGTTTTGAAGTAGACTGGGGCTAATTTTCTTGTAACATCAGTGTTCCCTTAATGGATTTCCAATATTGTTCCAGTACCAAAGAAAGACGTAAAATTCTGCATGTGTGTTGATTATAGAGATTTAAATAAAGCAAGTCCGAAAGATGATTTTCCATTACCACATATTGATATGTTGGTTGATAGTACAACAAAATTCAAAGTGTTCTCATTCATGGACAGATTTTCCGGATACAATCAAATTAGGATGGCTCTTGAGGACGTGGAAAAAACAAAATTTATCACACACCGGGGAACATTCTGTTACAGAGTGATGCCCTTCAGGTTGAAGAACGCTGGTGCAACATACTATAGGGCTTTGACAAGCTTATTCCATGATTTGATGCATAAGGAAATTAAAGTATATGTTGATGATATGATCGCCAAATCTCAGACAGAGGAAGGGGCTATAGAAGACTTATTGAAATTATTTCAATGTTTGAGGAAGTATTGTCTCCGTTTTAATCCAAATAAATATACTTTTGGTGTTCGTTCAGAAAAGTTGTTAGGTTAAATTGTCAGCCAAAAAGGAATTGAAGTTGATCCTGATAAAGTTAAGGAAATTCAAGAAATGCCTGCACCAAGAACTGAAAATCAAGTCAGAGGCTTCCTTGGACGTTAGAATTATATTTCCAGGTTTATTTCCCATATGACTGCAACATGTAAAACAATCTTCAAGTTGTTGAAAAAAGATCAAGGTTGTGTATGTACGGATGATTGCCAAAGGGCATTTGAAAGCATTAAAAAGTATTTGTTTGAGCCTCATATTTTGCTCCCTCTTGTTGAAGGAAGACCATTGATTATGTATCTGTCTTTGTTAGATAACTCCATGGGCTGTATTTTGGGACAACAAGATAAAACATAAAGAAAAGAATATTCCATTTATTATCTCAGCAAGAAGTTCACTGACTGTGAGTCACAATATTCTATGCTAGAAAAAACATGTTGTGCTTTTCCCTTGGCAGAAAATCGATTGCGGCAATATATATTTTTGAATCATACTACTTGGTTTGTTTCCAAAATGGATCCAATTAAGTATATTTTTGAAAAGCCTACTCTTACTGGAATAATTGCCCACTGGAAGATGCTATTGTCTGAATATGATATTGAATATCATACTCAGAAGGCTATTAAAGGTTGTGTGTTCGCAGAGTACCTTGCTCACCAACTGGTTGATGATTATCAGTCTGTTAAGTATAATTTCCCTGATGAGGATGTGATTTTTTAAAAGTCAAAGATTATGATGAACCTTTTCTTGAAGAAGTTCCCGATCCTGAATCCCGATGGGGTATGGTGTTTGATGGAGCTGTAAATGCTTATGGAAAAGGAATTGGTGTCGTGATTATCATTCCCTATGGGTCACATATCCCTTTCACTGCAAGGATAATATTTGATTGTACCAATAACATGGTGGAGTATGAAGCTTGTATTATGGGTCTTGAACCGGATATAGATCTCAGAATCAAAATTCTTGATGTATATGGTAATTCAACTTTGGTAATAAATCAGACAAATGATAATTGGAGACTCGTCATATTGGCTTGGTTCCCTATAAAGATTATGAAAGAAGACTATTACATTTCTTCAATAAAGTTGAATTTAATCACATTCCAAGAGATGAGAATAAGATGGAAAATGATTTAGCCACTTTGACTTCCATGTATCAAGTGAATGATTGGAATGATGTACCTCAGATTACAATTCGACATCTTGATAGATCAACTCATGTGTTTCCTACAGACTCGAGAATATCCAATTGGTGCATCGAACAAAGATAGAAATACATTAAGAAGGTTGGCAGATAGTTTTTTACTCAATGAAGATGTGTTATACATGAGAGATTATGACATGGTCTTGCTCAGATGTGTGGATAGACATGAAGTAGACACATGTTGATGCATGAGATCTATAAAGGTTCTTTCGGTACCCATGCCAATGGATATTCAATGGCAAAGAAGATGCTTAGGGCATGTTAGTATTGGCTAATAACAGAATCTGATTGTTACAAATTTGTAAAGAAGTGCCATAAGTGTCAAATTTATGCTGACAAGATTCATGTGCTTAAACGCTTCACAATGTTATTTCTTCCCCCATGGACTTTTCTATGTGAGGGTATTGATATGATTGGGATGATTGAACCTCAGGCATTGAATGGACATCGTTTCATCTTAGTGGCAATTGACTACTTCCCCAAGTGCGTGGAAGCAGCTTCTTATGCTAATGTCACCAAGCAGGTGGTAGTATCCTTTATCAAGAACAATCTTATATGTCGGTATGGTGTGCCAAGTAGGATTATTATTGAAAATGTCTCAAAATTGAATAATAAGATGATGACAAAACTTTGTGAAGAATTCAAGATTGTCTATCATAATTTGTCTCCTTATAGGCCAAAGATGAATGGGGTTGTTGAAGTTGTTAATAAAAACATTAAAAAGATCATCCAGAAGATGGTTGTTACCTATAACGATTGGCATCCGATGCTCCATTTTGCTTTGAATGGGTATCATACATTTGTTTGCACTTCAACATGGGAAACCTCTTTCTCTTGTGTAGAGTATGGAAGCAGTAGTCCCCATTGAGGTTGATATTCCCTCTTGGGTGTAATAATGGAAACCAATTTGTTAGAGGCTGAATGGGTCCAGAACAGGTTTTACCAGTTGAATTCAATTGAAGAGAAAATAATGAAGACCTTGTGTCATGGTCAGTTATATCAGAAAAGAATGAAGAAAACTTTTGATATGAAGGTCAAGCCTCGTGAATTCATAGAAGGCGACCTTGTGCTCAGAAAGATAATGTGTTTTAACGTTGCTTCTAGGGGAAAGTGGACTCCCAATTATGAAGGCCCATATGTTGTCAAGAAATCCTTCTCTGGCTGTGTTTTAGTTCTTGAAACTATGGATGGTGAGGAGTTCCCACATCCTATGAATGCTGACATAGTCAAGAAATACTTTGCATAAATAAAAGAAGAACAGCTCGCTAAGTTGAAAACCTAAAAGGGCGACTTAGGCAAAAAAAGAGCGTCTTAGTAGGTTGAAAACCTAAAAGGGCGGTCTAGGAAAAAGTTAAAGACACAAACAAAATAAATTTTCTCGGTATGTTGAAAACCCGCAAGGAAAATCTAGGTAAAAGGTATGGATTTCCTGGAAAGTAACTGCATTAGACAAGACTTGATCATTGAAGCAACAATCTTCTCGGATTCTCATCATACTTCAGCTGAAGCCTCTGCTCAGGAGTTCAAAGTTGTCAGAGAGAATAATCGTCATTGTATTTCAATGTATCTTTTCCAAGTATTTACCATTTTCCAAAACTTTGTAATCATCTATGGAGTCTTTCCATTCGTGGACTACCATTCTATTAATAAAGTTTGAGCCTTTATCCAATTCTTTGTAGTTCTTATTTTATTCTATTTACGAAAATTTCATTTATTATTGATAGTAATTTTTAAAACAAAAAGACTTAATAATAAAAACATGTTTTTGAAAAGAACTTGCATATTACTTTTTTACCTCAATTCTGCGATTCAAGTGGGATAAAAGTAGTGGTTCCAAGGATGGACAAACTCTGAAGTTTCATAATTTCTTCCCAAGAAGTATCCCGGGTTACGCTTATTGATACGCGTGTAGTACACTTGAGATTTTTTTCTTTGGATTGTTGGATTTCATATCAGTTGATATATTGTATGGTGTTGGGTTTGTGATCCCATATTCCCCGGCTAAGTCTTGATTCGGGTTTCTCTAGTTGAGTGTGGTTCTTTTCCTAGCCAGGTGGGGATCAGGAAGATTGCAAAATTATGTAGTATTTGCTTAGTTGAGTTATTTCTTTCTTCCTTTGTGTTGAGAATTTATGTGGAATCTCTTGTAGAGCATTGCTCCCTCCAGTTATGACATTGTTGCTGTTGTGTGCTCCCTAAGTAGCTAGACAAAAGTAGTATCATTTTCTAAGAATTGTTGATACAAATGTCAACCTTTTGGGTTTTCTCTCGCCAAGTGTTGCGTTTGATTTAAATCCCCATAGTTTCGATTTCTTTCTATGATGTTAACTTCTTAATTCACTTGATGAATAAAAGATGATGATTCCCTCTAAAGTTTTATCCCCGGGAATTTTCATAAATTCTCCCCAGAGAAGTTTGCGTAACCACTACCCTTGATATTAAAGTTTGTTTTTAGGCCCCCCTCGGTGTGTGTGGTTTTATTTTCTCTAGTGAAGTTAGTACCACATCCCCAGTTGAATACTAGATGATGTTGCATTATCTTCTCTAGAAAAGTCTGGATGATATTCTCCGGTGAAGTCTAGTGGAGGATGTTATATCGCTGCAACTATATTGGTTTATTATTGTACAACTTTGCTTTTATTTCTTCAATCCATGTTTCTTCCAAGTGAAGTTAAGCCATGAAGTAGGACTTTGTTTCCTCAGTTGGTGCTCACTCTCTTATGGAATCTTCATCCTGGACGTGATTTAGTCGAGTGTTATCCTTACCCAAGTTTGGTTTTGTCTTGTTATTCCTAATGCAGTATGTCTGATTTGTTAACATATACATGATAACATTCATACATTCATACATACATCATGCATAGCTGAATTAAAATTCATTACCCATTTGCATTCATTGATGTTTTTATTGGCATATTATCCTTTTTGCAGAGATATGTTATATTCCCTCCAATAGAGTATCAACCTTAAGCAGAAAGTGTATATCCTTTCAATTTCCCTATTGAATTATCCCTTGTGGAAGAATTTTGATTTAGCCTTCCTACCTAGCTCTTTATCTGGATGGAATTGATCCCTATTCGAGTTTACTCCTTATTGGGTGTGTTGTACCCCAAAATTTGCCCTCCCATATTTCTCAAAACATTTCAAGAAAAATTCACAAGTCCAACCCGGCGCGTCATGTTCAGGTATTCTTTCGCCAAGATATCTCTGATAACATATTCTCAAATTCAGGTTCGGCTTAAGAGTCAATTCTTTAAAGAAGGTATCCGAATGTGTGAGTTTTCTTGAAGAAATATAGTGAAAAAGTGTGCTGAAAGTGCAGTTTTTACGCGCTAAAAAATTCATAACTTGAAGATCGTGGCTCGTTTTGAACCCGTTCCGGTGGCCAAAATTCCGTCTTGACATTATCTACGTTTTCATCTCTCACGGCTGGAAGCCAATTTCGATCAGAAGGTCTTCAAAAATGTGGATTTTTCAAGTATTTTCGTGCAGAAAATTTGTGACAGAAGTTTATTTGCGTCATGTTCAAAAAATCATAACTTGGTCGATTTTCATCGTATCGAGCTGGTTCCGGCGCCAAAATTTCACAAATTGAGTTGACTACATTTTCACAGAAGGTATCGAGTTCGAACGGTGTTCAAAAGGCCTTCATTTTTTGCTCAGAGTGCATGACACGCTGAAAATCCTGAATGCTGAATATTATTTCATCTGGGCCGAAACTTCGAAAATTCATAACTCGGTCAATTTTTATCGGATTGGTCTTATATTTTTACACAAGGTCCCTGACTTGTAGATCTACAACTTTTCTTCAAAAGTCGAGACCGGATTATGCTCCGATCAATACCAGTTTTTTATTGAAGAACGTGTCAGAGTCGACACTGAAGCCCAAAATAAGTTTGTCTGAGCTAAAACTTCAAAAATTCATAACTAATTCACCGTTTATCCGATTGAGTCGATTTTCGGACAGGAGTTAGTTCTCGATGTCGGCTACATTTTATTTTCACATTTCAACTTCAAAAAATGCACTTAAGTCCCTGCGATTTAGCCTGGAAAGTGACGAATTCAAGTGAATATTGGAGGCCCAATTGCACATTCAAAGCCCATTTGCTTTACCCTAATTTCCATTATATAATCACCTTCTTTTCACACAAACCAGGGAGGAAAAAAAAAGAGGAGAAAAAAGAAGAGAAAAAGAGAGAAAAAAACCTTGCCACAACACTGTTGGAATATCAAACTCTTTCAAGAACCCTAAAACCTTGAAATCCTTATTACAAATCTCTCTCTCACTACAAACAAAGTCATCTCAGTTACAAACCAACACCTCACTACTTCTCCAGTAAGGATAAGGCTGGCTTGATCTCCATGATCCTAATTTTCCAGTAAGGCATAAAAGCATCCAGGTCACTAATTTTCCAGTAAGGGTAAGATTGATTTGATCTCCATGATCAAAAGGGTATAATCATTCATACATGCCATATTGTGCCTAAACATTAAATTTCTTCATATATTGGCTTTATTTGCATTTTATGATTTTATTTAATGTTTTCATGAGATTCAACACTACAGGTTTAGACAGGATCCCATGCAGGTTCATTAAGGGACGTTGAGGCCAAAAGCCAAATGGCCAAAAGTCAAAAGCCAAAAGGCCAAAAGCCAAAAGTCAAATACATGGCGAGGCAGACATTAAGCCAGACATTAAGGAACGTTGAAGCCAGAACACAAAAAGTCAAAAGCCAAAAGGCCAAATGGCCAAAAGCCAAAAGCTAAATGGCCAAAGTAGAACAACTTATGCATGACACCAGTACATGGCCAAACCACCCCAATTCACCTCCAATTGGGGACAGAACCCCCCAAGGTATTGTATTTCTTTTCTTTTCTTTATTTTATTTGTTTCAATTATTTCTTTTTTAATTAGTTCCTTTAATTTAATTTATTTTCATAAAAAAATAAAATAATATAAAAATCAGAAAAAAGACAAAAAAATAAGTATTTTTATTTAATGTTATTTTTTTTTTTTGTAAATAAATATCACTAATTAATTTTAGCTTTGTAAAATTAGGTTTAATTCAAACATTTTTCTTAATAAACTTAAAATTGGTAGAATTAGGTTTTAATCAATTTTTATCCTTTTTTTTCTTTTCTTTCACAATAATTAATTATTAAATATTAATTTTGTAATTAAATTACCATGTAAATAATTAGATTAATCTTAGGTTTAATTTTAATATGTTTTCTTATTAAATTAAAAAACAACTAGAAATAGGGTTAGATTTCATTTAATTCTCTCATAAAAAACCATAAATACAAAAATCTCAAAATAATTTCTTTTTTCATTCTTATTTCATTAATTTAATTATCATTATTTAATTTCCTTAAAAAGGGTCCAACGCCCTCGCTTGCGATTTTTTTATTCAATTCGTGCATTTTATTTATTTCTTGTAAATATTAATGTAATTCTCCCAAAGCCGTGTAAATTAAACATTTATATTTCTCGCATATTTATTTTATGTCAAATCGGGTCCTGGATTAATTTTGGCGATGTGGACCCGCGCCTTTGTAATAGTTTAGGAACTTTTAATTTCCGCATTTTTTTAACTGTTAATTAAATACATGCAAGAATGAATGGCCTTAAATAAAAACAAACGCATAGATCACCAATGACATGACAAGATAAAATATCTGAATCTGACACACAAATCACACACCACCCCTAGGGTACGCCTCACTGTTGCCTTGCCTCGAAAGGTGATCGTCGAGTAGAGGATGTCTTAGTAAGTCCTCATGATCCGGGAACCTGGCATGAGGGTAGCTTCTAAGGTGTCTTCCCATTGCTCCGGTGATCACCATGTCCCGAACCTCGAATTGACCCGAACACCTCCAACGGTGGTGCTACCTACCTCTCAATGGTGGGATGGCATTACTTTAAAGGACATTTACACAGACGAATTCCTTAGGGTAGGTAGACGACTCTTGATACTTGCTCTAAATTGCAAAACAAAATTCAAAAATACTTTTCACACCGACACTTTTCAAAAAGCTTTCGAAAGCATTTTTCAAACACTCTTGAGGACTGATACAAGAGTCGAACTGGAATTTTCAAAGAAACTTTTTAAACCCACAGTTGAAAAGCAAACAAACCATTTTTGAAAACACAAATGAGCAAGTATCTAAGAGCCCATGGATAACCATGGATAGAAAGGGTGCTAACACCTTCCCTTTCTATAACCTACCTCCCGAACCGAGAGCAATCTCTTTAAGGAATTTTTCTGTGCTTTTATCCTTTCCATTTGGAGAAAATAAAAGACGGTGGCAACTCTTGCTTCCGCGACATTTCGCGAACCAGCGTTAAACAGTCAGTTCCAGATCCACCGATCACAGGGTGGTGTCTTAGTTGACTGTTTCACTCTAGTTTGTTCTTGGTTTGAATATATGGTCCCCGACATCAATATTATTTTGATCCCTATAGGCTGTAAGCCCTGGATTGAGAATGTGCATTTATTTTGCACGTGAAGACTTTTTCCCTCAGCAGGAGTGTAATTGTATTTCCCTACGAAGTCAGAGATGCATTTCCAAGCAGCGTTATCACAATAGTAAGTGGTGGTCTCTTTATTTGAACAATATGTACTTCCCCAGTAAGTCTATTAATTCTAGAGAAGATGTTTTTGTTACTTCGATGAATGGTAGTCTCTAAATTATGGGAGATAGTTTTTTGTTGAGTTTGACTTTACTCCGATGATAAAGATAGTTTGTTGAAAGATTCTTACAGCAATTTGTTACCCTTTTAAAGAAGAAGTTGAGACCCATTCTAGGTGGAATACTATAACTTTGGGAAACTTTTCATTGATGTCAACCTTTTTTCTCAGCCATAAGTGTTAATGCAAACCTTTGTTCCCAGCCATAAGTGTTGATGTCAACCTTTGTTCCCAACCATAAGTGCTGATGTCAACCTTTGTTCCCAATCATAAGTGCTGATGTCAACCTTTGTTCCCAGCCATAAGTGTTGATGTCAAACCTTTGTTCTCAGCCATAAGTGTCGATGCCAACCTTTATTCCCAACCATAAGTGCTAATGTCAAACCCTTTTTCCTAGCCATAAGTTTTGATGTCAACCTTTGTTCCTACTTATAAGTGTTGATGTCAACCTTTGTTCCTAGCCATAAGTGTTGATGTCAACCCTTTGTTCCCAGCCATAAGCATTAATTTCAATCATGTGTTTCCAATCATATGTACTGATGTCAATCATTCGTTTACTAGTCCCGATGTTGATGTTTACCGTTATCTCTGAGCCTATATTATCTTACCATTTCTATTTGTGTCTTTCAGGTTGGTAGTTTTCGATCCCCTGTGAGTTGATGTTACTCTCTTTTTGCTATTTCCTCTATGAGTGGATAGTTCACAGTTACCTGTCGATCATTGTTATCCATTTCTTTTTCCTCACTTATTTAGTTGATGATACTTTATCTCCTCTTTGGGCTTTACTCTAGTAGAGTTGAGTCTTATTTTCCTCAGTGGAGTTGATTTTCCTCCAATGGAGTTGAGTTTCTTTCCTCCAGTCAAGCCAGTAGTCCTTTCTTAATGGTTACATCCTTGATAGTTTATTGCTTGTTGTGTTAAGAGTTTTCGTTGTTCAAATCTTACTATGCTTTTGGATTATTTGATCGTGATTTGGCTTTAACTGTTTATAGCCATCCCCAGAGTCATGTTGTTCCCCAGCTATTTGTTTTCCTAGTCGAACTCTCTTTTTGGTCCGTTGGTTTTATTTTCTTCTTCCCTGGTGGTGTTATTTGTCACCTTTGGAGTTGGTCATTTTCATTCATAATCATAAGCATTGCATGGTGTTTTACCCCAAAATTTGTCCTCCCATATTCTTCAAGATTTGCCAAGATCAATCTTCAGATGATTCAAAATCACTCAAGGGTTGCATAGTCCAATTGCCTCCTAACACAGTCAAAATTAGGGTTTTGGTTCTGGCAAAGAAATTGAGGTTTCCAAGGGTCCAATCAAGTCCCACATGCCCATATACATTGTCAAGCATCCATATGCCAAGTTTCAAGACTCACAGCATCAAATTGCACAGTCAAAAACCCTAATTGCTTCACAGTCAACTGTAGGGGCAAAATGGTCATTTGACAGTCAAAAGTCAAAAAATTTGGTCAACATCTTATTTTGAAGCCACAAACATCATTTGATCAATTCTTGATCATGATTCTCAAAGCATGGCTCAAAAAGTCTCAAGATGCAAAAGTTTCTATTTTTGGACAGTTGGAAAAGTCAACTGCAAATTGACCAAGGCATAACTTCCTCATGGTTTATCAGAAAAATTCCATCCAAATCTCATTGTTAAAAGAATGACATTCCCTACAACTCATCTTCACACTTCAAGTCCAAGAAATGCTCTCACAAAAAGTTATCAATTTCAACATTATAGGTCATTTTCAAAAGTCAACAAAAAGGCACTTTAAGTCAAAGACCATAACTTGAGATTGGTAAATCAAAATGACATGGGACCAAAGACATTGGTTAGAGGACTTCAAGACCTTTCCAAAATGTCAAAGAACATGATCATAGCTTCAGAATTGAGCAAGATATGCCTTGGAGAAGTTGGGAAATTTTTGGGAATTTTGAAAAGTCAACTTTGCTTCAAAAGCTTCAAAAATGCTAATGGGCCACAAATTCTTCCATGAATCATTACCCAAAGCATATGCACGACCCATTAAGCTCAAAGGGATTTATTTTCTTATTTTTAATTAATTAATTGAGTTTTTATTATTATTAATTCATTTAATTAGTTTTAAATATGAGAAAAATATCAAATCATGTTTTTAAATCTTTTTTGTGCAGCAAATAGGTTCATCACATGCTAAGGATTTCGTGCATCAATCAACAAGACCAAATCTTCCATAATTGGCATGGTTTTCATGGCAAAAAGATTGAAAAAGATATAGGAAAAATCAAATATTGAAATCATAAATGGATGGACCTTGGGCTTGTTTTCTTGACCTAATTCCATTCAGATACAAAGGCACAACTTAACCCTATTCCAATGGACACGAAAAAACTGCTCAAAAGATAGAACCAAAGTGCAAAATTTCCACCAAAAGTTGAAAACTAAAATCATAGTTACAGGGCGTTTAAAAGCATAACAAGCATTCTAATACATTCCTGACATTGCTAGGATTCGATTGCAATCAAGAACAGGTCCACAGACTCCAAGAATTGGTAGAACCGAATCACACTTTTTCATGAATATGTCCATAATCGTTTTTCAATTTCCATGCATTATTCATGTGTTTTGTTAGTTGATTTACACTAATATTGATGTTCTGAAGCTATTGGTAGCATTTAATTGAACTAACGATGCTTGTATTCAAATCTGCCATGGATGAAACCTAGGGTTTCAGAAGCTTCGAATTAGGGGTTCTCACATATGGAAAAATTGGCCCTTAAAACCTATGCCATTGAATTCGTGACCTCAAGACGAGACAAACCATGACCTCGCGCCCTTTTTATATTACAGCATGTTCTAATCGCTATTTTCTGGACTTTGGTTTTGTGGGGGTTTAAAACCCCCGCTATTTGGGTATGTTGCAGGTACAAAAACGAAGACGAAGCTAGCGTGTCATCATGTGACTGGAGTATTTGAATCTGGCGCGTTTTTTTCTTATTTTATATCATTAGCTTTTGTTTCTTATTATAATAATCACGTTCCATTATATTAACAAATGAACACAAATGGCCTGATGGTAGAAGACGTGTCTTGAAGGTATAGGGACCTGGGTTCGATTCCCAGGTCCCCCCACATATTCCATAATTTTTATCCTAACGCGTTTCTATGCAGCGTTCCTTAAAGGCTTCACCATACATCCTCATGCGCTGGCCTGACAAGTGGCTTCAAGGTACAATCTGAAGGCCAGAACGTGAAGACCATCATACACCTGGGTCAACCATCAAGCATGTAATTCCTGAAAGTCAAAAAAGGGCTTTATTCTGATGGGCCAAAATGCTTCAATAAACCTCCTTTTGGGGCCTGATACCCCCCATGGTTTGCATCATTTTTATTTTTTATTTGATTTTCTTTTAATTCTTTTTAATGTTTTAATTATTTCTTTTAATTCCATAAAATAACTTTTCATGATGTAAAATACAGAAAAATCAAAAAAATGTTTATTTCTATTAATATTAATTTCACCATTATTATTTTTGTAAATAAACTTTAACAATTAACTTAGTTTAATTTAGGTTTTTAAAACTTTAATCTTTTCTTAATAAATTAAAATAGGTAGAATTAGGGTTTTTGACCTTTTCATCTTTTTTTTAATAAATATTTTTTTCTCATTATTATTATTAATTATTATTTTTGTAAATAAATATGTAAATAATTAATTAGCATAAATTAGGTTAACTTGTATGTTTTTTTCATTAATAATTAAAAATAATTTAGAACTAGGGTTTCATTAACTATAATTTTAATCCCTTTCTTTATTTTCATTAAATACCAAAAACATAAAAAAAACATTTCTTTTCTTTTAATAAAATAATTAATTAACTTTTAATTCAATTTAATTTCAAAAGGGTCCAATGCCCTCGAACGTTCAACTTTAATTCTTTTGCGCATTTATTCTTATTTTCCTTCGTGAATATTATGTAACTGCTTAAGGCTTGTAATAGTAATTAGGTCTTTTACTTTCCACATTTCTATTCAAACGGGTATTTGTAATTTGGCGATGTATAGACCCGCGCCTTGTAATAGCGTAGGATTTTACTTTTCGCATTTAAATTTCCGCACCTTTAAATTCTAATTGCATGAAAGAATGTATGGCTAAAATAAAAACAAGCGTAGCTCACAATGATGCATGATCAAAGATAAACTTAACATGAAAATAACACACAAATTCACACACCACTTCTAGGGTACGCCTCACCTGTTGCCTTACCTTCGAAACGTGGTCGTCGAGTTTAGGACGTTTTAGTAAGTCCTTATGTCCATGATCCAGTTGCCTCGGATTAAAAAAGGATCAATGGCATAAGGGTAGCTTCTAAGGTGTCCTACTGTTGCTCTGGTGACCACACTGTCCCTACAAACGAATTGACCTGAACACCTCCAACGGTGGTTCTACCTACCTCTCAATGGTGGGATGGCACTACCTTAAGGACTTCTACACAGCCTAATTCCTTAGGGTAGGTAGATGACTCATAGATACTTGCTCTATTCAAAAACAAATCAAAAACTCTTTTCACACCGACACTTTCAAAAAGCTTTCAAAACAATTTTTCAAACACTCTTGAGGACTGATACAAGAGTTATTCAGAAAACTTTAAACGAAACTTTTGCAAACCCACTTACACTTTGAAAAGCAAACACTTTTGAAAACACAATGAGCAAGTATCTAAGAGCCCGTGGATAACCACAGATAGAAAGGGTGCTAACACCTTCCCTTTCTATAAATCTACCTCCCGAACCGAGAGACATCTAGAAAAAGGAATTTTGCTGTGCTTTTGTCCTGTCCATGTTGGAGAAAATAAAAGACGGTGGCGACTCTTGCTTCCGCGACATTTCGCGAACCAGCGTTAAACAGTCAGTTCTAAATCCACCGATCACAGAATTGTCGACTCTGTTGGGGAAACTTTTAAAGTGAGGTGTACCTTAGGACTAAGATCACTTGTGTTTTCAATTGTCTGAATTGTTTGCTTTATTATTGTGGGTACTGTCTTGGGAGTTCTATAGATCCTAACCCGGATCTGGGGGATACCTTCTTAGAAAGTAGCAACAAGGCTGTGAGGGAACTGTGCGGGGTATACCGACATGGTTGAAGCAGTCTGCTACGTTGATGTGGCACTTTGGTGAGTACCGGTAACCCTTGAGTTCAGTCAAGGAGAGTACGGGGCCGCCGCGTGGTGTCGTGAAGCATCAACTGACCTTAGGAACCTTAATTGAACCATCTTGGCCTCTTTAGGGTAGTGAGATAACTGACTTTGGTGCAGTCTGAGGTTGGTTGATACTCGATACTACACTCAATTAAGGGTTGTTTTCTTGGAATATTTCGGTCGCCAGTTCAGTGGCTAAACCGAAACGATGAACAATGAAAACAGTCCAGTGATATTGGGACCCTTAGAACCCGGTTACTTCTGATAGGACAGGTTGAGCCCACCAACTTCAAGAGGGTAATACCTAGACCCCATGCTGGCCTAAACTCTAAGGGTTGTGGTGTGACTTGTGTGCCTTATCATGTTTGCTTTTGTGAATATTTGTGGTGTGTTTAATCATAGCATCATGACATCATACCGCATCATATGCATTGACTAACCATTTCAGGGGTTCGAATCTTCATCTTTGTTCTTGTTTTGTAGGATATGGAAACTATCCGCAGAAAGACAATTCAGATCTGCCTTGTAAGGATCCCTCCTCAGCTTAAGGAACTTATATCCAGGATTCCCGAGAGCTCTTCTTTTAGTGAGAGGCATGGAAGACTCATCAGCTTGGTCAACACCAACATTGAGGAAGATATGATAAAGGTCCTTTTCCAGTTCTTTGACCCTTTGCACCACTGTTTTACTTTCCTGGATTATCAACTGGTGCCTACATTGGAAGAGTTCTCCCAGCTTCTGAAGATCCCTATCTTTAGTCAACTACCCTACAACGGTACAGAAAAGGAACCCAAACTTGAAGAGATTGCTAAAGCCCTACGCCTACAACCATCTGACATCAAGGGACATTGGGAAGTTAGAAGTGGTATCAAAGGGTTCTTGGCCAGGTTTCTGTTTGAGAAGGCCCAAGAATGTTGGAACTCCCTTGACCTACAAGCCTTTGAAGAAGTTATGGCCCTCCTTGTCTATGGATTGGTTTTATTCCTGAATCCCGATCAGCTTATAGATATCAGTGTTGTCCAGATCTTCATGTCCAGGAATCCTATACCTACGTTGCTTGGAGACATCCTTCACTCATGTTACACTCGAACCATGAGAAAAAGAGGTGTTCTTATGTGCTGCACTCATCTCCTGGGAAGGTGGTTTATTTCGCACCTTTCACAATCAGTTTTGAAGAATGAGCGGGGTTTGAGATGGTCACAACGATTGATGACTCTTACACATGCTGATATACATTGGTTCTCTCGGTCCAGAGAAGACGTCACTATCATTGATCGTTGTGGGGAATTTCCTAATGTTCCTTTACTTGGAATCAGAGGAGGTATTACTTACAACCCGTGTTTGGCTTGGAGACAGTTTGGTTATGCTCGGAGGGACGACCCTCATGACATGTTAATTCTTGACATAGTTTTTGATTTCGACGATGATAAACAAGGACTTCGCCAGAGATTTATCAGAGCTTGGAGGATGCCCAACAAGATAGACAGCAAGACACTGGGGCACAGGAACTCCATCCCGTTGGAGCCTTATCTCAAGTGGGTACGAGCCCGCTCCCAGAAGTTAGTGATGCCATATCCTCATGTTCTCCCTGTGATCAAAGAGCCAGTATTAGAAGGAGAGGTGTCCTACACCATTCAGCATCCTGACATGCCTACATCCTGGGAAGAAATGCAGAAGAGCTAGATCCAGCTTAAGGAAGAACGGAATTCTCTTGAGTCTAGTCTACATGCTAGTGAGAAGAAGGTCTTGGAGCTCACCCGCCTACTGCACGAGGAAAAGACTCTCAACACTTACATAGCTCTAAAGAGGATGCGCAGCGTCTTTTAGGATTGTTTTACTTTGTAATATCTGCCCATGAGGCTTTGATGTACCAAACAATTATTTCTTAATGATAACGTGTGTTCCTTTTTGTCTACAACAAATTTGAACTTTCGAACCCTTGAATGCATTGCATAAACACATATCATGCATCATGTGCATAACAGGTACTCTTCTTTTCAGGTTGCTTAATGTTCTTCGCTGTTTATTTCAGCATCATGAACCCTGAATCATCTACTGAGCAGTCCATCAAGGCCCTTCAGGCTCAGAACGCCCAATTCCAAGAGCTGATCATGAGTTTGGCCCAAGGGCAGGAGGAATTGAAGGCTCTGCTGGTCAAGAAGAAAAAGAAGAGAACTGTATTATTCAACACTGGCCGGAGGTTTGGTAACACACTGCAGAATGAGGTTGATCGAGCTGGTTCTTCTGTAGGAAAAGGCAGTCCCCAGGGGGGAAGGGTTCCTAGTCCGGTGGTCTCTGACAACGAGACTGATTTTAATGAGGAGCAGTATCCTCCAGCTGAAGAAAAGTACAAGCAGTTGGAAGACCGTCTGAATGCCATGGAAATTCAACAAGTGCCTGGGTTGGATTTCGGAGACTTGGGTTTATCTTCTGGTGTGGTCATCCCACACAAGTTCAAAGCACCATCTTTCGCAAAGTATGATGGGGCGTCCTGCCCTAAGCTACATCTCAGATCTTATATGCGGAAGATCCAACCATACACTGTGGACAAGAACTTATGGATCCACTTCTTCCAGGAGAGTCTTTCAGGGACTCATCTCGAATGGTTCTATCAGTTGGATGGAACCAAGGTTCGTAACTGGGAGGAGTTGGCTACTGCTTTTTACAAGCAGTATCAGTATAATGCCGACCTCGCTCCTACACGTGCCCAACTCCAGGGTATGTCGCTAGGATCGGGAGAAGGTTTTAAAGAGTATGCGCAGAAGTGGAGGGACCTGGCTGGCAGGGTGCAGCCACCATTAACCGACCGTGAGCTGGTGGATATGTTCTTAGGGACCCTATCTGGGCCATTCTTCAATCATCTCATTGGCAATTCATCTGCAGGGTTCACAGACCTCATCCTGACTGGGGAAAGAATAGAAGCTAGTATGAAATCAGGGAAAATTCAGAAAGGTGCGTCCTCAAGTTCTGAGAAGAAACATTTTAAAAAGGAAGCCAGTGCTGTGTATGGGCCTAGAAGGCAAAACAAACCAGAACGCCGCCAAGCTGTCAACGCGGTGGTGATTGCAAAGCCTACTGCCGCTCCTCGGCAACCCAACCAACCAAGGGGTGAGAGACCTAGAAGAGAATATACTCGGCTTAGTATGACCTTGTCGCAGATCTTGCCGCAACTACTATCGACCAACTTGGTGACCGTCAGAGAAGCTCCGAAGGTGGTGAACACCACATCTCCGAAGTATAATCCCAATGCCCGCTGTGCTTATCACTCCGATAGCCCGGGGCATTCTACTGATGATTGTTGGGCCCTGAGAAATAAGGCTCAAGACCTTATCGACGCCAAGGAAGTACAGTTCGAGGCACCTGAGAAGCCTAATGTAGTGACAGCTCCCCTACCTGACCATGGAGTGAATGCTATAAGGGATGGTGACGAAGTGGAAGAATCTGAGTTCAACAGCTGGATCTGCCCAACGGCCGATGGTGGACTTACTAATTGGACTACAAAAGATCACATACCTGTTACTTTTGTTACGCAGTAATGAATTCCTTTGTTTTTTAATTTGTAATAAACAATAAATTGAAACTTTATGGCCCGGTGTCTTACCCGGGGCACCGTTGGCTTCATTTGTGAGGGCTTATTACTTGTCATTTCCATATATCATGAATAAAGACATTGGACGTTTTTCGCATTTCAAATCTTGTGCTCCCTTTCTTTCTTTCTTTATATATTGCGAAACAACTATATTTACACACACTCACTCATACAGGTTTCAATCCACTCTGGATCTCACTGGTAACGACTCTGCTACTGCCAGTTATGACTTCGAAAATCCGATCACCTTAGCCGAAGACGAAGGTGAAGATGATTGCGAAGTGCCTGGCGAGCTTGCAAGACTGTTACTCCAGGAAGAGAGGGTCATTCAGCCACATGAAGAGCCAGTGGAAACGGTAAATCTGGGTACTGAGACAGATAAAAAGGAAGTTAAGATTGGTGCCAATCTGGAGCTCAGCGTAAAACAACGGTTGATTCAGATGTTGCATGATTATGTAGAAATATTTGCCCGGTCCTACGAAGACATGCCTGGGTTGGATACCGACATTGTGGTCCATCACTTGCCTACCAAGGAAGACTGCCCTCCGGTTAAACAGAAGGTCCGTCGCATGCGTCCAGAGATGTCCGAGAAGATCAAAGCTGAGGTTATGAAACAATTCGATGTCGGGTTTCTTGCAGTAACTTCTTACCCTCAGTGGGTTGCCAACGTGGTTCCAGTGCCGAAAAAAGATGGTAAGGTCCGAATGTGTGTTGATTACAGGGATCTGAACAGGGCCAGCCCCAAGGATGACTTCCCCTACCTCACATTGATGTTCTGGTTGACAATACTGCTCAGCACAAGGTGTTCTCCTTCATGGATGGTTTTTCAGGGTATAATCAGATCAAGATGGCTCCTGAAGATATGGAGAAGACTACCTTTGTTACTCAGTGGGGCACCTTCTGCTACAAGGTCATGCCATTCGGGTTGAAAAATGTTGGGGCAACCTACCAACGTGCCATGGTTGCTTTATTTCATGACATGATCCATCATGAGATAGAAGTATATGTCGACGATATGATTGCAAGGTCCCAAACTGAGGAGGAACATCTTGATCATCTGCAGAAATTGTTTGACCGTCTGAAGTTATACAAGTTGAGGTTGAACCCAAACAAGTGCACCTTCGGGGTAAGATCTGGAAAATTACTAGGCTTCGTCGTAAGTGACAAAGGCATTCAAGTGGACCCTGCCAAGGTTAAAGCCATACAAGAGATGCCAGTTCCTAAGACAGAGAAAGAAGTCAGAGGCTTTCTAGGACGTCTGAATTACATCGCCCGATTCATCTCGCATCTAACTGCTACCTGTGAACCAATCTTCAAGCTGCTAAAGAAAGATCAGGTAGTACGTTGGAATGATGAATGTCAGGCCGCTTTTGAAAGAATCAAAGAGTATCTCCAAGAACCACCCATTCTTATGCCACCAGTTGAAGGGAGAACTCTAATACTATACCTGACAGTACTTGACAGCTCAATGGGGTGTGTGTTGGGGCAGCATGACGAGTTTGGCCGAAAAGAGCACGCCATTTATTACCTTAGCAAAAAGTTTACCGAATGTGAGACCCGATACTCACTGCTCGAGAAAACTTGCTGCGCTTTGGTATGGGCTGCTCGCCGGCTGAGACAGTATATGCTGACTCACACTACTCTGTTGATTTCAAAGATGGATCCAATAAAGTACATATTTGAAAAGCCTGCTCCGTCTGGGAGAATAGCAAGATGGCAAATGATCTTGACAGAATACGACATCCAGTATACAACTCAGAAAGCTATCAAAGGAAGTGTATTGGAAGACCATTTGGCACACCAGGCAGTAGATGACTACCAGTCAATGAACTTTGAGTTTCCAGACGAGAGCATCATGATAGTGACTGATTGTGAAGTACCTGGACCGGATGAAGGACCTGAGGAAGGATCCCGATGGTATATGCACTTTGACAGAGCCTCCAACGCTTTGGGTAACGGTATCGGCGCTGTGATCATATCCCCTCAAGGCACTCATACTCCACTTACTGCCCGGCTATGTTTCAACTGCACCAATAACATGGCAGAGTATGAGGCATGCATCATGGGACTTCAAGCTGCGATTGACTTAAGGATCAAGTTTCTGAGTGTCTTCGGAGATTCCACTCTCGTGATCAATCAGATCAAAGGCGAGTGGGATACGAAACATCTGAACCTTATTCCTTACAAGGAATGTGTGTTGACATTGATCCCCCATTTCACAGAGATAACCTTTGAACACTTCCCAAGAGAGGAGAATTAGTTGGCGGACGCGTTAGCTACGATGTCTTCTATGTTCAAAGTCAAATGGGACAACGAGGCTCCCCGGATCATTATCTGGAAACTGGATGAACCTGCATATTGCTATGATCTTGAGGCTGAGTTGGTAACTGAAAAACCTTGGTATCATGAAGTGAAGAGGTGCTTGGAAGCTCAAGAATATCCCGAGGGTGCATCTGTCAATGACAAGAAATTTCTGAGAAGGTTCGCATCGAAGTTCTTCCTTAGCAACGGCATTCTGTACAAGCGAAACCATGATTCAACCTTACTACGTTGTGTGGATAAGACTGAAGCAGAAAGAATCATGGCAGAACTGCATGAAGGTACCTTCGGAACACATTCCAGTGGACACACCATGGCAAAGAAAATCCTTCGGGCAGGGTATTTCTGGTCCACAATGGAAGCCGACTGTTACCAACATTCTCGGACATGTCATAAGTGCTAGATTTATGCAAATAAGGTGCACGTTCCTCCAGTTCCTCTGAATGTCTTGACTGCACCTTGGCCCTTTGCAATGTGGGGCATTGATATGATCGGCGAGATTAAACCTACGGCATCCAACGGGCATCGCTTCATCCTGGTAGCGATTGATTACTTTACAAAGTGGGTTGAAGCAGCTTCTTATGCTACGGTAACCAAGAATGTTGTGGCATGGTTCATTCGGCATAATCTGATCTATCGATACGGCGTCCCGGAAAGGATCATTACGGACAATGGTACCAATCTTAATAACAAGATGATCACTGAGCTCTGCGAACAATTCAAGATGCAGCACCACAACTCTTCTCCTTACCGGCCGAAGATGAATGGGGATGTAGAAGCGGCGAATAAGAATATCAAGAAGATTGTGCAGAAGATGACAGTGACCTACAAAGATTGGCACGAGATGTTACCGTTTGCTCTTCATGGGTACCGTACCTCAGCAAGGACGTCAACCGGGGCAATCCTTTTTCCTTGGTTTACGGCATGGAGGCAGTCTTGCCGATTGAAGTCCAAATACCCTCTCTCCGGATAATGAAGGATGCAGATCTGAGCGAAGATGACTGGATCCAGACTCGACTTGATCAATTAAACCTAATTGACGAAAAGAGACTCACTGCTATTTGTCATGGTCAAACGTATCAAAAACGGATGATCAGGGCATTTAACAAAAAGGTCAGACCACAAGAATATCAAGTTGGGGACCTGGTAATCAAACGCATCATCCTTCCTCAGAGTGATCCCAGGGGCAAATGGACCCCTACGTACGAAGGGCCATTTGTGGTTAAACATGTGTTCTCAGGAGGAGCCATGATTCTAACTACCATGGATGGTGACGACCTTCCTCACCCGCCAATGCAGACATAGTAAAAAGATACTACGCATGATAAAAGACCCGCTAGGTTGACATACCTAGGCAAAAATTAGGGCTTCCCGGCGAACCAAAAGGGTTCGGGCAAAGTGAGGGATGAAAATGAAAAATCTGTACACCCGACAAGTCGAAAACCTGAAAAGGCGGCTTGGGCAAAAATGGGTATCCCGGTGGACTGAAAACCCGAAAGGGCAGTCCAGGCAAAAGTTAGGGATAAAGCGTAATACTATGTCTCATTGGATCACTTTACATCCAGAATCTGGTATCAACTATCAAGTTCAAACGGCATCGATCAATCAACTTCATCGTCAACTGAGCAGCAAAGTGATGAGACGCTTGAAGATATAAAGGCGATAGTAGAGTTGGAACCCAGTGGGATTATCTTTTTCACACAGTTGTTTTGTTTTCCTTGTACAAATTGTATAAACTTTGTTGTTCGGCGGCGTTCTCTTACTAGGACGTCAGCCTCTTGTACATAAATGCCTATTTACAGGAAAATTCAAAAAATCAATACAAGTTCACTTTTCAGACCAATCGCCAATTGTTTTTTCCTTTTTCTGTTTTGTTTTGCGAAGAACGTCCAAGGTTCAATTTGTGATATATGCATCTGACACTAATTGCTAACTCATAAATATTTGCATACGAAAGAAAGGATTAATTACAGGTAACATTAGAAACAGGGGCAATAATGAGTTGTCTAAAAGCGATCTAATTGCTCTGTCCACCAAGGTACCAAGGTAAGTTCGGCTGAAGAATGTAACCAAGATATCTTAATTCCCCAGAGAGTGAGCCAGCAAGTCAGCGATACTCTCCCCAAGCAGAGTTAGCCTACTCTATCAGCCCTAAGGAAGTTGGGTATCCCCAGAAGATCTCAATATTCTCCAGCAGAGTATACAGATATTTCTTAACAAGCATCCCCGACAGTCTTGATCTAAGATTGTTCCCCGACGATATACCAGACGTTCAATGGAGCACTTCCCCAGTCCAATCTGAAAAGTTTCCCCAGGAAAGTGGAATCCATCTCCCCAACAGGAAGCTTATCCCCAGTAGATTCTGGAAGCTTGTCACCTGCAGAGTACGAACGCTCCCCGACTTTATTCAAAAAGTTATTTCCCCATCAGGATATAACTGGGTTATCCTCAGCCAATTGTCACGAAAAGATCGCCCCCGACGAAGACTTCCTACCCCCCAGCGGAGTTCATCAAGGCTTCCAACAAGCTTATCAATGGTATCCCCAGCGGAGTTATCACCAATCTCAGCAAAGTACCTCTCTTTCCCCACAGAATTCACTCCCCGCAGAGTATTCTATTCGCCAAGTTTATTCCCCCAACAGAGTCATCTTCTCCTACCGGTATTCTTGCAACTATCATCCCCAGCAGAAACAGAGAACACTATTCTTCAACATCAGCCCAGGATTTAACTTCCCGGCACTCGTCAAGGATTTACTTTCCTAGACAAAAACATACATTCATAAACATCACATCTTCATACATTATAGCATGCACATACGCATCATGAACATACAATCTCATTTATTCTGAGAACATCACGCATGTCATACATCATGACATCGCATACGACTAACGTTTCGTCTTTTCAGGACAAAGGTTAATACAAAGATAATTGCTATCAACTGTCGCAACTAAAGATCCGATTCCTGTATCTTGCCAGGGTGTATCTGTTGACGACTAATTCCAGACTCGATTCCTGTATCTTGCTAGGGCACGTCTGAAGAGTTCGAAGATCCGATTCCTGTATCTTGCCAGGGTGTATCTGTTGACGACTAATTCCGGACTCGATTCCTGTATCTTGCCAGGGCACGTCTGAAGAGTTTGAAGATCTGATTCCTGTATCTTGCCAGGGTGTATCTGTTGACGACTACATTACCAGACTCGATTCATGTATCCTGCCAGGGCATGTCTGAAGAGTTTGAAGATCCGATTCCTGTATCTTGCCAGGGTGTATCTGTTGACGACTACTAATTCCAGACTCGATTCCTGTATCTTGCCAGGGCACGTCTGAAGAGTTCGAAGATCCGATTCCTGTATCTTGCCAGGGTGTATCTATTGACGACTACATTACCAGACTCGATTCCTGTATCCTGCCAGGGCACGTCTGAAGAGTTTGAAGATCCGATTCCTGTATCTTGCCAGGGTGTATCTGTTGACGACTACTATTCCAGACTCGATTCCTGTATCTTGCCAGGGCACGTCTGAAGAGTTCGAAGATCTGATTCCTGTATCTTGCCAGGGTGTATCTGTTGACGACTATTCTCCGGACTCGATTCCTGTATCTTTCCAGGGCACGTCGGAAGGGTTTAAAGATTCGATTCCTATATCCAGCCAGGGCACATCTACATAAAGAGTTTGAAGATCAACCCCTGTAACAGGCCAGGTAATTATTTTCTTTCTCAGGTACGCAAGTTCTCGCTAAGGAATCTCTTACGCGATCGACACCTAGATGGCATCTATAAGCCCATCCACATACCAACAGCTCTAGAAGGCATCTATAAGCCCATCCTCATATCCATCATCTCTCCAAATGGCATCTATAAGCCCATTCCCGACATCACATTGCTGATATTCTACTATGTGAGTGCAAATTTCTAGGCACTCTAGTGTTCAATCATCTTCCACCTTCGGATCACGAAAGGCACGCCAGCCAATCTACATCCTCAGGTCTAAGAAGATTGAACAGGGGCAACTGTTGTACCCCAAAATTTTCCCTCCCATATTTTTCAAGATTTGCCAAGATCAATCTTCAGATGATTCAAAATCACTCAAGGGTTGCATAGTCCAATTGCCTCCTAACACAGTCAAAATTAGGGTTTTGGTTCTGGCAAAGAAAGTGAGGTTTCCAAGGGTCCAATCAAGTCCCACATGCCAAATATACATTGTCAAGCATCCATATGCCAAGTTTCAAGACTCACAGCATCAAATTGCACAGTCAAAAACCCTAATTGCTTCACAGTCAACTGTAGGGGCAAAATGGTCATTTGACAGTCAAAAGTCAAAATTTTTGGTCAACATCTTATTTTGAAGCCACAAACATCATTTGATCAATTCTTGATCATGATTCTCAAAGCATGGCTCAAAAAGTCTCAAGATGCAAAAGTTTCTATTTTTGGACAGTTGGAAAAGTCAACTGCAAATTGACCAAGGCATAACTTCCTCATGGTTTATCAGAAAAATTCCATCCAAAGCTCATTTTGAAAATAATGACATTCCCTACAACTCATCTTCACACTTCAAGTCCAAGAAATGCTCTCACAAAAAGTTATCAATTTCAACATTATAGGTCATTTTCAAAAGTCAACAAAAAGGCACTTTAAGTCAAAGACCATAACTTGAGATTGGTAAATCAAAATGACATGGGACCAAAGACTTTGGTTAGAGGACTTCAAGACCTTTCCAAAATGTCCAAGAACATGATCATAGCTTCAGAATTGAGCAAGATATGCCTTGGAGAAGTTGGGAATTTTTTTGGGAATTTTGAAAAGTTAACTTTGCTTCAAAAGCTTCAAAAATGCTAATGGGCCACAAATTCTTCCATGAATCATTACCCAAAGCATATGCACGACCCATTAAGCTCAAAGGGATTTATTTTCTTATTTTTAATTAATTAATTGAGTTTTTATTATTATTAATTCATTTAATTAGTTTTAAATATGAGAAAAATATCAAATCATGTTTTTAAATCTTTTTTGTGCAGCAAATAGGTTCATCACATGCTAAGGATTTCGTGCATCAATCAACAAGACCAAATCTTCCATAATTGGCATAGTTTTCATGGCAAAAAGATTGAAAAAGATATAGGAAAAATCAAATATTGAAATCATAAATGGATGGACCTTGGGCTTGTTTTCTTGACCTAATTCCCTTCAGATACAAAGGCACAACTTAACCCTATTCCAATGGACACGAAAAAACTACTCAAAAGATAGAACCAAAGTGCAAAATTTCCACCAAAAGTTGAAAACTGAAATCATAGTTACAGGGCATTTAAAAGCATAACAAGCATTCTAATACATTCCTGACATTGCTAGGATTCGATTGCAATCAAGAACAGGTCCACAGACTCCAAGAATTGGTAGAACCGAATCACACTTTTTCATGAATATGTCCATAATCGTTTTTCAATTTCCATGCATTATTCATGTGTTTTGTTAGTTGATTTACACTAATATTGATGTTCTGAAGCTATTGGTAGCATTTAATTAAACTAACGATGCTTGTATTCAAATCTTCCATGGATGTAACCTAGGGTTTCAGAAGCTTCGAATTAGGGGTTCTCACATATGGAAAAATTGGCCCGTAAAACCTATGCCATTGAATCCGTGACCTCAAGACGAGACAAACCATGACCTCGCGCCATTTTTATATTACAGCATGTTCTAATCACTATTTTCTGGACTTTGGTTTTGTGGGGGTATAAAACCCCCGCTATTTGGTTATGTTGCAGGTACAACAACAAAGACGAAGCTAGCGTGTCATCATGTGACTGGAGTATTTGAATCTGGCGCGTTTTTTTCTTATTTTATATCATTAGCTTTTGTTTCTTATTATAATAATCACGTTCCATTATATTAACAAATGAACACAAATGGCCTGGTGGTAGAAGACGTGTCTTGTAGGTATAGGGACCTGGGTTCGATTCCCAGGCCCCCCCACATATTCCATAATTTTTATCCTAACGCGTTTCTATGCAGCGTTCCTTAAAGGCTTCACCATACATCCTCATGCGCTGGCCTGACAAGTGGCTTCAAGGTACAATCTGAAGGCCAGAACATGAAGACCATCATACACCTGGGTCAACCATCAAGCATGTAATTCCTGAAATTCAAAAAAGGGCTTTATTCTGATGGGCCAAAATGCTTCAATAAACCTCCTTTTGGGGCCTGATACCCCCCATGGTTTGCATCATTTTTATTTTTTATTTGATTTTCTTTTAATTCTTTTTAATGTTTTAATTATTTCTTTTAATTCCATAAAATAACTTTTCATGATGTAAAATACAGAAAAATCAAAAAAATGTTTATTTCTATTAATATTAATTTCACCATTATTATTTTTGTAAATAAACTGTAACAATTAACTTAGTTTAATTTAGGTTTTTAAAACTTTAATCTTTTCTTAATAAATTAAAATAGGTAGAATTAGGGTTTTTGACCTTTTCATCTTTTTTTTAATAAATATTTTTTTCTCATTATTATTATTAATTATTATTTTTGTAAATAAATATGTAAATAATTAATTAGTATAAATTAGGTTAACTTGTATGTTTTTTTCATTAATAATTAAAAATAATTTAGAACTAGGGTTTCATTAACTATAATTTTAATCCTTTTCTTTATTTTCATTAAATACCAAAAACATAAAAAACATTTCTTTTCTTTTAATAAATTAATTAATTAACTTTTAATTCAATTTAATTCCAAAAGGGTCCAACGCCCTCGAACGTTCAACTTTAATTCTTTCGCGCATTTATTCTTATTTTCCTTCGTGAATATTATGTAACTGCTTAAGGCTTGTAATAGTAATTAGGGCTTTTACTTTCCGCATTTTTATTCAAACGGGTCTTTGTAATTTGGCGATGTATAGACCCGCGCCTTGTAATAGCGTAGGATTTTACTTTCCGCATTTAAATTTCCACACCTTTAAATTCTAATTGCATGAAAGAATGTATGGCTAAAATAAAAACAAGCGTAGCTCACAACGATGCATGATCAAAGATAAAATTAACATGAAAATAACACACAAATTCACACACCACTTCTAGGGTACGCCTCACCTGTTGCCTTACCTTCGAAACGTGGTCGTCGAGTATAGGACGTTTTAGTAAGTCCTTATGTCCATGATCCAGTTGCCTCGAAACGGTTGCCTCAGATTAAAAAAGGATCAATAGCATAAGGGTTGCTTCTAAGGTGTCCTACTGTTGCTCTGGTGACCACAGTGTCCCTACAAACGAATTGACCCGAACACCTCCAACGGTGGTGCTACCTACCTCTCAATGGTGGGATGGCACTACCTTAAGGACTTCTACACAGCCTAATTACTTAGGGTAGGTAGATGACTCATAGATACTTGCTCTATTAAAAAACAAATCAAAAACTCTTTTCACACCGACACTTTCAAAAAGCTTTCAAAACAATTTTTCAAACACTCTTGAGGACTGATACAAGAGTTATTCAGAAAACTTTAAACGAAACTTTTTCAAACCCACTTACACTTTGAAAAGCAAACACTTTTGAAAACACAATGAGCAAGTATCTAAGAGTCCGTGGATAACCACAGATAGAAAGGGTGCTAACACCTTCCCTTTCTATAAATCTACCTCCTGAACCGAGAGACATCTCGAAAAAGGAATTTTGCTGTGCTTTTGTCCTGTCCATGTTGGAGAAAATAAAAGACGGTAGCGACTCTTGCTTCTGCGACATTTTGCGAACCAGCGTTAAACAGTCAGTTCTAAATCCACCGATCACACATGGCATCTTAGGGCCAAAAATAGGGTTTGTTTTGTATTTAGTATCTTCAATCGCGTCGAGACAAAGATTTTAACCTTCATATCTTCGAATAGAAGACACTTAAATAAGGGAAGCTGTTATACCCCAATTTCCCCCCTAAGATCCCCCATCACCTCATATTATCAATACATCAAGATCACTTTAGGGTTGGTTCTCTCTTTCTATTTCTTCCTATCTTTAAGTTTTCTCTTGAGGGATCACCAAGCACCTTAAATTGTGTATCTTGTATATGTTTTCTTATACTAACATCAAAGTATGTATATATGTCTCTTTGAATGTTCATATTGTAGGTGATGACACAATTGCATTCATTTCACCATCTAACCTAGGGTTTGAGGGGTGGTCCTCAATCAAATGGTTCTTCAATGGAGTTTAAGAGTTCAAGCTTCAAGGCTATGTCTATTACATCAAAGATTTGTGGTTCAAAGAACTCCTTCACTTTATTAAGGTTAAGTTCTCCTCAAAGTTGGTGGTTGAATTCATCAAGAAAAGTCATAGGTTCATGTGTTTATTTCCATGCCTTATTCAAAAAGTTTCTTTGATACTTAAGCTCCATCATTGAGTGTGCTTTAAGATAACATCATTTTAATGCTTATAATGATTTGTCATACTTTATTTTGTCAATAAAGTTCAAAAGATTCAAGGTTAATTCAACAAGTTTGACCAAATTGAGCAAATGTTTGATTCAGTGATCACATGTGCATAATTCTCTCAATTTTCAACAATTTGAGTTGTTTCTTTTTTATATGGATTCTTATCATCATCTACAAAAAACTCTCATTACATGACAATATCCAATTGTGCAAGAAAAATCATGAAAAGTTGAAAGGGGTTTCAAGTCATTTTGACACTCTCTAAGCTAGGGTTTATTGACTTCCAATGACCATATCTTGCTCATTTTTTGAGATTTTTGATTGACTCTAAAGACATGATTCTATTTAAAGGGTCCTTAACAAGCTATCTTCAGGAATCTAAGGCTAGTTTTGAATAGAAGATCACTAATGGTTGAGAAATATTAAGTATCCTTGAAAAGCCTTTGATTCTTAGGGTTTGACTTCAAATGATCATAACTTGGTCAATTTTAAACTCCTTGAGACCATTCTTTTTCCATAATAATCTTTGGGATGTCTAATATATATTTGTTTCAGTGTTTAAGACTTAAAGATGCTTGGGAATTTGTTTAAGAATTAAAAAGATTATGGTTTTTTGTGAATTTCCCCAAATTTGTTCATCATCTAAAGACCATAACTCTTTCAATTTTTATGATTTTTGAGTGGTATCAATTCCATAATTCAATTCAAGAGGTCTAATTAATGCCATATTGAAATACTGAGATCAAATTTTGAGTTGTAAGTCATGTAATTTTGAAGAACATTATAGGTCATTTTGAGATCCCATATTTAGAAATTTTTCTAAGTACAATAATCAGTTTATTTTTCACGATTTCAAGAGGACATAACTTCCAGATAAATTATCCAAATGGAGTCTTTCTTGCACATTGTAATGTTTGTGACCTTTTCTTTCAAATGCCTCAAGAATCATGCCTTAAAGCCTCCTGAGTTGTGTGCACCATGGATTCAAAGTTGGTACCTTGGAACTGAAGTTTCATTTACAGTCAGATTGAAATTTCCATAATGTGACTTCTAATCACCAAATTACCACGTGATTTTGAATTAAACATGATTAGAAAAGATATTCGAATCATTTAGAGTGTCAAAATGCATCATTTGGATGAGTTTTGATGTTGTGATCACACATTGCTCATGAGGCAGGTGTGCACAAATTCGACTCAAATTACATCATTCATCCCTCCTCTTGATCCCATTCACTTATCCTATAAAAACAAACTATATTCCACTCATTTTGACAAGCTTTAAGAGAAAAAGAAGCCTTACCAAACTCACTTGCAAAGGTCCATTTCTGCAACTTCGAATTCCTATTTAGAGCACTTCCAGCTATAATTTCTTTATTGATTCTTCTTCCTTGAACTTCACTGAATATAACAGAAGAAGAATTAAGTCTTGAGTTACTTTAAATAAAGCAAGTCAAGTCAAGTTTCAGAGCAATTTCTTCATGCTTCGTTCAGGTAGTTTAAGGCATCAATTCTTCTAACTCAAATTACTGGAATGATCTATGATGTTCATTGATGTTTGCTGATGGTTTAATTTTGATTAATTGATGCATTTGATGCATCTGTTACCGATTTCAAAAATTTTTAAAACTCTCTGGTTATTCTCAAATTGACTGAGCTACAAGTTAAATAATTTTTTCGCGAGGGTATAATTGTCTTTGTCTTGATGAGATGAAGTGAATGGCATTGGTATGAATCTCTAAATTTTCCATTTGATGAATCATGATTTCTCTCGTTTTTCTGAAGGATGGAGGTTGAAGACGATAACATGTTTTGTCTCAACCAATATAAGTGTGCCAATTGTTTTATTTTGATTGACCCGAATTTATTTCATTATGTGTTTTCTTGTTAAGGTCCATATCAAGCATAACGCGCCAGGTCCCCTGGATATGTTTATTAACGTTTTTTGACTATGATCCAATGGTCTATATTGATTTATTTATTTTTATATTTTCTGATTTTTTAATTGATCCGGTGTGTTGTTCAAGAGAGACTATGACATGTACAGCGCGCCAGATCCCTTGGATCTGATTTCTAACGCGTTTTGATAATGATCAGATGGTCCACATTTTTTTGGTTTATTATTTTATTTTCTGATTTTTGTTTTAATTGTTTTAAACATAAAATTAATAAAAAATTCATTTCAACTTCTAAATTTGTAAAAAAAAATATCAAAAATACTTTTGATATTTCTCTTTTTGATTTTTATTTTTTCACAATTTTATTTTGTGATTTGGTATTTTTAATGGTTTTTTCACTTTATTTGATTTGTTTTAATTGTTTAAAAAATTATGGAAGGATCCAATGACGTCTTGAAAAATATTGATGACCTTATTTTTTATTTATTTTTATCTTACTATTTTCTACAAATTATGGTTTATTTTTCTTATTTCTTTAAATTTTAAAAAAAGTTTCTTACTTTTAAAATTTTTTTGAAAATATTTGTCAAAACTTGTTGACTCATGTTTGACTTCTGATATTTTATTTAAAACTTTATTTGTTGTTTTAAATTATTTTGTGTATTTTACCAATTATTCTCCTTTTATTAATCATTTCAATATTGTTTTATTAAACATATTTTAATATTTTTGTTTGATCTTGATTTGAGTATTATTTTGGGACAAGTTTCTCAACCTCATTGGAACTTGGGTATTGATAGGTTGAAAAATCAAATCCACTAAAATGGATGAATGATGTTGATGATATTTAAAATCCTAATTTCATAAGATACATCCCTTCCCTCTTCATCATATCCCTTTCTTGTTTTTACTTGTGCTACATGTTTTTGGAGGATGATCTACATATCATTTCTCTAACATGTTGATACATAGATTGCTATTGACCGGCCTCAAAATAGGTGTGACTTCTACATAATTCCACTTACGATTGCTTAACATAACGCTAAATTTGTACTAATTCGGAAATTGATCATTCATTTCCATAACGTATCTTTCCAAGCCCAAGTATGTTTAATTTAAAACCTTTGGTCCAATAACTTTGAAGTTCATTGTTAGGAGCCTTTGATTCTATCAATCCTCTAATGAACTTCATGAACTTTCCTCTAAGTGAATCAGTTGAACATCGTTAATCATATATGGTTGCTTCGAGTATTTGAAATGAACGATATACTTGACAAAAAGCAAATGAGACTTGTTGTTGAGAAGTTTTGATTTTATCAATCTTATAATAAGTTTTTAAATGCAAGCTTCAAGATGGTCATTCGACTAACTTTCTAACTTCTAATTCACTAACAATTAACTTTACTTTATGCTTTTATTTTTTGTGCCTTTATTTTTGTGTACCATTTACTTTAGCATTTACATTCCATGCCATTTCTATTTTGCACACTTGAGCATCTATCTTTATGCCATTTTATCTTTGTTCATTTGAGTTTTTATTTTCTTTTTAAAGACACTTAATAATCAACTTGAATAATAAAAAACTTTAAGGTTACTTGGAATTATATGTTACTATCCTTAGCATTGTGGAGTTGTGGTTCTCTCAGACTTAGGATTAGAAGCCTTGATACTTGGGACCTTGTGGCTATTTTTTTATTTTGTTTGAAGTTCCTGGGGTCTACTCCAAGACATTGGGTTGATTTTCTTTGTGCAGGTTATTCTGATTATATGCTTTGTATGTGATTGAGAATTCTTCTTTATACAAACGTTACTCTGCCCTTTTTTTATGAAGACTTAATTCATCTGAAGCTTGATATTTCTCAGAGGTTTAGTATTTTTTCTTTCTTGGTTTTAATTCAAAGGATATGAATTCTACATTGACTTCATATGCAAAGTGTTGGCTTCTTGTTGGTTAGATCGGGCTTTTGCAGGAACGGTCATTTATATAAATTTTGTGTTTTTAGGGTTAAAAGGTGTAGTGTTTGCGGGATTTTCCCATCCTCAATTTTTTGCAGGGTGGGTCAACGTTTTAGACCCGCATCCTCAACTATGCCGCCTCTTCCCAACCTATTTTTTTGCATGCTTTTGCGGGGCGGGCCTAAACGGAACGGGCATGCCCATTTGCCACCACTTATTTCAAGCAAGAGGTAGGCCCAAAGACAAAAAGACTCAATTATTCTTCTAAAGGCATATACACAAAAGGTTTGAGGGTTAAGTGCACCTACAATTATTTGACATATAATTGATCCATTCTACATGTGGCGCCCCACCGTTAAATATGATTTAACAGACCCACATATTCTAGGAAGAAAATGTGGGGTGGTTGTAATCTTCCTCTACGTGTAGTGTATCCCGAGGAAAATATCCATATATGTTTTTAGCAATAGCATGCTTAATTACTTAGAATCTTTGACTGACTTAAACATTGGAGTAATCCTCTTTACACGATCACACCCGCTAACAATTCAAATAATGTTACATAAGAAATGTTTCTAAAGGTATTAAGTGTAGTATTAGATGGAGGTCAACCTCTACACAGTCTAAGTGCTTATGAAACACTTATGGGTCAATTAGTTTACTTGTTAAACACGAGATCTGACATATCATGTGTAGTTCAACAACTCAACCAACATAAGAGCCACCCCCACTTATTGTGCCATGACAGGATCCTAGGATCATCACATCAGGCATATGATCCACCAAACAAGTGAGAGAGAGAGAGAGAGGGAGAGAGAGATAGGAGAGAGAGAGAGAGAGAGAGAGAGAGAGAGAGAGAGAGAGAAAGACAGAGATATAGAGATAAAGAGACCATATATTAACCTAAAATCTTAAGGCATTGGGTTTATAGGTCTTCTCACTTATAAAGTGTTCAACATTTACTTTTCTATTCAATATGGGACTCATACTCACACTTGATATATACAAATAATCGACCCCTTAATTGTGATTCCTTCCGTTCTCATGGTTATGGTAAATATCATATGGAATATTGTTTATCCATATCTACTTGAATCGTTGGTGGATGGCCTCAACAAAACACACTGCCTGAACACCTTTGTTAGGAAGACTTTCGATACAAGGAGTCATAGTAAAACCAGAGTTTGATACATCTGTTGGGTCATCATAAAGAGAATCCACATTGGGTCAAGAGAAAAACATAAGTGAGATAGAGACCATATATTCACCCAAAACCTTAAGGTTATAGGTGTATGGGTTCTCTCACTTATAAAATGCTCAACCTCCACTTTTCTAAACAATATGGCACTTCCAACTTGCACTTGTGCATAACAACCTTTCCCACAAGTGTGACTCTATCCATTATGATCCCCTAATGTAGATGATATTTTCATCCATATACTTGTATCGTCGTTGTAGGCAATTCAACGAGACACACCGCCTTACCACTACCATGTTAGGAATGCTTTTGATATAAGGAGTCGATACCTTAATTGAACCATCGGCTCTGATACCATTGTTGGGGTCATGGAAAGGTATGGGGATCATCACATCGGTCATAGGAGAAACTACATAAGTGAGAGAGAGACACCATATATTAACCTAAAACCTTAAGGCCTTGGGTTTATGGGTCTTCTCACTTATAAAGTGTTTAACATTAACTTTTCCATTTGATGTGGGATTCATAATCACACTTGATATATATACCAACCATCTCCTCTTCAAGTGAGAGTTCATACATTATTATGGGTATTGATCCACCTTAAATGGGAACTTTTTTCATTCATATCTACTTGCCCCAGCCATTGGATGACCTCAATGGAACACGCCGTCTGAACACCCATGGCAGAAAGACTTTTGATACAAGGAGCCCTAGTCGAACTAGGATATGATACTACTATTGGATCATCATGAGGAGCATCCACATTGGGTCAAGAGCAACACATAAGTGATAAATACACCACATAATCATCCAAATCCTTAAGATGATATGTGTATGAGGCTTCTCACTTATAAAGTGCTCAACCTCCACTTTTTTAAGAAATGTGGGACTTCCAACTCAGACTTATGCATAACAACCTCCCCATCGTGTGTGAGTCCATGCACTATGCCCCCAGTAAAGCAGAAGCTCTTTTCATTCACATGCTAGTTGCGTATTAGCAGGCACTTTACTAGGAAGATTGCTTTTTTTACGGTAATTTGGAGGAGAGATTTACATCGAGAAACATTAAGGCTTTAGAGTCAATTGTAAATAAGAGTTTGTTTGTATATTGAAGAAAAGCTTGTACGGTCTCAAGTAAGTTCCACGACAATGCTACAAAAAATTTATTCTTTAATGGAAAGAAATGGTTATGATAAAACTACTGCTGATCATCCTGTGTTAGATGGCAACTCTGATGCAAATATGGAAGATGATATTGATTCTAATAAATCTACTTCTGGATAAATGATGACCTTTGTGGGAGAGTGGTGTCTTGGAATTAAAGATTACAAAAGTGTGTTGTTTTATCTACTACTGGGATTGAATATATTACAGCAACTAAAGTGGCTAAAGAACTTTTGTGGATGAAGATATTCCTTTAAGAGTTAGATGTTGAGAAAGAGAAGTTCGTGTTGTTTGGTGACAATATG
>CATIWC010002563.1:107500-110015 GCA_948472305.1 Vicia faba | reverse complement strand
AAAGGAAAATGTAATAAAAAAATCAGAAAATAATATAAATAATATATATATTAATATTATATATATATATATATATCTATATATAATATATTATATATATATAATATATATATATATATATATATATATATATATATATATATATATTATATATAATATATATATAATATATATATATATATAATATATATATATATATATATATATGTACAAATGTTCATATAAACAAAATAAATACTTAAAAAAAATTATAAAAATGGTGTAAAAAATATTTTCATGTTTTATAATATTATTAGCAAAAATAAATAAGTCAAAATAAAAAAGAAAAGTCAAAAAATTATGAGAATAAACATAATGGGCTCAGGGGTATGAAACCAAAAATGTGGATGTGAAAGAAAATCAGAAGCAAAGCCCAACCCATGAAGCTTCTTCTTCAACCTCTGAACAAAAACGTTCAAAAAACGCGTGCCTGTACTTCCAATTCAAACACCTGGATTCTTGATCTTTTGCACAAACTTCAACATAAGAAATGTTAAGCATTGAATCACGATTCTAATATATATAAAAAACTCATCCTAACTCTCAGAAATGAGAGAGAATTTTGACATTCCCAAATCCTGACCTAAGTTTTCTGCCATATTCAAACCTTAATTCTCACAGCTCAAGCAAAATAAATGAAAAGTAAAAGCATGTACAGATTTAGGGGCATTGAGTAGAACACTTCTTATTTACAAACTTAGAGTTAATGATGCCTAGACTAAGAGTTAGAAGTTCAAGAAAATACCTGTTCAGTTGAGGTTCTATCTGGAAATGGGGAGCTTCAGAGCAAGATGATGATCTGTACAGCTTGCCTGAAGTGTGGTGATGCTATTCCAATGCTTACTTTGCCTTGAGACACCTTGAATCGAGCTATGGACCTTCAACTGCAAAATAAGAAAGTGAAAATGGTGGAACTGGTTAGAGGAATTACAGGTCGTGTTTAGGTTTTGGTTAGCTTGCATTGATGTTAGGGAATGTGTTTGATGAGCTTTGGGCAAGAAATCATGCAAGGGATGAGAGTTGGCACTCAAACTGCAGTGAGAACTCTGTTTGAGCAGTTTGAGGGTGGTTCTCGAGTTTGTGGAGGTATTGGAGGTATTGGAGTCGTGTAGCTAGCTTAGTTAGGACGATTAGAAAGTGTCTACAATATTTGCTTAGGTTCTCTAATGCTGAGATCAAAGTTATGTTGTGAAATGCCAAGTTTCTTAAACACTTAAGCAAGCAAAGCCAAGTTGATGTTCTAGGCAAGTAGAGGCCCCCTAAACATGCTGCTAACCTTGTCTTGATCAGAGTGTTTTGCTCATAATCTTGTGCCAATTGGATTTGATCTGTACCTCTTGGATTTGCATTATGACATAAAGCTTGCTTTTGCAAAAATGGCCATTTTGCTTTTTCCATAAATGGCTTAATTCAAAATGTAATGCATAAACTCATGAAACAAAGCCTTAGCACAATGAACATGCATTAAAGTATTGAGTGTTGGATGGTTTAAGGGCCTGTAATGTAGCATAAACCAAGCTGACTTGAAGATGGCATAAGTTATGAACATGTACATGACCAATTCAAAAGTGAGTTTTTGCCATATTGCAAAATTCGAATCTCTCAAGTTATGAGGTTGTTTGATGTGTTATTGGACATTTTGGAAAGCTTGGAATGTGTACTACAATCCATCTTTGAAATGAAAATTGAAATTCCAAGTGGAAGTGTATGGAAAATGGCCTTGAAGTTAGGTAGAAAACCTTGCCAAAATAGGTTAAAATTTCACTAAGTTAAGAATGGTTTAGTACCCTTATTCAAAAAATTGTAACTTGAGATACAAGGCTCATTTGGAAAACTTTTTGAATCAAAGTTGTAGATTATGCAACAAGCTACAACTTTCATGTTTTGACTTTTCCTTGAATCCAAATGAATCTTGGTGAGAAAGTGAGGCAAAGTTGGAAAAAAATTAGGGTTTTTCATAACTTAGAAAATTCTAAGTTATGAAAAATTCTCATTTCAAACCCTAATTTGCAATTTTTGATTTCTTGGTGAACAAGTTTCATGATTTGGCATGTTTTGATGAAAATGAATCTTGACTCTTGATTTTGACAAAAAAGTCAAAGTTTGACTTTTCAGTATATAGTCAAAATTGATCAATTGACTGGGAAATTCAATTGTCAATCTTGTGCATTTGGGATCTTTTGAACTTGTTGAGCATGTCAAGATAATTCCATGGGGTCCTTGAGTCCATATGTGAGCTTGGTTTGCCATTGGTTGGGTTAAACAGTCAAAAATTGCCTTTGTGTAGTCAAAACCCTAAAAATGACCATTTTGCCCTTTTGGTGATCTGATCAAATTTCTTGTGGAATTGTGATCCAAACTTGATCAAAATGGTCATTTTTAGGGTTTTGACTGCAAAGGCAATTTTTGACTGTTTAACCCAACCAAAGGCAAACCAAGCTCACATATGGACTCAAGGACCCCATGGAATTATCTT